>SJYA01000646.1:959282-1012705 GCA_006410615.1 Neotragus moschatus
CCCCACCAATCAATCACCAACTGTGGCAGAGCAGCTTGGACAGTGACTGAGGAGCATGGGTGGGAGACATGAAATCTGGGGGCAGCAAGAGAGACAGTGTTAGTGCTAGAAGGGCCAAGAGGCTGCACAAATAACCGAAGTACAAATCTCTGTCTTCCACGTTGGTCTATAATAACATAGAGAGATAAGTTGTTCTCCTTTCCCTGTCTGTCCCTTCTGCTCCATGCTGCTTACCACAGTTCTGGCTCCTTTTTCTACGTGAGGGCAAAGGGAAGGAGATGATGAGTGAGTCATCACCCGATTGCAATCAGACCCACCTCCATCAGCTTCTGGAGCTTCCACATTATTGCAGGATTCTTTAAGTGTCTGCTGAGTGCCGGGGTTCTTCGTCATCTGTTCCAAGATAAGCCACATGGCCAGGTCACTCATCTGTTGCACCTTGGCTGTGGCCTATCTCTTCACATCTTCAAGGCCGTTGTGTTGGTGGTTCTGTAACGCCATGTAGCCACGGTGACTGTCAGCTACCTCCTTACTGTCAGAGTCCAGGTCTAGTGCCTTATAGCGGACATCCATGGCTTTTGTATAGTCCTTTGTTGATTCTTACGGCAGCTGCTTTCCATGGATAACCCTTGGTGAGAGTCAGTTCTAACTGGATATATTTCTCACAGTCCTTGAGTGCAGCTGAAACTCCAGGAGTTCGATGGAGCAGGCAGCTCACTTGCTATCCAATTTGGTGTCTCTCAGGTTCCCATTTGATGGTTTCTGGCCTGGGGATAGTCCCCTTTCTGAATATATTCACTGCCTTTGTTCTGGGTTTATGTAGTCCAGGGTTTGGTGCTCTGCCAGAAACTTGCAGAAATGGACGGCATTCTTGTGCTTTCCTTCCATGGAATAGGCTCTTCCAATTTGAGTGTGAGGTTTGGCAATCTGTTGATAGTCTTCTCACTCGTTTAGCTGCTCTTCAAAGGCCTTCTCACAAATCTCCTGACTTTCACTCTGGCCGTCCTTTGTGAAGTACCTGGCTCCTTGATTGGTCATGTGAGCCATGTTGGTGGGGTCCTGGTGTTGGCTCTGTCGTACCATTTAAGGCTGAGTCAAAGTTGTTTTTTTTTTTTTCTTTCTCTTACAGGCATCCTTCCCCAACTCTTTTTCTTTCAGTACCTGCTTCTTATTCTCTGGAAGATTTTCTTCCATTGGCTCTGGCTTGCTCTCCTTTTTGGGAGAAGATGGTGGTGGTAGAGGTGTCTCAGCTTCTTTCTCCTCATCCATACTTCCCAGATCTCCTTGG
The DNA here is from genome assembly GCA_006410615.1 of Neotragus moschatus. NCBI lineage: Eukaryota > Metazoa > Chordata > Mammalia > Artiodactyla > Bovidae > Neotragus > Neotragus moschatus. The sequence goes on from SJYA01000646.1 coordinate 960,571, forward strand.
AGGAGACACTGAAGGTAGTCATGACCTACGGATCTTCAATTTTAGCCCGAGTCAGACGGCCTGTCGTGTGTTGCTCTATCAGTTCCTGGTACGTAGGATCCATGAGCAGTGTCCTTGTCCTGGAATCACTATCCAACTTCTGGTATAGATCAGACATGATGAAAGGATTCTTGAATTTCCTCTCTGCTGACCAGGGCTCCATATTCTGTGAACCATCTTTGAGCTGAGGATTGAGGATTGTTTGCTTTATGTTTAAACTCTTGTCGTAGGTTTGAGTGGTGATTTTTGAATGAGTTTAAAACTCAAGAGCTACTGCTTTTGGGGAATAGAGCCCTTGCCCCAGTCAGGTTTTAAGTCAACCGTTTTGTCACCATCCTTGTAAGCCTTCCGATGCTCGCCTTTCTTGGTGAAGGACACTGGGCGATTGCTGGAGAGCACATGGTCTGGGGACCTGACTTACTGTTTGAAGGGAGCACTGTGGTGCATCGTTCATGTTGCCAGCACTCAGGGCCTCGTCACCTTTGGCTTTGGCTCATTTACCTTCTGGTTTGATCTGCTCTCGCTCTTGGCCTAGAACTTTTAAAAAGATAGTTCCTAGATACTCTGGGAAACAGTGTGGCAGTTTCTTAAACTAAACATGCAACTAATAAAACACCCAGCTCTTTATACTCTTGGGTGTTTATCCCAGAAAAACAAAAACTTGTCCTCATGTAAAAACATGTAAATGAATGTCTGTGACAGCTCTTTTTGAAATAGCCAACAACTAAAAACAGATCAGACTTTCCTCAATGGGTGAATGACTAAAGAAACTGGAATTCATATCCTTGAATACTACTCGGTAATAACAAGGAAATAGATTATTGATACATGCAACAGTTGAAATGAATCTCCAGGGCATTGTGACAAGTAAAAAGAGCCAATCCAAAAAGGTTAGCTACCATCTGTATGATTTCATTATACAACATTCTTGAAATGACAGAATTATACAAATTGAAGAGAACTTAGTAGTTGCCAGGGATCATGGGCAGGACAGGGAGTGGTGTGGGAGGTACAGCGAGGAAGGGGATTGCATGTGATTAAAGAAGGGCAACCTAGGAATCCTTGTCATGTTGAAAATATTCTTTGTCTTTGTTTATGGCTCCACTTGCCAATGGACATTTGGATTATTTCCAGTCCTTGGCTATGATGACTAATGCTGCTATGAATATTCATGTACAAGTCTTTATATGGACATGCATTTTCATATTCTTGGGTAGTTGTCAAAGTGTGAAATTGCTAGATAGCTGTGGTGGTGGAGGATTAGTCACTAAATTGTATCCAACTCTTGCAACCTCATAGACTGTAGTCTACCCACCTCCTCTGTCCATGGGATTTTGCAGGCAAAAATATTGGAGTGGGTTGCCATTCCCTTCTCCAGGGGATCTTCCTGATACAGGGATCAAACCCAAGTTTCCTGCATTGCAGGCGGATTCTTTACCGACTGGGCCACCAGGAAAGCCCCAGAGAGGTGTAAGTTAACTATAATCATAGTAAACTAATATTTAACTTTTGAAGTGACTGCCAAAATGTTTACCATTTTACATTCCTACCAGCAATCTATGAGGGTTCCAAATTCTTCTCATACTTGCTAACACTTCATATTGACAGTCTTTTACATTACACCACTCTGATGAGTTTGGAATGGTATCTCACTATGATTTTAATTTGCATTTCTCTGATGATTAATGAGGTCTTCCCTGTAGCTCAAATGGTAAAGAATTCTCCTGCAATGCAGGAGACCAGGGTTCTATCCCTGGGTCAAGAAGATCCTCTGGAGAAGGGAATGGCAATCCATTCCAGTATTGTTGCCTGGAAAATCCCATGGACAGAGGAGACTGGCGGGCTACAGTCCGTGGGATTGCAAGTAGTTGGACACGACTGAGCAACTTTCACTACTAATGATTAATGATATTGAGCACTCTTTCATGGGCTTATTAGCCATTCATATATTTTTCTTAGTGAAATGTTTGTCAAATCTGTTGCTGATTTTTAAATTGGGTTACTTGAACTTTTATGATGGAGTTTTAAGGTTTTTTTTTTTCTTAAATCTATTCCGGATATCAGGCATATAACTTGCAAGTGTATTCTATTAGTTTGTGACTTTTTATTAATGGTGCTTTTTGAAGAGCAAAAGTTTTTAATTTTATGAGGTCTGTCCAATTTATCAATTTTCTATTTTATTGATCATGATTTTTGCAACAAAAAAGATTTCTAAGAAATCTAACCCAGTATCACAAAGATTTTCTCCAGTTTTCTTCTAGAAGTTTCATATTTTTAGCTCATATATCTAGATCTGTGATCCATTTTGAGTTTATTTCTCTGAATGTTATAATGTGAAGATCTGAGGTTTTTATTTTCATATGGATATTCAGTTATTTTAGTACCATTTTCTGAAAAGACTTTCTTTTTCCTATTGAATTGCTTGGCACTTTGTTGAAAACTGATTGACCATAAGTATAGAGATTTATTTCTAGACTCTCCTGTTACTTTTATCTATATGTCTATTCTTAAGTCAACACTGCAATGTCTTGATTATAGCTTTAGTTGGGAGTTTTGAAAAAAAAAAAAAAAAAAGTGTAAGGTCTCCAAGTGTTGTTCTTCAAAGATTTTGACTCTCCTGGGCTCTTTGTATCTCCATATAAAGTTCAGTATTGACTCACCCATTTCTACCAAAAAATTTGCTGAGTTTTTGATAAGGCTAACCTTGCTTCTATAGATCAATTTGGGGAGAATTGCCATCCTAACAATATTGAGTCTTCCAATCCACGAATGTGTTATATCTCTCCTTTCAGTTAGGTCTTTACTTTCAGCAAAATTCGTGAGATAAAGTGTATGTCTCTTTTGCTGTTTGTTCATAACTATTTTATTCTTTTTGAAGCTCCTGTGAATGAAACTGTTAATTTTGTTTTCAGATTGTTCATTGTTTTCATAGATATAAAATGTAATTTTGTATATTTTATATCCTGAAAACTTTCCAAACTGATTTATTAGTTTTGATTCTATAGGGTTTTCTGCACATAACATCATGCCATGTGCAAATAATAAAGTTTTATATCTATCTTTCTAATCTACATTACCTTGATTTCTCTTATTATTAAGTTGGCTAAATCACCAGTACAACATTGAAGTAGAAGTAATGAGAGTATAGATATCCTTAACTTCCTGAATCAGGGAGAAAGCATTCGTTTTCACCAGAAAGCATTATATTAGCTACACAGTTTTTTGAGTTTTGTGAGGGTTTGTTGTGTGGAAAAACTCAAATGAACTTTTTGGCTAACTCAATATATTCTCTGTTGGATAGAATGTGGGTGGCTATATGCATCTTAACTTATGACAATCTACACATCAGATTAAATGAATTGTGTTCAATTTATCTATGTCCATTTTGATTTTATGTCTGGTTGTTCTATCCAATACTGAAAGTGGGGCATTAAAATCTCTAATTATAGTTATTTGTCTATCCTTTGTTCAGTAAGTGTGTAGACTAAACCTGATTTATTTTCATGATATATTGATTCATCATTATGAAATGTCCGTCTTTAGTAATATTCCTTGACTTAAAGTCCATTAATCTTAATGTAGCCACTCCAAGTATATTAATATCCTTTTATTTTTGACCAGTTGTGCCTTGGACTCTGTATTGTGTCTCTGTAGACAGCATATAATTGGATAATTGCTTTTTTAATCCAGGCTGACCATATCCGCCTTTCAATTAGAGTATAATCACATTAATGCAAGTATTGATTTCATTGAAAATGTCTGCATTTTGCTATTATCTTCTAGATGTCTTATATTGTTAGAAAGTTGAGATATAATTGACTTAACACTTTATTAATTTCAGAGGTACAGTGCAATGATTTGATAATTATATTGTAAATGATCACAGTTAACATTTGTCACCATTGTTACAAATTTTTTTGTGTATGAGTAATGAGAAATTTAAAGATCTACTCTCTTAGCAACTTTCAGATATGCAATACAGTATTATTAATTCTAGTCACCCTGTTGTATACTGAATCAGCTGACTTATTTATTTTATGACTGGAAGTTTTTTATCTTTTGACCCCCTTCACCTATTTTGTCTACCTCTAATCCCTCCTCTGGCAACATCAACCTATTCTCTCTAGCTATGAGCTTAGTGTTTGGTTTTGTTTCCAATGTTCCACATGTAAGTAAAATCACATAGTAGATGTCTTCTTCCTACTGCACTTAGTATAAGGCTCTTAAGGTTCATCCCGATTGTTATGAATGGCAAGATTTCTTCTTTTTATGGTCAAATAATATTCTGTGTGTGTGTGTATCACGTCGCCTGTGTTCGTCCATCTATGATGGATACATAGGTTGCTTCCATATCTTGGCTGTTGTAAGTAATACTGCAGTGAACATAGTGGTGCATGTATCTTTTCAATTTAGTGTTTTTGTTTACTTTAGATAAATATCCAGATGTGAAATTGCTGGATCATATATGGTAGTTCTATTTTTAACTCTTTGAGAATCTTCTTGACTGTTTTTCATAAGGCTGCACCAGTATATGTCACACCATTTTATATGTCACACCAACAGTGCACGAGTGTTCCCTTTTTTTCACCAACACTTGTTGTTTCTTGTCATTTTGATGATAGCCATTCTAACAGGTATGAGGTACTATCTCATTGTGGGTTTCAATTTGAATTTCCTTGATTAGTGATGTTGAGCATCTTTTCATGTACATGTTGGCCATTTGTATGTCTTCTTTGGAAAAATTTAAATTCAGATTCTCTGCCCATTTTAAATCAGATTGTTTACTTTTCTTTCTATTAAGTTGTATGAGTCACATTTTGTGTTTATCTGTTCTTTCTCTACAGCCTTCTTATGTGTCAAATTGTATTAATTCCTCTGCCAAATTTTTAAGTATTTTTTTTTAGTTATTTTGTTAGTGATTATGCTAGGTATTATTTTTACATCAAAATTTATCACAATGTACATCAGGTTAAAACAGACCTAATTCTGGTAAAATATCAGCTTTACTCTAAGGTAGCCGCCCTCTTTTTTGTGCTATATATTATCCATTTATATAGTAAACCCAACAATATAATTATTGTTTTATACAATCTTTTATCTTAGAGTAATTATAAGAAAAATAAGAATATTTTACTTGTTTATAGTTATTCACATATTTATCATTTCTGGTGCTCTTTGTTTCTTCCTGTGGAGTCAAGTTACCATCCTGAGTCATTTCTTATTAGTCTGAAGGACTTTATTTAGTATTTCTTGTTAGGCGGATCTAAGTTCTCTCAAAGTTTGCTGCGTTTAGATTTCTTGTTTGATAGTTTTTTCTTCCTGTACTTTAAATATGCTATTCCTCTGTCTTCTGTGCTCCACTGTTAAGGTAATCCTAAGTAAATTTGGCTCCTATCTTCTTTTTAAACTCAAAATTCAGGTCCTTCCTGCTTCATGATCTTAGTTTTTATATTGTCTGTCTTTTTTGACTGTCTTGGCCGTATGTTTCCTTATAGTCCTGAAAACCCCTGAGCCTTGGTTATTGTGCATTATAAATGGACTAATCTGTGGAAGAAAAAGTGAACTTCACTTTTCCATGACAAGAGTGATGTTGAGAAGGCAATGGTGGCTTGTCAGAAAGTTGAAAATTAAACTTTGTGCAGAAAATAATTGCTGACTCTCAATATAATATCTTTCTGTATAGAACTAGCAGTCTTTCTACCAACTTTAATTTTTTTTAAATATTCTGATAGCATTAAATAAACCAGGCTTCTAACTGGGTTTAGTTTTTAACCTTCTAGGACCACCACCCTCACTTTATTTACCATTCTCAAATAGAAAAATTAGCCCTTGGGAGGAGCTAATGGAGCTTTTCTAATCATGTGTAATTCATGCAGTCATAGGTCTGACTAACATAGTCCATTTACACATCCAAAGGAAGCAAATGACAATCTTAATGATAAGAATTTTACCAAAAATTAAAAATGGAATAAAACAATGCTTTACATGCTTCTTTGTTAAAAGAAACATTATATTTAACAAAAGCTTGATCTCATGGGAAGACTGTTGAATTAAGAGCTCAGGAGGAGTGTGTGACTATCTTAGGAGGCATGCTGCTTCATGTAAGTAAGCATATTAGGAGACATGAGACATGACCTGGTGTCCATCATTGTATCCATTAAGATTTAGTCATGAGACTAAGTCAGACTATTTATTTAACAGAAAATAGAGTGTAAGTAATTATCAATTAGATGTAAAGTTAATTTGGTGACTGAAAAGGCAAAAAAAGAGAAAATGAGGTAGCAGCTGCCTCCCTTAGAACTGGAAATATAAGGAAAAGATGTTAGATGTACTTAAAACCTCTCTTCCACACACACACACTTAAAACCTGTCTCTGTCTCTGTCTCTCTCTCTCTCTCTCTTTCTCTCTCTCACACACACACACCCATGGAAAAAGCAAGAGAGTTCCAGAAAGACATCTCTTTCTGCTTTATTGACTTTGCCAAAGCCTTTGACTGTGTGGATCACAATAAAATGTGGAAAATTCTGAAAGAGATGGGAATACCAGACCACCTAACCTGCCTCTTGAGAAATCTGTATGCAGGTCAGGAAGCAACAGTTAGAACTGAACATGGAACAACAGACTGGTTCCAAATAGGAAAAGGAGTACGTCAAGGCTGTATATTGTTACCCTGCTTATTTAACTTCTATTCAGAGTACATCATGAGAAACGCTGGACTGGAAGAAACACAAGCTGGAATCAAGATTGCCAGGAAAAATATCAACAACCTCAGATATGCAGATGACACCACCCTTATGGCAGAAAGTGAAGAGGAACTCAAAAGCCTCTTGATGAAACTGAAAGAGGAGAGTGAAAAAGTTGGCTTAAAGCTCAACATTCAGAAAACGAAGATCATGGCATCCAGTCCCATCACTTCATGGGAAGTAGATGGGGAAACAGTGGAAACAGTGTCAGACTTTATTTTGGGGGGCTCCAAAATCATTGCAGATGGTGATNTGAAAGAGGAGAGTGAAAAAGTTGGCTTAAAGCTCAACATTCAGAAAACGAAGATCATGGCATCCAGTCCCATCACTTCATGGGAAGTAGATGGGGAAACAGTGGAAACAGTGTCAGACTTTATTTTGGGGGGCTCCAAAATCATTGCAGATGGTGATTGCAGCCATGAAATCAAAAGACGCTTATTCCTTAGAAGAAAAGTTATGAGCAACCTAGAGAGTGTATTCAAAAGCAGAGACATTCCTTTGCTGACTAAGATCCGTCTAGTCAAGGCTATGGTTTTTCGAGTGGTCATGTATGGATGTGAGAGTTGGACTGTGAAGAAGGCTAAGCACTGAAGAATTGATGCTTTTGCACTGTGGTGTTGCAGAAGACTCTTGAGAGTCCCTTGGACTGCAAGGAGGTCCAACCAGTCCATTCTGAAGGAGATCAGCCCTGGGATTTCTTTGGAAGGAATGATGCTGAAGCTGAAACTCCAGTACTTTGGCCACCTCATGCAAAAAGTGGACTCATTGGAAAAGACTCTTGATGCTTGGAGGGATTGGAGGCAGGAGGAGAAGGGGATGACAGAGGATGAGACGGCTGGATGGCATCACTGACTCGATGGGCGTGAGTCTGAGTGAACTCCGGGAGTTGGTGATGGACAGGGAGGCCTGGCGTGCTGCGATTCATGGGGTCGCAAAGAGTCAGACATGACTGAGCGACCGAACTGAGCTAGGGAGCCAGTTGCCAAAGTAGTTTGCAAAGTCCCCACTCCAGCATCACATAACACAGTTAGAAGGGGAGACAAAAACCTACTAACTGTCACATTTTCTTAATTCTAAACAAAATCTTTTCCCTATCTATCCAGTTTCCCCTTTGCCTAAGGTTACCAGAATATTCTGATAGGAAATAATCAAATATTATTTTGGCTTATTGTTTTTCCTATAATTTTAACAAATGTTGAATTAAAAGTTTACTTTCACGTTTTTATTATTGGGAAGGATAGGTAGGAAAGAGGGGAAGAATTACTTTTTATTTCCATAATGGATATAGTTTTACTGTTGATCATCTCAAATATGTCAAAGATATGTAGAGTATAAATTGTAAATAAGTAAAATTTATTAAATTTATTCAATAAAATCAGTAGTACCAACTAATGAAAGAAATTCTCAACAATTCCAAATTTTCTAACCTGGTTATTGGGCTGTGCAGTTTTAACAGTGAATATTTCAAGCTAGACAGCTGGACATGATGGAAGGAAGAGGAGATAGTTTGAACAGATTCATCATTTCTTCAATCTCAACTGCATTTCTCAGTCACCTGAGGGCCACCAACCTAAAGGGATGCCTTCTGATTTCAGGACAGAAAAGTCTCTCGGGAGATACAGAAAATGACAAAGTACATACATATTTAAAGTAAAAGACCAAGATTTCTTTAAATTAAAAGCCAAATAGAAATAATTTTACTCTGAAATCTTCAGAGAATTAGGAGGAGTCTTTAGTGTTTTTCCCTTTAACTGATATTTCTAAAACTAACAGCATCTTTATCAATCTAGATATGAACGAATCATTAAAATTGCCGCAAAAAATATATACTGATACATCTTACATGATAGTACTTAACATAAAACAGAATGCTTTTACCCTTTGGAAAGCTTGTTACATAAGTACCTTTAAACATAGAACTGTCCTCCCTGCCATCAAAAACAAGTCTATAAATTCCTAAGGATCCTGAAACTCTTGAGTTTAAAAGTTTTCAGGAATTAGGGAAATGTAGTTATACTTCAGCCCCTTCACTCCCCTGCTAAGAATGGTAATTTTCAACATAACATAGTCTTGCAGAAGGGAAGAGTAGAAAGATATGGGTTATATAAAATTTTTCCTTGGTGACTTTGATATCCTCCCCTCTCACACACAGCAGGTTTAGAACCTGGTGGGAAAATGCAAACATGAAGGTAGAGAATTGTAATATCTGAAAATATTTTAAAAATATTTTCATCTGATTGTTTATGATTATTGTTTTGCATTATAAGCTACCTTAGATAATGATAACCAGAGCACTAACAGCCACCACTGCCCCCCCTCGCCCCAAATATCCTCATTCATAGCTGGGGATTAAAATGGCCCATCCGGGCAAGCAGCTCAGAGTAGCTGGTGCCTGCTCAGTCACTTCGGTCATGTCTGAGTTTTTGCAACCCTATGAACTGTAACCCGCCAGACTTCTCTGTCCATGGGCTTCTCTAGGCAATAATACTAGAGTGGGTTGCCATTTCCTTCTCCACAAAGTAGCTGGAATCTGCAACAAAGAATATTAGATTGCACAAAACAATAGAGTAGGAATGGGGACAAAATTTTATCAGGTGAGGGCTAATCTTAGCTGAGATAGAGCCAAAGGACATGGAAATCAGAGCTTGTGGGGCTGCAGTCTTAGTACTCACAGGAGGTGGTGGACCTGCCAAGCAGCCAGGAACTGCCCCAGGCTGGGGTGCCTCTCTGGGGAGGGAGCCCTGTGAACAGGCTTTCATTAGTAGTTTTTCTAAAATACAGCCCAAAATGTATTTTTCTAAAATACATTCTAAAATGTTGCCAGATCACCACCCCATCTGAGAGCTTTTTCTTTTCTTTTCCTATTTCTGCAGTTTTGAATCCCTTGGACTTAGAAAAACAGTCTATGAAACTGCCAATATTATTTCCACATTATTTTAACATCATTGCCTCATACGTCTCTTGTATTGACTTATTTATGTTAGAAAAGCTAGAGATTATCATAGTGAAGAAAGCCAGACGGAGAAAGACAAATATTGCATGGTATCACTTATATGCAGAATCTAAAAAATAATACACGTGATATCACAAAGCAGAAATAGTCTCATAGGCATAAGAACACAAACTACCAAAGGGTAAAGGGATGGAGAAGGGACAAATTAGGAGTATGGGATTAACAGATACACACCACTATATATGAAATAAACAACAAGGATTTACTGTATAACACGAGGAACTATATTTGATATTTGATATAATATCCTATACTGGAAAAGAATCTAAATATACCTATTCACTTCGCTATACATCTGAAACTAACTCAGTATTGTAAATCCACTATACTTCAGTTAGGAAAACTCATTATAGAACAGACTATCAGAATAACTGATATTTTTGGTCTCAAATTTTTATGGCAAAACTTTTTACAAATATATAAAAGGGGAGTAGAACTATATTAAACCCTTGGCATTTTCAGAGTATTTGTGGTATTCTCTGCATTCATTTTCACAAACGTCCACATCATGTGGGTTTAAATTAAGACAATAAATGCACTGCAGTCTATAAAGTTGTTGTGAGGATTAACTGATATATAGTAGAACACTGAGCAAGACTTTAAATGTCAGAGGCTGAAAGTCTGCAGTTCAGTCTTCTATTAGGGAAGAACCCACTGACGGGATCCACTAATTGAATTAATGATTGGCTCCATTGTAAAGATTCTTCAAGACTTCCTGCATATACTAGAATTCCTCCAAATGTGCGTCTGTGCCTTTGATGAAAGGAAACTTTTTGCCCTCAATTTGAACAATTGAAGAGAGACAGCACATTGGTTAGAAATCAGATTTCTCAGCCAGACCACCGAGATGGGATCCTTCTGTTTCCTACTAAAGGATCCTAGTGATTTATCATAGCCCTCTGCCTCATTTTCTCTTTCCTGAAATATCGATAACAACAGTACTTCCTTCATATGATTGTTGGAAGAAATCAATGAGTTAACAAGTACCAAGTCTTACAACAGAGGTTGGCTATGTTAGCTATCCTCTAGGGGTAAAGTCAAAAATATCTCAAAAATTTCTAGACGTTTATTTTTAACTTAGTTGCAGTAATGGCAAAGCTAGCCTTAACATTTTTGTCCCACCTCCAACTATAAACAAACTATCAAAAGCATGTTTGAAACCTAGTGTTCTACTTTTAAAAAATATGGCTCTCTATTAAAAGAAAAAAAGAGCTATTCCAAACAACTCTAAAAAGCTCAATGGATTATTTACTGAGACTATGGAACTGGCATTTTAAAACCCATTTGGACAACTAATATTTTTGGCTCACTGTAATCTGCTTTGTTTTGATGTGCAACAATTTCCAAATCTGTTATCTTTCGGTCCGTGACAAATATGTTGGTGATGCAGATGGCCTCCCTGAAGTATTGTCAGAAATGTTGGCTGAAAGATGCTGTGGAAATATGAAAAAAAGAAAGCAATGTTACCTCGATTTTCCAAAAGTATCTTCATGATATGTTGGTGATTTTTAAGGTCAATTCAAATACAGTGGCAGTTATACCTTCCACATTTGACATTTAATCATTAGTAATTTGCATCACAAAATAGTACTGGCCCAGCAGCTCTGTTTCCTCTTTGTGAATTATTCTTTAATTATTCTTACTGATGATGCAGTGAGCATCACCATGTGACTAGTTCACCTTATAAAGCTTAATTGTAAATGTGTATAAAGACTGGCAAGAGCTCATAAATGATGAACATAGGCATTAAAAATCAATTGCTGATAGAACAAGGATGTAAAGTTAACGAGGCAGTTCATGTTTCCTGGTAACTTTTCATCTGCTGCATGAGAATTTCCATTAGAAACAGAGCTTAAGGTCCAGTGTGTCATCCATTTATCTTTTTTAGTGACAATTTTTCTTTCTCCAACTTATAAGCTATAGTCACTTCAGTATTATATTGAATAATATCTCTGTTCAGTTCAGCTGCTCAATCACGTCTGACTCTTTGCAACCCCATGGACTGCAGCATGCCAGGCTTCCCTGCCCATCACCAACTCCCAGAGCTTGCTCAAACTCATGTCCATTGAGTCGGTGATGCCATCCAGCCATCTCATCCTCTGTCGTCCCTTTCTCCTTCTGCCTTCAATCTTTCCCAGCATCAAGGTCTTTTCCAATGAGTCAGTTCTTCACATCAAGTGGCCAAAGTATTAGAGTTTCATCTTCAGCATCAGTCCTTCCAATGAAAAGGACTGATTTCCTTTAGGATTGACTGGTTTGATCTCCCTGGAGTCCAAGGGACTCTCAGGAATCTTCTCCAACACTAAGTTCAAAAGCATCAATTCTTCCATGAACCGTATGAATAATATAAAATTAACAGATTAGTATAGAAGACACTAGGGATTAAGCAGTAGGAAAAAAAAAGTGACAGAAATAAAAGTGAACATACCTGGAAATAAGTGACTTGAAGGAAAACAATCAAAATCTTCCTTTTTTATCATTTGAGCAACAAAGTTCTCATTTTGTGGTAAATAGATAACACAATCCTCATTACTGAAAGAGCATAAAAATAAATTGAATACTTTTAAAAAGCAATATGGTTGGAAGATAACAGTGCTATGTAAAAAATCATAACCAACACCAGTTTCTTCTTGGGAAGTCATTAAAAAAATTGATTAGCATGTTTGATATTCTTTGGCATAAATTAGATTTTATTTTGCACAAATCTTGGCTGGAAATGAATTTGCAAATTAAAATGTCTTCTAATGTAATTACATTGTCCTCCCGTATAAATCATTTCAGAAATGAAAACTCTACTTTTAACAAGAAATGAATGCATATTCTTGGCAGAATTAAATGGATATCCAAGTAGAAACTGAAAGGCATATGCAGTGTGGGCCACAAAATGGAAAAATATAGGATGCATAGCATCTCTGTAAATGCTTGCTTTGAATACAAGTAGCTCTGCACATGACTATAGGCTAAGCTTGGTATGTTTGTCTTAAAAATCTGTTTATTTAACTTAGAGGAATCTTAGGAATTTTAATTTTTAAAAGTTGGGTTTGTTGCAAAACGTTTGTCCATCTGTTTCTTCTGAGCAGTTAAAAGCTTAAGATATATTTAAACAACATGACCAAACTAGATTTATAAAATGGTAGGAATTGTGTCATGGTGGGATGTATGCTCAGGTTGGGATGAGTCTGAACTGTTTTGAATCCTGTTTGGTCGCTTACTGACTGAGCACCCTCTGGCAATCCTCACCTTTAAGTAGGGAATTCATTGTGAGGATAAAAAGATAGAATGGATGCAGAGGGCCTGATACCTAAAGTATTCACGAAGTGGCATTTTTAAACTTCCATTTTTGGGAACTTACTAAAGAGGACTTCTTAGCTTCTCTAGTAACTCAGTTGGTAAAGAATCCACCTGCAATGCCAGAGACCTCCGTTCAATTCCTGGGTCAGGAAGATCCGCTGGAGGAGGGATAGGCTACCCACTCTAGTATTCTTGGGCTTCCCTGGTGACTCAGCTGGTAAAGAATCCATCTGCAAGGTGGGGGACCTGGGTTCAATCCCTGGGTCGGGAAGATCTCCTGAAGAAGGAAAAGGCTACCAACGCCAGTATTCTCGCCCGGAGAATTCCAGAGTTCGACGTGGCTGAATGACTTTCACTTTCACTAGGACAAAGTGATTAAGTCACTTAGTCTTTTCTGTCAGGCTCCTATGTACTGTGCTCTAAGTCTTAAAACAAAAACAGTAATTGTGGATTTAAATCTATCATCTTACATGACTTCTATTTATCCTGCCCATTCTATGTTCTATTTTCACCTCTTTTATGCTTTTTTAATGAAAGTCACCAAGTTTTAATTCTAGTTTTTCCTCTGTTAGTCTGAAAGTTAGGTATTTTTTAACCCTAGAAATTATAAGTTAATCAGTACTTTTAACACTCCAACAGGAAAATACAATCAATATGCTGTTATTTATCTATGCTTTTAATACTCTCTATACTTTAAACCCTTGGAGAGGGAATGGCAACCCACTGCAGTATTCTTGCCTGGAGAATCCCATGGACAAAGGAGCCTGGTAGGCTCCATGGGGTCGCAAGGAGTCAAACATGACTGAGCAACTGTCATGATACTTTAAACCACAGGTTATTATTACTTTACATAGTCAATGTTCACTTAGATTTACCATCTATTTATGGTTCTCTCGGGAATTCTTTGCTTCCTGCATAGCTGACCTTCTAACCAGTATCATTTGCTTCTGCCCGAAGAATATACTTAATTCCTAACTGAAGGTCTACTGGTAGCAAATTCTCTAAATTTTTACCTTGTTGTTCAGTGTCCAACTCTTTGTGACCCCATGGACTACAGCACACCAGGCTTCTCTGTCCTCCGCTATCTTCTAGAGTCTGCTATAATTCATGTCCATTGGGTTTCTGCCTAACAATGTCTTTATTTCTTGTTCATTTCTGAAGGATATTTGTGCTGGATGTAGACTTAAAAAAAAAATTCTATTTAGTTTTGCTTCTGCTGGGTTTTCATTGCAGTGCGCAGGTTTCTCCCTGTAGTTGCTTCTTTTGTGGAGGAGGACAGCCTCTAGGCTAACATGCCTCGGTAGTTGCAGCATGCAGGCTCAGTAACAGTGGTTCCTGGACTCTACAGCACAGACTCATTAATTATGATACACAGGCGTAGCTGCTCCACGGGAACTCTTCCTGGACCAGGGATCAAACGCAGGTCCCCTGCATTGCCATGTGGATTATTATCCACTCTGTCATAGGAAGTCCTGGGTGTAGACTTCCTATGTTGGTCATTATTTTCTTTCTGCATATGGATTTCATAATTCTGTTGCCCGTTGATTTTTCTTGCTACTGTTGCTTAAATAATGTTATTAGTATACATTTTGCTTCTTTGAAGATAACCTATCCTTTAAAAAAAATACTGGTTGATTTAGATTTTCCTTTTTTTTTTTCCCCTGCAATTTCACTCACATGTCTAGATATAGATTTTTTTTTTTAATTTTAGATTGAGCAAAATCTAATACGAAAATAATTCCTTTTCACAACATAGTTAACATTATAAGATCATTCCTAGTTGCAAATATATGACTTGCAAAAAGGTAATTATAACATAATTTTTCTGAAAACCTAATATCCTCTACACTAAAAATGATTTCTGGGCTTATAAAATAAGGGAAGATGTAAATCTGTAATTATTTTACACCTATCTCTGCAAAACTCTCTGAGTTTAACATTTACTACTTTTTTGGGGGGGGTTTCCATTCCTATAGGTGTGAGATTAAAAACCAAGGGTGACTGTCCCAGGATTCAAAAGCAATTGAATGATTTTAATGAAACTTTTTTTGGGGGGACTATCTAAAACCAGTTAGTTCTGAGAAAGAGGGGTATGAAAACAAACTGTTTTGAAGAACTTTGAAGTTTAATTTTAAATATTTTAAAATTATCCTGTGATTTGGTTTTGACTCAGCAATTACTTAGAAATGTGTTATTTTTCTAAAAATTTGAAGACTTCTGTAGATGCCTTTTCATTATTGACTTTTAATTTATTTATGTTGTCATAGAAAATATTTTGTTTGATTACAGTCATGTGTAATTTAATGAGACTTACATTTTGGTCCAGCATATGGTCCATCTTGGTGCAAACATTCCAAGTGCACTTGAAAATAATGTATACTCTGTGGTTGTTGAATGTACTCTAGAATACTAAGAACACTTCTAGAATACTGGAAGTATCATTTAGGTCAAGTTGGTTAAATGCATTGTTCAAGTCTTATATAACCTTCCTGATCTTCATCTAGTTATGCTACCAATTAATTAAAGAGCAGTGTTTCAGTCTCCAAATATGACTGTAGATTTTCTTTTCCCTTTGTTTCTGTCGGTCTATACGTCATGTGTTTTGAAGCTCTGTTATTAGGTGCATGAACACTTATGTCCTTTTAATAGGTCGATTCTCTTTATCATTATGAACTATTTCTATTTCTGCAAATGCCCTTCGTCTTCAAATCTGCATTGTCTGGTATTAATATAATCTTACCAGTTTTCTTATAATTAGTATTTGCATCCTTTCCCTTTAAGAATGTGCAGCATATTGTTGGATCTTGGTTTTCATCTAGTCAGGTGGTTCTCAATCAGGGGTGATTTTTTTAAATTAACTAATTAATTTTAATTGGAGGCTAATTACTTTACAATATTGTGGAAGTTTTTTGCCATACATTGACATGAATCAGCCACAGGTATACATGTTCCATGGTCCCAAACCCCTCTCCCACGTCCCTCTGGGACATCCCATTGGGTTGTCCCAGTGCACTGGCTTTGAGTGCCCTGTTTTATGCATCGAACTTGGACTGGTCATCTATTTCACATATGGTAATATACATGTTTCAATGCTATTCTCTCAAATCATCCCACTTTCACCTTCTCCCACAGAGTCCAAAAGTCTTTTCTTTATATCTGTGTCTCTTTGCTGTCTCGTAAATAGGGTTGTCATTACCATCTTTCTAAATTCCATATATATGTGTTAATATACTGTATTGATGTTTTTCTTTCTGACTTTCTTCACTCTGTATAATAGACTCCATTTTCATCCACTCCATTAGAAAATGATTCAAATGCATTCTTTTTAATAGCTGAGTAATATTCCATTGTATTTATGTACCATATCTTTCTTATCCATTCGTCTGCTGATGGACACGTAGGTTGCTTCCATGTCCTAGCTATTGTAAACAGTGCTGCGATGAACATTGGGGTACGTGTATCTCTTTCAATTCTGGTTTCCTTTGTGTGTATGCCCAGCAGTGGG
Organism: Neotragus moschatus; assembly: GCA_006410615.1. NCBI lineage: Eukaryota > Metazoa > Chordata > Mammalia > Artiodactyla > Bovidae > Neotragus > Neotragus moschatus. The sequence goes on from SJYA01000646.1 coordinate 977,163, forward strand.
ATTGCTGGGTCATAAGGTNGAACTTGGACAGATCATCTGTTTCACATGTGGTAATAAACATGTTTCAATGCTATTCTCTCAAATCATCCCATCCTCACCTTCTCCCACAGAGTCCAAAAGTCTGTTATTTATATATGTGTCTCATATATAGGGCCATCATTATCATATTTCTAAATTCCATATATATGTATTAATACTCTGTATTGGTGTTTTTCTTTCTTACTTGCTTCACTCTGTATAATAGGCTCCTGTTTCATGTACCTTATCTTTAGAACTGACCCAAATACGTTATTTTTGGTAGCCGAGTAATATTTCATTGTGTACATGTACCACAACTTTCTTATCCATTCATCTGCCAGTGGACATCAAGGTTCTTTCCATGTCCTAGCTATTGTAAACATTGCTGCAGTGAACATTGGGGTCCACATTGTGTACCCCATTGGAATCTCTTTCAGTTCTGGTTTCCTCAGTGTGTATGCCCAGCAGTGGGATTGCTGGATATTATGGCATTTCTATTTCCAGTTTTTTAAGGAATCTCCACATTGTTCTCCATAGTGGCGCTATTGGTTTGCGTTCCTACCAGCAGTGTAAGACAGTTCCCTTTTCTCCACACCTTCTCCATCATTTAGTGTTTGTAGAGTTTTTGATGGCAGCCATTGTGACCGGTGTGAGATGGTACCTCATTGTGGTTTTGATTTGCATTTCTCTAATAATTAGTGACGTTGAGCATCTTTTCATGTGTTTGTTAGCCATCTGTATGTCTTCTCTGGAGAAATGTCTGTTTAGTTCTTTGGCCCATTTTTTGATTGGGTCATTTATTTTTCTGGTATTGAGCTGCATGAGCTGCTTGTATATTTTTGAGATTAATTCTTTGTCAGTTGCTTCATCTGCTATTATTTCCTCCCATTTTGAAGGCTGTTTTTTTACCTTGGTTATAGTTTCCTTCATTGTGCAAAAGCTTTTAAGTTTAATTAGATCTTTTTTTTTTTTATTGCTTTGATTTCTGCTACTCTGGGAGGTGGGCCATAGAGGATCTTACTATGATTTATGTCAGAGAGTGTTCCGCCTATGATTTCCTCTAGGAGTTTTATAGTTTCTGGTCTTACATTTAGATCTTTAGTCCATTTTGAGGGGTTTTTTGTTTGTGTATGGTGTTAAAAAAATGTTCTAGTTTCATTCATTTACAGGTGGTTGACCAGTTTTCCCAGCACCACTTGGTAAAGAGATTGTTTTTTCTCCATTGTATATTTTTGCCACCCTCATTCTAACTGAATTAGATCTATACTCCCACCTCAGAGCTTTAACAACTTGCAGGAGAAGAGCAGGTTGAATTTTGAACTGAGTACCTTTTTTTCAATGGTTCATGCTACCTATGCTTTCAATCCTTGATTAATTTTCTGATAAATCAAGTTAACTTTAAAACAGATATGTTTAATAAGTCAGGTTGTGCCTTTTATTTCTGGATTGAATTCTCCAAATACTTTTCCATAAACTAATATGCCACTGTTCCTGGTTCCATTTTACCTCTCTGGCATTTGTCTGAGATAAGAATTATAATCTTAGACAATTCTAGTTCTTCCCACTTGACTGATATTTAATTCCTCAATTAAATATGTATTTGCCATCGTTATAACAATATGGAACTCTGTATAGATCTAAAATCATATGCATGTTCTTGAACCACAAAATCCTTAAATTTGAATAAATGACATTAATAACATATAAGCTAAGTGCTAAGTGCCATAAGAGAGGAACTATATCTATTTTGAACAAATTATGAAAAAAAAATTCCAGGATAAGAGGAAACACTACTTTAAGTACATGCATTTTACACTGTCAAGAAATACCCAATTGAACAGGGAAAATGAAAGGATTATAAACATAGGGAGTTAAGGCAGTAGTATTAAGATACAAGTAGATAAGTAGTGGGATGAATGCCTAAGCTGTTCCAGGGAGGGGAGTGGTTCCTAACTCACTTATATAAACCAAAGCCATTCATACAAGTACATGCTATCAGTCCTTGTTAGAACAAATAGAAAATCAGTGAAAATGTAGATAACCTGAACAACACTGCAAACCAAATTTCCCTAATTGAGATTTATAGAGCACTCCACCCAACAGCAACAGAATACATATTCTTTACAAGTGTATACGGAACACCACCATGGTAGACTGTGTGTTGGGCCATGCAATAAGATCAATACATTTTTAATTATTTAAATCATTCAAAGTGTATTTCTGGTAGAAAACTGAATTAAATTAGATATCAGTAACAGAAAGATATTTGGAATATCTCCATATGTTTTGAAATTCAAAAACACGTTTTAAAGACTTCAAGGGTCAAACAGGAATAAATCACTGGGGACTTAGAAATAACCTAATTGGATAAAAGCACAATATATTAAAATTGTGAGATATAAATTCAACAAAGTTGCAGAATATAAGGTCTACAAACAAAAACAATCTTATTTCTATATAATAATAATGTATGGTTATATCAATTAGAAAATAACTATTCACAATAGCTCCAGGAATGGTGATACATAGTTACAAATTTTAAAAAGTACAATATCTAAGTGCTGAAATTACAAATACTAAAGAAATAAATCCAGGAAGATCTCAATAAGTCAGAAATAGACCATGCCAATGTTTTAAAAAACTCAATATAATAAAGATGTCGATTCTCCACAAATGTATGCGTAAGTTTAATGTAATTCCTAGAAAAACCTCAGAAATATTTTTTATAAATGTAGACAATTCAATTGTATAATATAGGAGATCCTATTATTGCAATTACTAAAATAGCCAAGGCTAGGCTGCTCAGCTAGCATGCCAACAATTATAGGGGGAAAAATACTGCATCCAAATTTATGCTGGGTACAGGGATGGTGCTGGATTCTATAATCGGCTGGAACTACTAGGACAGTGAGCATGAGTTCCCAGTTAGTGATTATTTTGAGGACCCTATCTCTAAATTTGGCCTGGGGAAACTGAGGGCAGGGCATGCCTCTTTGCTTCCTCATTTCCTGGGAGAGCTCCCTAATGTTTGCTTGGCTATCCTCATCCTTCTCTGTATTCCTTCCAAGCTACAATTTAGAAGATAGGACCTTTATCTAGCCCAATTCATAGGAAGAAAGAGCAAATGTCAGTTGCCTTGTATCTACATTTGCGTTATCTGGTATGTTACCATGGGGTTTTCTGTTTTTTTAAGAAAAAATTTTCACATGTTACTGGCCCAGATGCTGTAAACCCCTGGTTTTAGAAAGAGCCTTATTGCAGGATAGTGAAAAGACTGACCACAAGTAGATCTTTGTCTTTATGCCTGGATTCCTCAAAGCCTCATTTCCTAAGAAAGATGAGGAGAGTAGCCCAAGAATCCATTGACTTCCTTAACAGGTACTGTTGTTTGTCCCCAGGCTTTCTGGATGAAAACAAATGCTGGATTGTCCTTGGAGAATAGTTAGTGTGAATATTTGGTGTCCTTCAGTTTACGCAATGTAGTCCTGAAAGTTTGTGTTTAAGTCAAACTCACTGTTTTAGGAGAGTGCATTATTTAATGGAACCCTATGGAGAATCCCTTTACAAAGTGAATAATCATCTCCTAACTGATGTCTTCTGTGTCTGTGTTTTTCTATAGCCTGGATTTTTTAAAAGGCATATTAAAATTATGAGTATGAAAAAAAAATCCCCTTGTTTCTAAAACTCCAGTTTAATTAATTTGAGGATGCCCTTAGTAGAAATGCCTACTCCATGACCCAACTAATTCTCATATCTCTGTAGTTGATTTTAATCACGAATAGTCATACCTGTACTGTTATGTCAAAGTCTAAGATAGCAACTTTTAGCAGAAATCATTCCTGATGGGAATGATCAAATTCTTATCATCTTGATAGATAGATAGGGGATATAAATAATACTGAATAATATTTAGCCAACCTTTTACAACTCTCAAATTAACTTCAGACATTTTCTGCTTTATCCTGATTATACATAAATGTAGAGTACATGTGATTGTCTAGAGTCATGTAAATTGTGGAATTGATTCATAACCCTAAACCCTAGTCTTGTACTTTTCCTATAAAACTTTTAGAAAGTAAGTTATATTAAACAGTTGTGTGAGTAATGTAAAGGGTCAACAAATTTAAATATTGCATTGAATTTTAGAACTATTTATAATGGTTATTAAGGTACTTTTTTTCTTAGTTCAAAAAGGATGTGACATGGTGTGATCTTTATGCTTACTGGAAAAGTGTCAGATCTAAACTAAATACCTTCCCTTTTTATATTTCTGTTTTTTCACCTTTTGCTTTGGCATAATAATAATTAGAAATGTGTATGGTCCTCAATTGCAGTTTATATACACATAAAAATTGAATATTGCTATATTTCAATACAGGTAGAAGTTTTTTTTTAGACAAAATGCTAGAGTTACATTGTAAGAAAAGATCATATTAGAAGCTGAGAGATAAATTACCTTTTTTGGAATTAATCCATTCATTATTTCTCTGAGAATTCACTCAAAAAGATACTTTATATGAAAATTTTAAAACAGCTATAGAATTTTGTTGCATAATCCTTTTTCTCCATGATGAGCTTGACTAATGGAAGCAAGGTACTACCGTACCTTATAGGGATGGCAGGAGGCAGAGGGTTTCCCAGCTTCTTCCTTCTCTAAATCCCACCTTTCCTTAGTTTTCGCATCCTCGTGTTCCATTTCTTCATCTGATTCCATATATTTCCCACATTCTGGTCCTCCTGATTCTCCTCGCTTGTCTCCTGCTGCTTTGCCAACTAACTTCTGGTACTTCAGCTACTGGAGCTGAGACAGCTGTGAGTCAAGCACCAAACTGCAACCAGTTTATATTTTAAATTAATGTAAAGGGAAAAACTAATAAATGCATAATTGGCTTTCCTGAAAAAAAAGCCAATTATGCATTTATTAGTTTTTCCCTTTACATTAAAGCTTTAATGCATGGATTTCAGAGTGTTTTCTGGGCAATGCATTGGGCAATAAGAATAAATGACAGAGTCAACAATTTAATCATTCAGTTCAGTTCAGTTCAGTTCATTTCATTCGCTCAGTCATGTCTGACTCTTTGCAACCCCATGAACTGCAGCACGCCAGGCCTTCCTGTCCATCACCAACTCCCAGAGTCCACCCAAACCCACGTCCATTGGATTGGTGATGCCATCCAACCATCTCATCCTCTGTTGTCCCCTTCTCCACCTGCCCTCAATTTTTCCCAGCATCAGGGTCTTTTCCAATGAGTCAGCTCTTCGCATCAGGTGGCCAAAGTATTGGAGTTTCAGCTTCAACATCAGTCCTTCCAATGAACACCCGGTACTGGTTGGATCTCCTTGCAGTTCAAGGGACTCTCAAGAGTTTTCTCCAGCACCACAGTACAAAAGCATCAGTTCTTCGGTGCTCAGCTTTCTTTATGGTCCAACTCTCACGTCCATACATGACCGCTGGAAAAACCATAGCCTTGACTAGATGGACCTTTGTTGGCAAAGTAATGTCTCTGCTTTTTAATATGCTGTCTAGGTTTGTCATAACTTTCCTTCCAAAGAGTAAGCATCTTTTAATTTCATGGCTTCACTCACCATCTGCAGTGATTTTGGAGCCCAGAAAAATAGTCAGCCACTGTTTCCACTGTTTCCCCATCTATTTGCCATGAAATCTGTAGTTCACCAGGGCAGTGGGCAGTACAGCCTTCAGAGTGATGTTTTGATGATTCACAAAGTGTTTTGTCTTATTTCAGATTCATGGACAGTAAAGTGATTGGGACCTGGCATGCTGTGCATCTTGCTGAATAGGACAGTCCTACATAATGAAAAAAAATTTATATACATTATGATTTCTGAAAGCCCCTATGCATATTAATGAAGTTGAAAGAAAAAGTCTGTTAATAATCCTAAATTTTTATTTTTAGCCAAGCATCAATTTCACATTGAAAGTAAACCACAGCATTGTTTACAAAATTATAGTATATGCTGTTCTTTAGGAATTCAACTACTTTGTAAGTCAATGGAATATTTAATTTTTACTGAAACATGACAACAGTTGTTTACCTTTCCATGAAATCACCTCATGGCAGTATGGCCACTTGAATTTGAGTTCTAGACAGAATACCTTAACAGTTTGCATTAATCACAGCTGTATCCATGATGATTCCATAGATGTGAGCCTCTGGTTCCGTGATTATATCTCCTAATGTAGTTGTGTGTGTACATGCTAAGTCACTTTAGTCGTGTCCAACACTGCGTGACCCAATGGACTATAGCCCACCAGGCTCCTCTATCCATGGGATTTTCCAAGCAAGAATACTGAAGTTGTTTGCCATGCCCTCCTCCAGGGGATCTTCCTGATCTAGGGATCGAACATGAATCTCCTAGGTCTTCCGTGTTGGCACGCAGAGTCTTTACCATTAGCACCACCTGGGAAGCCCTAATTTCATTGAATCTAAGCATTTATACTTTGAAAAGCAATATTTTGTTAAAAATTACTTGCTTTTCATTTCTTTGCACATTGCAGTTAGACCACTCCATCGGCTTTTTAATTTATTATGTTTTATTTCTATAGAGTAGATGGAGCTTTAAATATATTTGTTTTTCAAAGAGGCCAATAGATTTCATAGAATTAAGAATTACAGTATGAAGTAGTTACACTAGTACCAACTGGTGGGGGGGCAAAAAATACATAATAAATTATTTAGCTCAACATAAGAATTCTTAATTATATAAACATGAAATCAATATTTGTTGGGAATAATTGACACATTTATATGCATTGATTGATATTTCTATCATGTAAAAGTGGTGCTATATACAAATGATAAAACAGAGTCATAAAAGTTGGCCTTACAATACAGATGTCTAATAGGAATATAAGTCATCCTTATCAACTTTCAGCTGTGCTGACCAGTCATGTAATGAAAATGGATAGCACCTGAAATTAGAAAACAATTACATAGCAATCTGATGGAGGGTGGCCANTTCATTCGCTCAGTCATGTCTGACTCTTTGCAACCCCATGAACTGCAGCACGCCAGGCCTTCCTGTCCATCATCAACTCCCAGAGTCCACCCAAACCCACGTCCATTGGATTGGTGATGCCATCCAACCATCTCATCCTCTGTTGTCCCCTTCTCCACCTGCCCTCAATTTTTCCCAGCATCAGGGTCTTTTCCAATGAGTCAGCTCTTCGCATCAGGTGGCCAAAGTATTGGAGTTTCAGCTTCAACATCAGTCCTTCCAATGAACACCCGGTACTGGTTGGATCTCCTTGCAGTTCAAGGGACTCTCAAGAGTTTTCTCCAGCACCACAGTACAAAAGCATCAGTTCTTCGGTGCTCAGCTTTCTTTATGGTCCAACTCTCACGTCCATACATGACCGCTGGAAAAACCATAGCCTTGACTAGATGGACCTTTGTTGGCAAAGTAATGTCTCTGCTTTTTAATATGCTGTCTAGGTTTGTCATAACTTTCCTTCCAAAGAGTAAGCATCTTTTAATTTCATGGCTTCACTCACCATCTGCAGTGATTTTGGAGCCCAGAAAAATAGTCAGCCACTGTTTCCACTGTTTCCCCATCTATTTGCCATGAAATCTGTAGTTCACCAGGGCAGTGGGCAGTACAGCCTTCAGAGTGATGTTTTGATGATTCACAAAGTGTTTTGTCTTATTTCAGATTCATGGACAGTAAAGTGATTGGGACCTGGCATGCTGTGCATCTTGCTGAATAGGACAGTCCTACATAATGAAAAAAAATTTATATACATTATGATTTCTGAAAGCCCCTATGCATATTAATGAAGTTGAAAGAAAAAGTCTGTTAATAATCCTAAATTTTTATTTTTAGCCAAGCATCAATTTCACATTGAAAGTAAACCACAGCATTGTTTACAAAATTATAGTATATGCTGTTCTTTAGGAATTCAACTACTTTGTAAGTCAATGGAATATTTAATTTTTACTGAAACATGACAACAGTTGTTTACCTTTCCATGAAATCACCTCATGGCAGTATGGCCACTTGAATTTGAGTTCTAGACAGAATACCTTAACAGTTTGCATTAATCACAGCTGTATCCATGATGATTCCATAGATGTGAGCCTCTGGTTCCGTGATTATATCTCCTAATGTAGTTGTGTGTGTACATGCTAAGTCACTTTAGTCGTGTCCAACACTGCGTGACCCAATGGACTATAGCCCACCAGGCTCCTCTATCCATGGGATTTTCCAAGCAAGAATACTGAAGTTGTTTGCCATGCCCTCCTCCAGGGGATCTTCCTGATCTAGGGATCGAACATGAATCTCCTAGGTCTTCCGTGTTGGCACGCAGAGTCTTTACCATTAGCACCACCTGGGAAGCCCTAATTTCATTGAATCTAAGCATTTATACTTTGAAAAGCAATATTTTGTTAAAAATTACTTGCTTTTCATTTCTTTGCACATTGCAGTTAGACCACTCCATCGGCTTTTTAATTTATTATGTTTTATTTCTATAGAGTAGATGGAGCTTTAAATATATTTGTTTTTCAAAGAGGCCAATAGATTTCATAGAATTAAGAATTACAGTATGAAGTAGTTACACTAGTACCAACTGGTGGGGGGGCAAAAAATACATAATAAATTATTTAGCTCAACATAAGAATTCTTAATTATATAAACATGAAATCAATATTTGTTGGGAATAATTGACACATTTATATGCATTGATTGATATTTCTATCATGTAAAAGTGGTGCTATATACAAATGATAAAACAGAGTCATAAAAGTTGGCCTTACAATACAGATGTCTAATAGGAATATAAGTCATCCTTATCAACTTTCAGCTGTGCTGACCAGTCATGTAATGAAAATGGATAGCACCTGAAATTAGAAAACAATTACATAGCAATCTGATGGAGGGTGGCCATACCCAACGGATGAACAAAATACTTCAAGCAAAACTAACAGCAGCATAATGAGCTAAGAAGTGACAAGCACAAGCTCAGGCAGATCGTGTTTGCTTGAAGCAAGCAGAGTTTGAGCTGCTTCACTGCCTCATTTAAACAGAAGAGTATGCTTAGCATGAAACTAAGAGACAGTTGACAGAGAATGACACCCTGAAGGTAACAGCTGCTGCTAACACCCAAAGGATAGAATTACACAGAAGACATATTTATTTAATTTTGAAATTTGTGAGAAAATCTTTTCAGACCCCTTCTTATGAACAGAAAGCATCAAGGTCAATGGACCAATCACACAGTGCAGAAGGTATTGCCATATTTATATGATTCAGTGGAATGAAGTAATTTTAACAGGACTATTACATTTACATAAATATAGTTTGTTGATTATGATTGTTCTAAAGAAAAATGCACGTTTAAAACTAAATACCCTAAAGCACAATTTTAATGACACTCACTGCCTTGCAGTCATACACAGTATTCAATCCCAATTTCTTTTCTGGAAATTGAACCCAAATTGAGTCTAGTACCACGTCCAGGCCACAAAAAAGTAGGGGAAATCCTCCTTTAAGTGAAAGTAATACTGATACCGTATTTATCTCTATCACGTTTTAGAAAGATATGCTTAATAAGAAAACAGTGTTTTTTCATGTCAAACACAGATTTCATTTAAGAAAAATACAGTTAAAAACAAAAACAAAAACTACTGTGTGCTTCTTTGTTGAAATTCTGGTAGTTTTAAATTCTTGACAAGAGTGATTAGCTATATGTCACATATGAATTTGCCAAGGAATAAAATAGAGGTCATAAAATATAAAGACATGATAGGACGTATTTATAACCTCATGAAACAAGATGGCATTCTAATATCTGCAGCTGTCCACTTTCCTGCATTTTGTGTATGAGTCCTCACTACAGAGTTCTGTCCCTGATTTGAACACATCTCATATGAGAGGTAAAACGCATGTGGTAAAGGAGGGTTGCAAATGGCGTTCTGTTTAGGATCCTCAGCTTCAGGTCAGTAATGTTCCATCACACAAACAAGGCAATGACTACGATGATGACCATCTTTATAAGAATCTATAGGGTTCTGCAGAACTTTTCCAGCAACATATTCAGATCCTAACAAATCACTCTGTGGTGGAAAAAGCAGATGGAAGTTAAGAAATGTTAGTGCAGTATGATGTTATAAAGAAAAGCATGTGTATCTTTTCTCAAATTTGGTTTAATATATTTTTTGCAGATGGTGGTTTTCTTTAAAAGCATTAATTTGTTCAGTGCCTGTACAATTTTATGAGGAGTAGGTGTGAGTTGCCATCGTGATAACAGTAAGATTCAGTGAGCCCTGATATATAATTTGCTTATTAATAATGAGGAGGAACACATCCATGTAACATATTTTAATGGGCTAGTAAATGAATAACCAAGAAAAAAGAGAACTTCATTTTCAATATGAAATGTAGAAGCCATTGAACAAATGAAATTATGGCAAAAAAGTCTTCTTTAAAGATTTTTTAAAAATCTTCTACATCAAATCATTCCTGTGGTATTTAATTCTTTCTGATGAACACGATGATCAAAGTTTTGTTGTTACAGGAAAAAAAAATGAAACCCTTTTAGAAGTCATTTGTCTCTTGTAATCCAACTATTATTTAGATAGATATTTCAGAGAGAGAGAGTAATTTTTAAGTTGTTTAGAAGACTCAGGTGCAAGTAGAAAATAATTACTATTATTAATATTACTGTTAAAGTATCTCTGTTCACTGAATCAGAGACCAATCTGACTGATTTGCTTACATATTCATGGCTGCTTTTAAGTGCCCTTTACTCAAAATTTTGTCCTCTGTATTACAGTTATACTATGTAGGGAATTAAATGGATATGCCTTGTTTAAAGGTATCCATAGAACAAAGTTATTTACATAATCAGGAAGAGATTCAGTGACTGAATCATATAATGTAAAGGTTATTACAAGGTCCCGCATGACCCCGAATATTTATTTTGCCACCAGCTTCCTATCTTATTTCTTTGTTTTCATGTATGGACTAAAATTCATACAATTAGAATTACTTCTTTTGTAAGAAGAAAAAATAAATGACTTTATTATGGTTTAATATAATATTTATTATAATATTTAAAAGGTTATGATTAACAAATACACTTGGGTGAAATGGGCCCCAGAGAAATGGGAGGGAGGACACTAATTTAAAGAGGTCTTCTCATTTCATTATCACAGATTAATTTATTAAATTAGCTAGTTCTTACCAAGTCTGCCTGACCCAAAAATTATGAAGTGGAAATGCCCTTTTCCATTTCCATTCCAAAGTGTAAATATGTTTTAGAAACAAAGAAAATCTAAGGGATTTGGTGTGACATAGGTTATTTTCAGGTGGAAGGGTCCAGAAAAGCCTCAAGGAAGCATAAGGGTATCAGGATAAGCACATCCAGAGTTTGAGAGGACCACAGAGGTACTCAAGCTCACAGCCTAGAAAAGACCTTTAACAACTGCTAACATCTCTCTCTGCCATAAATAATACATATGGCACAGCTTAAGTTTCCCTGGAAGGCTTAAAATATTTTCTTATATTTTCTTTACCAGTGGTTTAATCCCAATTCAAATATCTAAAGATCCTTATTTTTATATACATTTTAAAGTAACAGTGGAAAAATGTATCAAACTGACTCACATTGATACCATCAAGGATGGTAACATAGGATTTTTCAGGTTAATACTTTTAAGATTTCTTTCCTAAGAGTAAGCTTACGAATTAAGATCAGAAGTTTAAGCTAATTAAATTTTGCTTTTGGATGAGAAAATGAAAACTAAAAATACTGGCAGTTTCTAAAGCTCCTTCAGGGGGAATTAATTATTGGATCATTTATATTGATCATATAATCTTTTCCTTTGCGGCTGATTGAAATCAACATAAAGCTAAGTTTATTTTAAAACAATATATTCAATATTTGAAGACTAAGTCCTAAGAAAATGTTATTGGATTGAGGGTTAAGTGCTGGGAAGTAATGGTGTCTCTTCACAGAAAATGAAAATTTGTAGTTTCATTAATAATAATAAGTAGCTCAACTGGTGAAGAATCTGCCTGCAATGCAGAATTGGGTTTGATTCTTGGGTTGGGAAGATCACTTGGAGAAGGGATAGGCTACTCACTCCAGCATTCTTGCCTGTAGAATCCCCATGGACAGAGGAGCCTTGTGGGCTATAGTCCATGGGGTCACAAAGACTGAGCAACTAAGCACAGCACACTGAATACCTACTCTGGATCCACTATGTATAGGACTTGACAGATAAGGGCAGGGTCTTCATGGAGTGTGCAACTCTAGGCAGAACTGACTGTTGGGTTTGAGAGGGAACAATGGCATAAGTAATTAAGTTAATTTCACCTAGTAATTGGCTTGGAAGGAAATAAACAGGATGGACAGGGAAGCCTATCGTACTACAGTCCATGGGGTTCCCAGGAGTCAGATACGACTGAGCGACTGAACTGACTGACTGATGATCAGAAGACACTGAGGTTTTGAATGAAAGCTCTGAGTAAGAGGAAACAACTGGATTGAAGTCTCTTTTCTCAAACAACCCAGTGCCTGGATGTTCTAAGGACTTTCTGCCTCGTTCAGCCCTGCTTTCTCTCCTTACTGCTGTGCTTGCTGGAATCCCTCCTCTCCTGCAGCCATGCTTCTGTGGTTAAAGCTACTGTCTTTTCCCATTACTGATATTTGGCTTCTAAGTTCTCTTTTAGAGGATTGATATGGAAAGGAAAAAGGGTGTAAGACTCAAAGTTTCAGTGTGGCTACTTTTGATCATATTATAGTTACATATTTTGGAGAAAGAATTTTAAATATATGATTTCAGAAGTAGATTTTGGGTTTAAATTATTTAATGTTACATCTGTTGATCAGGAAATTCATCACAATCATCTTTAAAGCTAATTTATATCCTTTTTTAAGGAAAAAAAAAACTCTTTTCAAAGAAAGATGTGCTTCAAAACAACCCTTTTGGTCTTTTTTGTTTTATATAAAAAACAAGACATGTGATAGTTTTAGTTACAATTTTTGGAGAAGGCAGTGGCACCCCTTTCCAGTACTCTCGCCTGGAAAATCCCCTGGATGGAGGAGCCTGGTAGGCTGCAGTCCATGCTAACGGTCGGACACGACTGAACGACTTCCCTTTCACTTTTCACTTTCATGCATTGGAGAAGGAAATGGCAACCCACTTCAGTGTTCTTGCCTGGAGAATCCCAGGGACGGGGGAGCCTGGTGGGCTGCTGTCTATGGGGTCGCAAAGAGTCGGACACGACTGAAGTGATTTAGCAGAAGTTACAATTTTTAGAAGCCAGAATTCTTTTAAAAACTGATCTAACTGTAGGAAGACTGGACTCAGGAGCCATTTAAAACAGCAAAATCACCGAAATTACCACAAAAATGTAAAAAAGGTAACAATACTAAACAGAGTGCAAAAAGAACACTGTATTAAGTGTGAGAGATGAAACAATAAGACAGAGCATGGCCTGTTTGGAGCTCAGTTGGAAATGTGCATGTCACATGACTCAATTTTGCTATTTTGCATTCCCATATGTGTACATGCATGCCGAGTGTTGATTTGGGGATGGTAAACACAAATTTGCAAGCAGGCAGTTTGCAAATATGGAATCTTTTTTTAAATATTTTCAAATATATCCTTCTCTTTTATATTTACTTTTAGTTTAATTTTAACTGGAGGATAATCGCTTTACAATGTTGTGTGGTTTCTGCCATATAACAACTTGTATCAGTCATAAGTGTTCATATCTCCCCACCCTCTTGAACCTCCCTCCCAGCTCTCATCGCATCCCACTCTTCTGGGTTATCACAGAGCACCAAGTTGAGCTCCCTGTGTTATGCAACAACTTTCCACTCTCATCTATTTTACACATGGTAATGTATATATTTTCATGCTACTTTATCCATTGGTCACACCTTCTTCTCCCACTGTGTCTGTAAGTATGTTGTCTATGTCTGAGTCTCTATTCCTCCCCTATAATGGTTCATTACTATCATTTTTCTAGACTCCATGTATACACATTACTTTATGATACTTGTTTTTCTCTTTCTGACTAACTTGACTCTATAACAGGCTCTAGGTTCATCCACCTCACTGGAACTGACTCAAATTTGTCTTTTCTATGCCTGAGTAATACTCCATTGTATATATGTGCCACAACTTCTTCATATATTCACCTGTTGATGGACATCTAGGTTATTTCCATGTCCTAGCTATTGTAAATAGCACTGCAACAAACATTGGGCTACATGTATCTTTTTCAGTTATGATTTTCTCAGGGTATATGCCCAGTAGTAGGAATTCTGGGTCATATTTTAATTTTATTCCTAGTTTTTAAAGGAATCTCCACACTGTTCTTCATAATGACTATATCAATTTACATTTCTACCAACAGTGCAAGAGGATTCGCTTTTTACCACACCTTCTCCAGTATTTATTGTTTACAGAATTTTTAACGATGGCCATTCTGACCAATGGGCTTCCCAGGTGGTACTAGTGGTAAAAACCTTCCTGCCAGTGCAGGAGACATAAGAGATGTGGATTCAATATCTGGGTCAGGAAGATTCCCTAGAGAAGGAAATGGATACTCATCCAGTACTGTTGACTAGAAAATCCGATGGACAGAGGAGTCTGATGGGCCATAGTGCATAGGATCGCAAAGAGTCAGGCATGACTGAAGTGACTTAGCAAAGACACATTCTTACCAGTGTGAGGTGATACCCCATTGTAGATTTGATTTGCATTTCTCTAATTGAGCATCTTTATATGTGTTTGATGATCATTGTAAGTCTTCTTTGGAGAAATGCCTGCTTAGATCTTCTGTCCATTTTTTGATTGGATTGTTTGCTTTCCTGGTATTGAGCTGCATGAGCTGCTCCTTTTTCAGTTGTTTCATTTGCATTTATTTTCTCCCATTCTAAAGGTTGTCTTATTTTGTCTATAGTTTCCTTTACTGTGCTAAAGCTTTTAAGTTTAACTACATCACAATTGTTTTTGTTTTTATTTCCATTACTCTAGGATGTGGGTCAAAGAGAATCTTGCTGTGATTTATGTCAAAGAGTGTTCTGCCTATGTTTTCCACTATGAGTTTTATAGTTTCTGGCCTTATATATAGATCTTTCATCTGTTTTGCATTTATTTGTGTATGGTGTAAGGAAGTATTCTAATTTCATTCTTTTATATGTAGCTGTCCAGATTTCCCAGCACCACTTCTTGAAGAGACTGTCTTTTCTCCATTGTATATTCTCACCTCCTTTGTCAAAGAAAAGATGCTCATAGATGCATGGGTGATCTCTGTGCTATCTTGTTCCATTGATCTATTTAATGTACTTTTGTTTTTATTTCAGTACCAAACTGTCTTGATGACTGTAGCTTTGTAGTATAGTTTGAAGTAAAAAAGGTTGATTCTTCCAGCTCCATTTTTCTTTCTTGATTGTTTTGACTATTTGAGGTCTTTGGTATTTCCATACAAATTGTAAAATATTTCATTCTAGTTCTGTGAAAAATGCCATTGGTAGTTTGATAGGGCTTGCATTGAATCTGTAGTTTGCTTTGGGTAGTATAGTATAGTTGGTGGTAAAGAATCTGCCTGAAGTACAGGAGATGTGGAGATGCAGTTTTGATCCCTGGGTTCAGAAAGTCCTGAGGGGAAGGAAATGGCAACCCATTCCAGTATTCTTGACTGGGAAATCCCGTGGACAGAGAGCCTGGCAGACTATAGTCCATGGGGTCACAAAGAGCTGGAAAAGACTGAGTGACTAAATAGTAGCAAACAAACAAGGACATGATGCATTTCTCCAGCTGTTTGTGTCATCTTTGGTTTCTTTCATCACTGTCTTATAGTTTTCTGTCTCAGATCTTTTGTCTCCCTGTGCTGTTTGTGCTGTGCTGTGCTAGTTGCTCAAGTCGTGTACGACTCTTTGTAACCCCATGGACTATAGGGCACCAGGCAACTCAGTCCATGGAGATTCTTGAGGAAAGAATATGGAGTGGGTTGCCATGCCTCCTCCAAGAGATCGTCCCAACCCAGGGATCAAACCCAGGTCTCCCGCATTGCAGATGGATTCTTTACCATCTGAGCTGAGCTACCAGGGAGCCCTAGGTAGGTTTATTCCTATAGATCTTACTCATTTTATCGTAGTGGTAAATGGAATTGTTTTCTTAATTTGTCTCTATGATTTTTTGACTATGGAATCTTTGACTAATTAGGGCCAACTAAAATTCCCAGTATTCCCAGTGTTATGGTGTGCAAATTACTTAGGATAGTAAAGGCTCAATATGTGCCAACTTAAACTATACTATTAAGTGTAGAAACCGTTGAAATATAAAGAGTTATTTGCTTTTGTCTTTATTCATTTATCCCAGGTTGCCATTTCAATATTTGGTCTTTTTATTTTGTTTTTTCCCATTATTCAATTTGCTGCCATTTATTGCCAAGTATCCATGTTTTCCTCATTGTTATCAATGAACAGTGCTCCAGCCTCTTAAATTTCTCCCTGCACTCACATCCTTTGCAAAAACAATTCAGTTGACTGTTTAACAATCTGAGTAAGGACTTGAGGGTACTCTCAGCAAGTCCTCAACTCAATTATGGTTATTTTATTTATACACATTTTTCTTTTATTCTCCAAACCCCAATTATATTTCAGGTATTTGAGGGTGCTGGAAAATCTGCCTTTTACATAGGTAGAGTAAAATTTTATTGTCATTTGGAAATAGTTCTCAGTTCATATGTTTATTGTCATAAATAATGTTTATCTCAGATAAGCCTCATGATAAATGTTATCATTGTATGTTCATGCAGTTATATAAATGCTATTTAAAATCCAGGTCTTTTACTTATAAAATAGAAATAGAATCACAGATGTAGAAAACAAATTTATGGTTACCAAAGGGGAAAGGTGGGGGCAATAAATTAGGAGATTGGGATTAACATATACAGTGGAGGAGAAAATGGAACCCACTCCAGTATTCTTGCCGTGAGAACCCCACGACAGTATGAAAAGACATATACACATTGCTATGTATAAAATAGATAACTAGTAAGAACCTGTTGTAGAACACAGGGAACACTAGTCAATACTCTGTAATGACCTATATGAGAAAAGAAATCTAAAAAAGAGTATGTATTTGTGTGTGTGTGTGTGTGTGTATGTGTGTATATATATATATATATACATATATATATAATTGACTCAGTAAATTTGCTACACAGCAGAAAGTAACTCAACACTGGAAATCAGCTACTCTAATAAAAATTTTTAAAAAGCAGAGGTGAGATCAGAAAACAATCTTCCCACAGTCCATGGGGTTGAAAAAGAGTCAGACACAATTTAGTAAAAAACAATTAAAGCATGAGGCTTCCCAGGTGGCTCACTGGTAAAGAATCTGCCTGTCAGTCCCTGGGTTCAGAAGATCCCCTGGAAAAGGAAATGGAAACCCTCTCCAGTATTCTTGCCTGCAGAATCCCGTGGACAAAGGAGACTGGCAGGCTACTGTCCAAGGGGTCGCAAAAAATTAGGAGTTAGGGACTAAACAACAGCAACGGTTAAAGTCTTGGGCCATAATATTGGGGTGGTTTTAATACATATTGTAAAAGAATTAAGAAAATAAGAGAGACTTTATAATTTAAGTACAAAGTGAAAAAAAAAATGAAGGGATATGGGTTGCCCTTTTAGAGAATTAGAGACAAAAAAAAGAGAACAGGAGATGACACTGAAGGAAAAATGATGAAATGTGATGTAAAACAAAATGAGAATGTAAATATTCTTGCTATTAATTTCAGCTCTCTCTAAGCAAAAGATTTTCCGGAATTAACTAATTTTTAAAGATAAATCTGTATCATAAAATATAAATAAAATTTAGGTCTTACTAAGGGTTAATAAGATAATGAATTCCAGTATTTTTTCCTAAACGAAGATAGATATCTTTTACCTTTTTCTTCATTTCACTTAAATACATATTGCTGCTCTTTTGCAAATGTTCTATAATTGCATTAACCACATTTTCTTGATATAAAAGTTCATACAAACTTGAAGTTTCAAAAATACAGTTTCGTATCCAATATTAATAGCGTTATAACAAATACACCAAAGGAAATAGAATCTTTAAAATTTAATACCTCACGAAGGACTACTATGTGTGTACAGTGTGTTAAAACAATGTCCTCTTACAAGTTACAAGTTGGAAATACATTTTAAATGAAAATGCATCTGCTCTGCAAGAGTGGATAACTTTATTTTTTAACGAGTTCATAGTTGAGAAAAAAAGCCATCCTTTGGTTGCCGGAATAATAAATTAAATCAAGGAGTCCAAGGGACAAGAACAGGAGAAAAAAGAGGAAGTAAATGGCAACTCCAGTGTTCTTGCCTGGAGAATCCCAGGGACAGGGGAGCCTGGTGGGTTGCCGTCTATGGGGTCGCACAGAGTCGGACACGACTGAGGCGACTTAGCAGCAGCAGCAGCAGCAGCAGAGTAAAAACAGGAGGTAGTTGATAAAGAGCTTTTTCGTGTTAACTAACTTCTCTCTACAAAAATGTTAGGAAAACAGAAGACGGAGCAACAGAGAGAAAATTGCATCAGGCTTCAGTGTTTATATTTTTGATGGAAATGTGCAAATCATTTCCATCCCTTGTGGTGCAGTCATGCTCTGTCACTTTAGTCCATTTTCACTTTGCAAAGAATTCTGAATGGAACTTCCTTCCTGGCAGCTGATTAATCTCTCTCAAGCCTGCTCTTGCAGTCTGTCTTCCTGGAATGCCCCATACCTAAACCCAGTGATTTGTAAGCAGATTGCTTTCCCCCTTGAGCAGTTCTTTCTTCCTTTAAGCTATGTGAAGACCCAGGTTTTTCCTTTATTTGGGAAACTCTGTGCACTAGAATATATCATGGAGAAAACTCTCCTTCTATCCTATCACCATAACTGAATATACTCCCAGATAATTAAATTGGGTTTTAATGACAGCAGACAAAGCCTGAATATCAACTGTGAATGTGCACAGTGTTTTATTAGTAGCGTACATAGTATGTAAGGATATACATTACTAAATCACACATTTTCTGTGTGTATTTATTAGATATTCCCCATGATGAAATGGATATAATCATATATGATACTGTTGCCTTTGCCTTAAAAATACTGCCAAATTGTGCAAATAGACATTTTAGTGTTTTGGCAAATTTTGTATGTACAAAAAATTAATGTACGAGCATAATTGTTTATAGGTTGGAATGTTTCAATTAAAAAATAATAAAAATTTTATTCATGTTTATTATATTTAATAAATACAGTCTTTTAAAAAGTTACTGCTAATGAACTACTTGCAGATAGCAATGCTTAATTTTGTCACAGGTGAAACTGCTTTTCCATGATAGCTTATAAGAGGCTAGAAATGCCATCTTTATTATTTTGCTGATGCTGTCCACAGATCTTTTTAATGTAATTATCAGTATTGCTTTATTTTCTCTAATGTGTTTTTCTGTTAAATCTTTTGTGATTTGTATCTATTTCTTTATATTTCCTTTCCATTTTATTTCCTTTTTAATTAGACATAAGGCTTCCTGGTAGCTATGTAATGCATGCCTTTAGAGAACAAAGATATATATATTACTGGTATAGCTATTCCAAATATTATAGATACTTTATCTGTGACGATGCATGTACTTGACATATACATGTGTGGAGCCTTAATAAGGGGATAGAATCACTATAAATACTCAACTACTCACAGAAATATATATTAAGCATTTATTGTGTCCCACATATCAGGGTAGTAAAGGCAGAAGGAAAAAGTATTTTCACAAGTGATATTTACTTTTAATTGTTTGGTTGAGGTGATATATACAGTGGAACTTAACACTGAAGTGTTCAACTATTATAGATGAATTTTGATAAATGTATATACCTTTAAAGCTATTGAAGCTATAGGCCATTTCTGTAACCACAGATAATTTACCAGTTCATCTAATAAAAGCCCATTCCCCACAGCAAACGATGTCTTCTTTCTATAACCATAGAGTGTCTGTTCCTGAACTTCATATGAATTCAACTATATAATACATAGGCATATTTACCTGAACTGTTTCATTTGGTATCATTGCTATTAAAGTATATTGTTGCAGAAGTCAACAATTCATTATTTTTAGTCACAGTCTAATGACACAATATGATACCACTTCATCTGAGTATTTCACGTTATACTTATCAATTGCTTTTTTTATAGTTTCTATTTGTTCTCTGACATTCTCTCTTTGTAGACCCATTTAGCAGTTTCTTTAAATCCTTGCCTGTGATTATGATATATGGGTGAAATCTTGGTGTTTGATTAAAAAGTTGAGACTGTTTCTAATACTGAGTTTCTTTCTTGTTTATAGGTCACCTTTTCCACCTCTTCACATGTGTACTATTTTTTTAAATCAAATGCTGGATGTTGTTAGTAACAAATTTTAGAGAGTCTATATTAAGTGGTCTTTCTATACAAGTTCTGTCCAGCAGTCTATTTAATTATAGACATATCATATTTGCCTTTCAGGCTTAGTTTTATTCTTGGTCAAAACAAGTCTACTTTGGTTTTTAACTTCCATTAGTGAACCTGACCCTTACTCCTATGATGGGTTCTTTTTTGTGGTTCCAACTGGAAGTCTGTGTTACCCAATGAGTCTGTCCACTCTAGATGAGATTAAAGTCCAATATCTTCCAATAATACCTGGTCTCTGATATCACTGTACAGCATTCAGCCACACAGAATGAAATGTCTTCAAGGGCTTGTGGACACTTACACTGTAGAAATGTCACCTAGACTTTGGCCAATAATTCATGGCAAATTCCCAGACAAACTGCTGCCATTTGCCATGTAGCTCCCTTTTTTCATGTACCCTTCACTGCAAGAACCAGGCAGACCAGCAGCCCAGATTATTCTTATTTCCTCTCAGTTCCTCTGAGACTTCACATCTACCCCCATTGGTGGCTCAGACAATAAAGAATCTTCCCACAATGAGGGAGACCCAAGTTCGATCCCTGGGTGGGAAAAATCTCCTGGAGAAGAGAATGGCTACCCATTCTGGAATTCTTGCTTGGAGAACTCAAGGACAGAGGACTCTAGTGGGACTACAAAGAGTCAGACACTGAGCAACTAAGACTTTGACTTTCAGTGAGACTTCACATCTACCAGGGTTCTGCTATTATTTTGATAGCAGTAAGTGCTTCCAAGCAGAAAGTCAGTGAGGTCGTTCAGTAGAGTTCAGTACAGTGACTTAGTCGTGTCCAATTCTTCTGCAATCCCATGAACTGCAGCACGCGAGGCTTCCATGTCCATCACCAACTCCCAGAGCGTACTCAAACTCATGTCCACCCAGTCGGTGATGCCATCCAAGCATCTCATCCTCTACCATCCCCTTCTATTCCCACCTTCAATCTTTCCCCGGATCCAGGGTCTTTTCAAATGAGTCACTTCTTTGCATCAGATGACCAAAATATTGGAGTTTCAGCTTCAACATCAGTCACCAATGAAATTCAGGACTGATTTCCTTTAGGATAGACTGGTTGGATCTCTTGCTGTTCCAGGGACTCTCAACAGTCTCTTCAAGAGTCTTCTCCAACACCACAGTTCAAAATCATCAATTCTTTGGTGCTCAGCTTTTTTTATAGTTCAACTCTCACATCCATACATGACTACTGGAGAAACCATAGCCTTGACTAGAGGCAAGTAAAGCCTCCAGTCTTTTTGAAACTAGTAGTCTCTCTACCTTGTTGGCAAACTAATGTCTCTGCTTCTGAATATGCTGTCTAGGTTGGTCATAGCTTTTCTTCCAAGAAGCAAGCATCTTTTAATTTCATGGCTGCAGTCACCATCTGCAGTGAATTTGGAGCCCAAGAAAATAAAAGTATGTCACTGTTTCCATTGTTTCCCCATCTATTTGCCATGAAGTGATGGGACCAGATGCCATGATCCTCATTTACTGAATGTTGAATTTTAAGCCAACTTTTTCACTTTCCTCTTTCACTTTCATCAAGAGGATCTTTAGCTCTTCTTCACTTTATGCCATAAGGGTGGTATCATCTGTGTATCTGAGGTTATTGATATTTCTCCCAGCAACCTTGCTTCCAGGTTGTTCTTCATCCAGCCCAGCATTTTTCATGATGTACTATNCACTTTGATCAAGAGGATCTTTAGCTCTTCTTCACTTTATGCCATAAGGGTGGTATCATCTGTGTATCTGAGGTTATTGATATTTCTCCCAGCAACCTTGCTTCCAGGTTGTTCTTCATCCAGCCCAGCATTTTTCATGATGTACTATACATATAAGTTAAATAAACAGGGTGACAGTGAACAGCCTTGATGTACTCCTTTCCAAATTTGAAACCCGTCTGTTCCATGTCCATTTCTAACTGTTGCTTCTTGACTGGCATATAGATTTCTCAGGATGCAGGTCAGGTGATCGGGTATTCCAGTCCCTTGAAGAATTGTCCACAGTTTGTTGTGATCCACACAGTCAAAGGTTTTGGCATAGGCAATAAAGCAGAAGTAGATATTTTTCTGAAGCTCTCTTGCCTTTTTGATGATCCAGTGGATGTTGGAAATTTGATCTCTGGTTCCTGTGCCTTTTCTAAATCTAGCTTGAACATCTGGAAGTTCACAGTTCATGTATTGTTGAAGCCTGGCTTGGAGAATTTTGAGCATTACTTTGCTAGCATGTAAGATGAATGTAATTGTGCAGTAGTTTGAGCATTTTTTGGCATAGCCTTTCTTTGGGATTGGGATGAAAACTGACCGTTTCCAGTCCTGTGGCCACTGCTGAGTGTTCCAAATTTGCTGGCATATTGAGTGGAGCACTTTCACAGCATCATCTTTCAGGATTGGAAATAGCTCAACTGTAAATTCATCACCTCCATTAGCTTTGTTCATAGCGATGCTTACTAAGGCCCACTTGAGTTCGCATTCCAGGATGTTTGGCTCTAGGTGAGTGATCACACCATCATGATTATCTTGGTCATAAAGATCTTTTTTGTATAGTTCTTCTGTGTATTCCTGTCACCTCTTCTTAATATCTCCTGCTTCTGCTGGGTCCATACCATTTCTGTCCTTTATCCAGCCCATCTTTGCATGAAATGTTGCCTTGTTATCTCTAATTTTCTTGGAGAGCTCCCTAGTCTTTCCCATTCTGTTGTTTTCCTCTATTTCTTAGCATTGATCAGTAAGGAAGGCTTTCTTATCTCTCCTTGCTATTCTTTGGAACTCTGCATTCAAATGGGTGTATCTTTCCTTTTCTCTTTTCTATTTCTTTTCTCTTTTTATCACAGCTATCTATCTGTAAGGCCTCCTCAGATAACCATTTTCCCTTTTTGTATTACTTTCTTGGGGATGGTCTTGATCCCTGCCTCCCGTACAATGTCATGAATCTCCATCCATAGTTCTTCAGGCACTCTATCAAATCTAATCCCTTGAATCTATTAATCACTTCCACTGTATAGTCTTAAGGGGTTTGACTTAGGTCATATCTTAATGATCTAGTGGTTTTCCCCTACTTTCTTCAATATAAGTCTGAATTTGGCAATAAGGAGTTTATGATCTGAGCCACAGTCAGCTCACCATCTTGTTTTTATGACTGTATAGAGCTTCTCCATATTTTGATGCAAATAATTTAAATAATCAGATTTTGGTATTGACAATCTGGTGATGTCCATGTGTAGAGTCTTCTCTTTTGTTGTTGGAAGAGGATGTTTGCTATGATCAGTGTATTCTCTTGGCAAAACTCTAGTAGCATTTGCCCTGCTTCATTCTGTACTCCAAGACCAAATTTGCCTGTTACTCCAGGTATTTCTTGACTTCCTACTTTTGCAATCCAGTCCCTTATAATATAAAGGACATCTTTTTTCAGTGTAAGTCCTAGAAGGTCTTGTAGGTCTTCATACAACCATTCAGCTTCTTCTGTGTTACTGGTTGGGGCATAGACTTGGATTACTGTGATACTGAATGGTTTGCCTTGGAAACAAACAGAGATCATTCTGTCATTTTTGAGATTGCATCCAAATACTGAATTTGGATTCTTTTGTTGACTATGATGGCTAGTCCATTTCTTCTAAGGGATTCTTGCCCACAGTAGTAGATATAATGGTCATCTGAGTTAAATTCACCCATTCCAGTCCATTTTAGTTTGCTGATTCCTGAAATGTTGATGTTCACTCTCACCATCTCCTGGTTGACCACTTCCAGTTTGCCTTGATTCATGGACATAACATTCCAGGTTCTTATGCAATATTGCTCTTTACAGCATCAGACTTTAATTCCATCACGAGTCACATCCACAACTGGGTGTTGTTTTTGCTTTGATTCCAACTCTACACTCTTTCTGGAGATAGTTCTCCACTGATCTCCAGTAGCATACTGGGCACCTACCGACCTGGGGAGTTCATTTTTTAGTGTCCTTTTTTTTTTCTTTTTCATACTGTTCGTTGAGTCCTCAAGGTGAGATTACTGAATGGTTTGCCATTCTCTTCTCCAATAGAACACATTTTGTCAGATTTCTCCACCATGACCTGTCCGTCTTGGGTGGCCCTACACAGCATGGCTCATAGTTTCATTGAATTAGACAAGGCTGTTGTCCATGTGATCAGATTGGTTAGTTTTCTGTGATTGTGGTTTTCATTCTGTGGGCCCTCTGATGGAGAAGGATAAAAGGCTTATGGAAGCTTTCTGATGGGAGAGACTGAGGGGCAAACTGGATCTTATTCTGATGGCCAGTGCCATGCTTAATAAATCTTTAATCCAATTTTCTGTTGATGGACGGGGCTGTGTTCCCTCCCTATTATTTGACCTGAGGCAAAACTATGTTGGAGGTAATAAAATAATGCTGACCTCCTTCAACAGGTCCCATGCAAGCACTGCTGCACTCAGTGCCCCCAACCCTGTACCATGGCACCTCTGACCATGCCTCTACCAGAGACTCCTGGACATTCACGGGAAAGTCTGGGTCAGTTTTTTGTTGGGTCATTTCTCCTTTCTTTTGGGTCCTGGTGCACACAAGGTTTTGTTTGTGCCCTCCAAGAGTCTTTTACCCCAGTCCTGTGTAAGTTCTGGCAGCTCTATGGTGGGGTTCATGGCGACCTCCTCCAAGAGGGCTTATGCCATACCCAGGTCTACTGCACCCAGAGCCCCTGCCTCTGCAACAGGCCACTGCTGACCCAAACCCCTACACAAGACACTCAAACATAGCTCTGTCTTAGTCTCTGTGGGGTCTCTGGGTCCTGGTGCACACAAGGTTTGTTTGAGACTTCTGAGAGTCTCTGGCGGGTATGGGGTTTGNTACTGCACCCAGAGCCCCTGCCTCTGCAACAGGCCACTGCTGACCCAAACCCCTACACAAGACACTCAAACATAGCTCTGTCTTAGTCTCTGTGGGGTCTCTGGGTCCTGGTGCACACAAGGTTTGTTTGAGACTTCTGAGAGTCTCTGGCGGGTATGGGGTTTGATTCTCAGTGGGGCAATTTTGCCCCTCCTGCCGTCTTTCTGGGGCTTCTCCTTTGCCCTTGGACAGGGGTTATCTCCTCAGAGTTGCTCCAGTGCCTACCGCCTTGCTGGGGCTTCTCAGAGAAGATAAAAAGAGAGGTCATGGTGCTTCCTAAATATTTTCCTGTGCTCAGGGATACCCGCCTTTTCTGTGTTTAGTTCAGTGCCAGAAAATCATAGCCATATATAATGTATGTCATTTTATAGTTATTTATTTCGGAGAGAAAAGTACAGTACTGCTTACTTTATCATGGTGGCACAAATCCCAACAAGACATTTTTACTGTTAGATAAACAAGATAGAGGAAACTGCCAGAGGTGAGGCAGGCAGAAGGTGGTGAGGGAGGCAGGAGCCTTTAGAGTTAATATAAAACCTGTGACTTGAGTATTTTGACAACAAGCTATATATATACTTAAAAAGTACAAAAGTGATACACACCGAGGAAACCAGAATTGAAAGAGACACATGTACTCCAATGTTTATTGCAGCACTGTTTATAATAGCCAAGACATGGAAACAACCTAGATGTCCATCAGCAGATGAATGGATAAGAAAGCTGTGGTACATATACACAATGGAGTATTATTCAGCCATTAAAAAGAATACATTTGAATCAGTTCTAATGAGATGGATGAAACTGGAGTCGATTATACAGAGTGAAGTAAGCCAGAAAGAAAAACACCAATACAGTATACTAACACATATATATGGAATTTAGAAACATGATAATGATAACCCTGTATGCGAGACAGCAAAAGAGACACAGATGTATAGAACGGACTTTTGGACTCTGAGGGAGAGGGAGAGGGTGAGATGATTTGGGAGAATGGCACTGAAACATGTATATGATCATGTAAGAAACGAATCGTCAGTCTATGTTTGATACAGGATGCTTGGGGCTGGTGCACAGGGATGATCCAGAGAGATAATATGGGGTGGGAGGTGGGAGGGGCTTCAGGATTGGGTACTCATGTACACACATGGTGGATTCATGTCAATGTATGGCAAAACCAATACAGTAATGTAAAGTAAAATAAAGTAAAAATAAAAAAAAAAAAAGAAAAGGTTCTATGTCAAATTTGGCTTTTGGCCCAGACGTAAAGTACTTACATTTATCTCAGTAGCATTTATCTGATGCTGTTTAAGTAATTGAGACTGTTCTTAAAGACTTTAACTGTGATAAACTGCTTTATAGGTTAATAGGTTGTTTGTCTCTCTTGTTATTACCAAATTGTTTTTTACCCTCAAGCAAAGAGGCAGAGATACTAGGTTCCACATTATGAAGTCCTATAAGTCTAAGAAGACTACATATTCTAAGAAGTACTGTGAGTAAAGATATGGGTTAAGGAGCACACACAGATTTTTTCTCACAGTTTGTTCTGGACCTACTCTTAACCTCAAGTAAAATCTAATCCTGATGCTTCCTATCTAAAGGTTTTAAGAAAAAAAATTTTTTTAAGAAAACTACTTATTAATAAATTCTCAGACTTAGCATGCACACAGAGCTTAGAGTTCTTTGTCACTTAGACTGGAATGGAAAGCATTTTCTTCAGAGCAGGGGTGTTCAATAACATTTCTGAGAAAGAATCAACATCTGGGGCTGTTGCAGGCAGGCCAAGGGAAGGAACTGATTGGAAACAGGATTCATTCTCTGGGCCTGGTTTAAGCTGCAAGTAAGCCAGGTGCCTCAGGCCAGCAGAGAGTACATGGTTGCTGAATTATGAGGCAAAGCCTAGCCCTCTTGGGGAAGGTAAGGCCTGTCAACCTACGCTTTCTCCATTGTTTTGTTCTACTTTTACAATAAAGTGTCTCACAGAGAAAACTACACATACAGGAATAAGTCTTCTTGGCTAATAGTAGAATTCTATAATGGTCTACTTATGCCATCTTTGGTGTATAATAGTGTAGAAGGTAACTACTAGATATTTATTTACCTCAATTATAACCCTACTTTAAAGTATCTTCATAAATTATTCTCAATTCACAGTGAAGGAAAACATAAGAACACTGATATTTATGCTACTGCTATTCATCTTGGTGTCTTACATTTTCTAAGAAAAAATGACTATAAATATCAGTAAACTGAACATCTAGAGTTTATTTCCAAAGCCATCTTTTAAAAAATATTTGAGATAAATTTTTAAGAGTTAAGAAAAATACAAACTTTGGGGGAAAATGTTTATATTAAGTAATAAATACTTCATGTAAACTTAAGCTTGCTTTTAAAGTTATTAGACCTAGAGACTGTCATACAGAGTGAAATAAGTCAGAAAAACAAACTGTGTATTAATGCATGTATGTGGAATCCAGGAAAATGGTACGGATAAATTTATTTGCAAAGCAGAAATAGAGACACAAACATAGACGAAAAAAATGTATGGATACCAAGGGGGGGGACACAGGGGTTAGTAGGATGGATTGGGAGACTGGGATTGACATATCAAAACTACTGTGCATAAAG
This sequence comes from Neotragus moschatus, assembly GCA_006410615.1. Taxonomy (NCBI): domain Eukaryota; kingdom Metazoa; phylum Chordata; class Mammalia; order Artiodactyla; family Bovidae; genus Neotragus; species Neotragus moschatus. Next base: position 1,005,140 of record SJYA01000646.1, read on the forward strand.
CAGATAACTAATGAGAACCACCTGTATGCTGAGGAAACTCTACTCAGTGCTCTGTGGTGACATAAATGGGAAATGAAGTGAAAGTCACACAGTCATATCTGACTCCTTGTGACCCCAGAGAGTATACAGTCCATGGAATTCTCCAGGTCAGAATACTGGAATGGGTATCCCTTCTCCAGATCTTCCCACCCAGGGATCGAACCCAGGTCTCCTACGTTGCAGCGGATTCTTTACTAGCTGAGCCACCAGGGAAGCCCAGCATAAATGGAAAGGAAATCCAAAAGAGAGGGGATAAGGTATACATATAACTGATCTACTTTGGTGTACAGCAGAAACTAACAACACGGTAAGGCAACTATACTCCAATAAACAAAGAAAAAATGTACACACAGATAATCAAATGAAAGCACAGTGTCAGAGAACAGTATGGATTAGATTCTTTTTCTTCAGTGGAATTCTTTAAGTATTAACCAATTTAACCTTTGGAAATGAAGAATTTGTCTTGTAATGGAAAAGCTGCATTTCACTGTGAAGCTATAATTTGTCCCTGGCTGCTTTATTCTCTAAGCATTCTCTAAGCTTTGTATGTTTAATATTTAGCATATAAAAAGAAATAATATTTTAAAAAGTCTAGATATAGCAGTGATCTCAAGGCCCAGATCCAGGTATGGTTTGCTTGGACTTGTTTGGGATAAGCTTGGCAGTGAGCATGCTCTCCCCCACTGCCTCTCAGCCTTCCTATTTCAACCTGACACTCCAACCCACACATCTGATATTACCAATAACGAAAAAATTTCCAGGTTAAGTCTAAGATAATAGCCACCACTGCTGACCTAATATCAATCATTTTTGTTACTTTTCCAGTGAAACATGTTTGTTATTTATGTAGAGGACAGTATGCTTTACTAACTATTCGAAAGTCAAGTCACTGGGTAGAATTCATTATTTCTCTTTACGACAATCATATGCTTAGGAAAAAACTATAATTCATGTAGTAATTAAATAGAAATTTTAAAAATGAAATTACTTTCTTATAAAAAATAATGAAGGATATATGCATGGCCACCAAAATTATGCCCCCTCCCCTTGCATTTGAGTTATTATAAGCATTTCAGTAGCAGTTTTCAAATAATCAATCCCTGCTTTTAAGTTTGAAATATATTTCTGTAAAAATGTTTGAATTGACTAAAACTTTTTCTCTTGGGTTCTGAAGTACACAGTATGCTATACTTTGCCTGAATTTGAAATAGCTATAAATATTAAAAAGTTATTTTATATGTTATGTTATTAAAAAATCACAAGTTGAATAAATGATTTTATAACCTTATGCTGAAGTAGTTTTAAGTTGACTAGTTTCTTTCATATTACAGTATTTCAAAAATGGGTGAACCATGCTAACAAAAGTATCTTCTGATCCAGAACATGCCATTTCTGTGCCTTTGTGGTTTTAACCTTTGGCAACAACACAGTACAGTGGCGGGAGCGGGGATTTTAGGCATCAGGCAAATCCGGATTTGAATCGTGGTTCCATCACTTAGGAATAGTATGACCATAGGTTAAGTTATGTAGCCACTTTCAGCTTTCATTTCATCCTTTGAAAAATAGAGGTGACAGTATCGCAAAGAATTTCAGGTGAAGATTAAATTTAATAATGTGTATAAAGTACCAAGCATAGTAGCTATGCTTCAAACATGCTCAGTAAGTACTGGGACTTCCCTAGTGGCTCAGATGGTAAACAATCTGCCTGCAATGCAGGAGACCTGGGTTCGATCCCTTATTAGTTTGACTTTACTCTTTCTAGATAGCCATTGACTTATTCAATATTTGTTAGACCAAAAAATTACAAAAATCTATTTATAAGAAAACCCTGGAAACCAATCTGGCACTAAATTAGTGAGACCATGATGGTTTGAAAAGTCTACTTTAACCTTCAGTTCATTTCCTTTCTTCTGGAATTCTTGTATTGGCACTCTATCTCTGTCCTTCCATAATACTTCTCTTTATATTTTTCTGTGAATATCTTATTCTACTTATATTTTATGACTATTTTATTGTGTTCACGGTATAAAACATCTAAAAAATTTTTAGAAAAAAAGGTTATAATTAAGTCTAAATGAATTATTCCTAATCTAAAATAAGAATATGACCTGTTTTGTCATGATTCATTCAATGATTTTATCCATCTATCTACTACTTAACGGTCTCCTACTATTTGCCAGACTCTCTTCCAGCATTAAGCAAGTTATCTCATAAAACAAAGCCTTTGATTTACAGTCTCCTCTCTAGTTGGGAAGACCAACAAACAAATTTACATCTAAATCTCATTTCTCCCTTGGCAAGGAGGTTTAATATTACCCTTTCTATTTTCAGATGAAAGAACTGAAATGGAGAGCATAATCTGCCTCAAACAGCAGTGCTGGGGCAAATTAGGACAGAGCTAAGGTCTCCTGACCTAAACACTACTCCAACCACATCATATCACCTGCTGCTTAAAATTATGGTGTGTTTTCTAACAAATAAAATTGAACATGTGAAGAACTATTGAAATCAGCATCTATAATCTTAAAGACTTAGAAGTATTAGCCAAATAAGTTAATCAGATTCTGAAAAATGTAACTATTTAGTAATTCTGAAAATAATTTAAAGGGAAACTAATTATAAGTCTCACATGAAGCAGATTTTTTTCTTCCAATCAACACAAAACATAATTTTCAAAACCTCTAGAGAGCACTAAAATTATGCTAAACAAGTACGCCAGAGAAAAGGTAAACAAAACAGTCATATGTATACTTGGTAAACTATAAAGTGGAAAATTGAGAATTTGGAAACATTGTTTCAATGTGAAGGACAGATTTCCACAAATGCATGTATCTTCATAATAGTGAAATTGCCAGAGGTGGACTTACCTGCAAGAGCCCACTCTCCTGTACCATGGGTGTGCCCACTGTAATATAAAACATACGTATCATGCCTAGGCCCATCCACAGTCCGAAGTTCAAGGAAAGCTTTCAGTTTGGAATGTAGAGTATCAAAAGACAGTCCACTTGTAGAATAGTCACACCCATAGGTCTCAATCATGTGATATGCAAAAAATCTTTGGATAGCGTTGAGCATGCCAGTAGACCTCAAATTTAACTCCTGTACATGTTCTGGTGGAAGAAGTGTTGGCTGACCATCAGGACTGAAAAAGGAGAAAAAACCCATCATTTTGGTGTTCATAAAGTGTTCATTCTATGTCACAGTCCTACTTTTCATTTATAATAAATTATCTAAGACTACGTTACTAATAACTAAATGGCATAATCATTTTTTTAAAAAAAAACTCGTCTTTTCTAAATTTTCCACAGTGCTAAGAATTACACTTGGAAAATCAAAGCCTAGTTTCTAAAAATTATACCTCTTATCAATAAGATCTGGTGCTCTGTGACAACCTAGAGGGGTGTGATGGGGGGGGTCTATGGGAGGGAGGTTCTAGAGGAAAGGAATATATGTATACTAGTGATGGAATCACGGTGTTGTACAGCAGATACCAACACAACATTGTAAACCAATTATCCTCCATGTAAAAAATAAAAAAACTGAAAGCTGGGAGGATATCTCCAAATGTGGATTGTACTACTCTTCATTCTTTCACCAAGAATTTGGCGTCTTCTTACCAAATGAGATATTAAACAAGACTTTAAAAAGGAAGACTGTACTAATTTTACCCCCAAAATGTTTCAAGAACACTGGACGGGGGACAATAATGAAAGTTACTTTTTTTCTTGAGAAAAAATACAGTATGGAAACAGTATTTTAAATTAATTTCCATATTGAAAAATAGTCTTTATAAAGTGTTCAAGTTTTACTAACTTGAGGTACAGAAATGACAGAACTTACCTTTTAATAAATGACATTTTAAAACAATTATTATAATTTAGGTCCATTGCCTTATACTACTGAACACTAACTGAAGACAGGCTTGATCCTGGAATACATGTAAAATGGTATGTTGGTAAAGATGATAAACTAGTTCTTAAAACTAGCAGGATCAAATCAATATTCAGGGAGAAAAAAAATTATCACTCCTACCCAGAAACTGGACTTCTAAGTAGGAATTTTGAAAACTTTACATTTGCTTCATGTATTTATCCATACTATTCTGATAATTCTACAAAAGCTTTCATTAAAAAACAAAACACTTTGTCCCATTTTTATCATTTAACAGCCACAAAACAGTAAAAGAGTAAACAATGCATAATCAAAAATTACTATAGAAATCTGTGCAAATTACTACTTTCACATATTCTTCCTAGAGAGTTATCACATCTTACTTTATGGAATCTTTTGAAATATATTTCTTTTACTTCTAAGAATCTTCACCTTATTTATCAAATCTTTAATATGGAGGAAAATATTTACTATAGTCAACTTTGTGGTTTTATGTCAAATATTTAAAATTCAATAAAAACTTCATGTTCAGTTTTCTCCCACCTCTGCCAAGGAAAATATGATGACTACTTTGTCAGCATACTTCATTACTGGCAAGGAACTATTTTTTTTTTTTTTCTATTTCAAAGGTACTTAAACTATAAAAGAAAAACTAAACTTTAGTAATGATTATAAATTGAAACAGATTAGCCACATATTGGAGTCAAAATTATTTAAAGAACACTGCCATGAGATATTTGATTTTACTGTGAATGTTTCTGAATTCCTGGTATTTGTACTACATTTTCAAGTAGATAGTATTTTTACATTCATATTCTCACTACCTCTTCGGGACATTCCTCTCTCTGCAATTTAAATTAAGACACAGAGGTTCAGAGAGGTAATGATTTGCCTAAAGGAACACAGAACTAGAATTTAGGATGCTCAGGTCCAGTGTACATTCTATTATACTTCACCATGTGGTTTTACATTTCCTTAAACAAGATATTCCTAAGAAAATGGAATAACTTTACAAAGAAAATCTACTTATATTTTTATGATTTTTAGCTAAAACATACTCTAATCATGTTTACCAAAAACAAAACTTTAATTGAACCCTTAAGCTTTACTACTCAGAGTAGATAAAGGATTTTAAACACTTGGGATAAATGAAAAAAATGCAGGAGTATAATATTTTGAGAATATTATAGCTTTGAAAAAATGAGCTATCATCTTACATTCATACAAATATTAGAAGAATGTTAAGAGTCAAGGTGCTATGACTAATTACACTAGGTTACTGTACCTGCAAAAGTTGGTGGGAATTACAATAGCATATCCAACAGATGTTCCTCCTAAACAGCTACCCAATTCATGGAAGAGGCCATGAGCCATAGATTCCAAAGGCAAAACAATCAGAAACATGCTCAAGAAGATTCCATTTGTTGGCTAAAAAAAATTTAAAACAGTATGTTTACCATAGCATGTGTGATTAAACTTATGTAGTGAGTATGTATATATATTTTTAAATCCATATTTATTCATTTTTTGCCCCTATTTCCAAAAAGGATTGAAAGGATAATTAATGATCTAAAATCCATTATAAGTTGAAAGACACAAGTTAAGAACACATGGATAAACAGAGCCTAAATTTATCTATAAACTCCTAGACATCATGGTAAAACAAACATAATGTGCATATTGTATTTTTAAAATTTGTCAAATAATATCCCAAACTAAAAACATATATAATATATATATATGTAACATCTTTAATATGACAGAAAAATGCTAGAAAACAAATCCTTTCCTGTTAATACCCACATGCTTTAAATCATTTTTCAAATAACACTCATTTATCAGAGTGTAGAAAGGGTCTTTTTTTCCCCTGTGAAAAGTCCAGAAATTTAGACAAAATTTTAAAACGTAAACTCCTTAAAACTATAAAAATGAATTCCATTCTTAAACTTATAACACAGCTTTCCTTTGAAAATATCTAGACTCTTTGTAATTAATCAAAAAGAAAATATATTTATCTATACATTTAAGCAGCCTAAAAACAATGGAAAAAGGGAGGCAGGCGAAATATTAAGAGAAGGCAGATTTAGGTAGTATTTGCAATTAAAATAAAAAAGGACCCATTTAAATGAAAAGAAAATGAAAGGATGAGTCACTCAATGCCAACCTGTATTCTTACAATATGGATAGTATTTCACATTCTCTGTGTTGCTGCTGCACATATTACACAGTTAGGTGTGTATGGGCATGAATGAATATACATTTTTCCAACACTAACAAGTGGTTCATTCGATCAGAATTTTATTAAAAAAAAAAAAAAAGTTGAATCCCATAATGGAAAAATGGATATAATGCCCTATTTTTGGTACACTGGTGGTGGTGGTTTAGTCGCTAAGTTATGTCTGACTCTCAAGACCCCATGGACTGGAGCTCGCCAGGCTCCTCTCTGTCCATGGGATTTCCCAGGCAAGAATAATGGAGTGGGTTGCCATTTCCTTCTCCAGGGGATCTTCCCCACTCAGGGATCAAACCCACATCTCCTGCATTGCAAGTGGATTCTTTACTGCCAACCAGGGAAGCCCACTTTTGGTATATTCTGTGTTATCAGTTACATAAATAATACAGTACCTGCTCAATTTAGAAACACTAGAAAAAGATATAATTAGATTCATTCTGAGTGCCATTACCATTCACAGCTGTTTAAAATATGTTCAAACTTCATGCAATATATGTTATCACAAATATTTAGTCTTTTACCAAAGTGGGATGATATATAATGTTCTACAAACTTTCTAATACACTATAAGCTTATTAATGTAATTCTAAATCATTTGTAAATACCAAATGGCATTACTATATTTATGAAATTTTAATTAGCTGATTTCCTATCTGTGTATTTAGCTTCCTTATGTTTTTCTTCTGTGATAAACAAAACCAGAATAAGTATTGAGTTCTCTGATGATTATATTACATATCTTTGATCATTTGGGTTCAACTTTGGTGAAATATTTTTGCCATGGGGCTGTCTATTAATGATTCAGTTTTTTTTGCTATCAATATAAGTGTAATGTACTCTTGTTGTGTCTTGCTAAATCTTCTCCATCTACCTAAAGGTCAAGAAGGTATTTTACATTATCCTCTAAAGGTTTTGTTTTTTTTGTACTTTGCTTTTAGGTCTATAATCCAAATATAGTTGATTTTTATAAGAACAGTTCAAATTAAGTTTTTTATATGAGCACTCAACTATTTACCAATTACTGAAAATCTCAACCATTCCACATTACTGTAATATTTTTGTCATAAATCAGGCATTCTGATACCTGTTTTTAACTCTTATGTTCCATTGGCCTATCTATTTTTTCAAATAGTTCCTTTTGCCCACATTTCCTCCTTTCTTTCTGGGACTCCAGTAAAACATAAATGAGATTTCTCTGTATCTTCTATGAGTTTTATCCTTCTGTACAGTATTTTCTCTATTTTTCCTCTTCAAGCTTCTACTTTCATAGCTTTCTCTGAACTATATTTTCCAGCTCACTAATGCTCAATTCTCATTTGTCTAATCTGTTAAACTTGTACATTGAGTAAATTTCAGGTATTTTATTTTCTGATTCAAAAACATGTCTAAAAAAAAAAAAAAAA
>SJYA01000646.1:1012777-1066579 GCA_006410615.1 Neotragus moschatus
GGTGGGGGTAGGGGGGAGGGCGGGGGCGGAAGACGCGGAGAGAGAAGCTGGTTATATTTATGAGTTGAACACTGTATGCCAAAAAAATATTATATGACTAATTTCAGACCTAGGATAATTATACCTCCTCCAAGAGGATTTCTGTTTCTTCTAGGGGGCTGTGGGCATTAACAGTTTATATATCTTAATCCAGGTTGTATCACTAACAGGATACAGTATCAGGATGCGAATTCATTAGAGGGTATAATGTATTTATTAAAAAATACATTTCTACGATAAACACCAACTACTTCTTATACAACTTATGTCCAAGAGAATGTACATACTTTTTATACTTAGGTTAATAACTGTATCAGTGAGAAAAATCACTTTTATGACATAGCTTACAATTTAAAAGCTGCAACAATTCCCACAACTACTACTACAGCAATTTCAATGGCTGTTTTTAAACATTACTTGTTTAACTCCTAGGTTTAATAGGTAATTATCCTATCTACAAATATTGATAATTTCATTTTCAATTTCTATACCTTCTATTACATATACTGTTCCATTATAATAGGAAATACTTTGATCAATTAAACCCTTATCCACATAAAAGTGGATGGGGAACTTTTAGATATGAATGGCTAACTGTACTACATCATAAACAAAAGGGACTTCAGCAACTGCAAATTCTGGTATTCAGAGGAGGTACTGGAATCAATCCATTGTAGATACCTAAGGATCACTGTACATTCAAATTATGTCAGCCATTTACTTAAATAATTACTAGTGGTGGGGGGGTCAAAATGGTGGAGGAGTAGGACAGGAAGCTCACCTTCCCTAACAAAGACATTAAAAATACATCTACGAGTGGAATGACTGACACAGAACATCTACTGAAAGCCAGCAGAAGACCTCAGACTTCTCAAAGGGCAAGAAAACCTCCGCGTAACTGGGTAGGACAAAAGGAAAAAAGAAACAGACGAAGCCTGCACCCAGGGAGGAGCTGTGGAGGTAAGTTTCCCACACCCTGGGCAGTCCCTCACTGGCAGGGAAATCAGCCTAGACGGAGGGGAGCTTCAGAGGCTAGGAGTAGAGCACAGCATTTGTGGAGGGCAAAACAGAGTAATGTGAACAGAAGGTTGGCACTGCCACCCTGCACTCCCCCACCTAAGACACTCATATGTTGGTGAAGTTGGGGGCTAGGCACTAAAGTACAGGCTTCAGAGGTCAGATCCAGGGAGAGGACAAGGATTGGCTGCATGGAGACAGCCTGAAGAGGCTGGATGGTAGCAACAGAACAGGCACACCGAAGAAGCTGGGGCTGATGAGAGATACCAAGTGCCGTTGTTGAGGGTGTGAATGGGAAGAGGGGTGAGAGCACCATAAGAGCTCCTTTCCCTGTGACCATTCGGCAACAGGACACTGCCCACAGGAGTTCTGGGGGCAGGCGCACGTCGTTGCGGCCACCCTAGGCCCCAGAGGTGGCTATGAACTGCCACTGCAAGACCTGACAGCAGAGGCCAGGCACTGCCACCACTGTCCTGGGAGTGTGGACAGCATCTGCCCACAGGAGACCCATGAGCAATGCCAAGCCCTGCCCCTGGTGCCCCAGGAGTGTGCAGTCAGCCATAACTCCCAGGAGACCCAAGAGCAGGTGTCGAAGACTGCCCCCTCTGTCCTAAGTGCGCACAAAGACCTCTGAATCTGCCTCCACGTATCAAGGGGATAACGGCCAGCATACACTGAGGAAAGAGACAGACAACATCCAAACTAAAAGCAGCCCCTTGACTCTGGAAAAGATGGCAGAGTAGAAAGATGTGAGCTCACCTCTTCTCAAGAAAGGGCTTCCTTGGTATCTCAGATGATAAAGATCCTGCCTGCAGCGTACAAGGCCAGGGCCGGAGTCCTGGGTTGGAAAGATGCCCTGGAGAAGGAAATGGTTATCCACTCCAGTATTCACGCCTGGAGAATATCATGGACAGAGAAGTCTAGCAGGCAACAGACCACAGGGTTGCAAAGAGTCGGACATGACTGAGCGACTAACACTTTTCACGTCTCATGAAAAAACCAAAATCACAACTGTTGAACAATCATCTACAAAAACACTGGAACCTACCAAAAAAGGTATTTTATAATCAAGTCAAAAAGATGGTGGAGTAGAAGGACATGCACTCATCTCCTGCAAGAACACCAAAATCACAACTAGCTGCTGAACAATCATCAACAGGAGAATGTTGGAACCCACCAAAAAAAGATACTCCACATCCAAGGGCAAAGGAGAAGCTGCAGCAAGACAGCAGGAGGGGTGCAATCGTGTTTAAAATCAAACTTCATACCCATCAGAGATGCCTGGAGGGCACAAAGCAAACCTGTGCACATCAAGGTGCAGGGAAAGGAACAGTGATCCCACAAGAGACTGATCCAGACTTGCCTGTGCAAGTCCAGGAGTCTCTGGTGGAGACGTGGGTTGCTTGAGGCCTGCTGCGGGGTCAGAGACACTGATGGCAGCAGTCCTGGGAGGTGCGCCATGTGGCATAAGACTTCTAAAGGAGGTTGCCATTACCATCATTACCCCTACCAGAAATTAAGGCCAAACTACAGGCAGGGAACACAGCCCCACCCATGAGCAGAAAACTGGATTAAAGACTTACTGAGCAGGGCCTTGCCCACCAGAGGAAGACCCAGTTTTCTCCATAGCAAGTCCCTCCCAGCAGGAAGTTTGCACAGGCCTCTTACCCACATCTATCAGAGGGTAGACAGAATGAAAACCAAAATCCTGGAAAACTAAACAAAATGATCACATGGATCACAGCTTTGTTAACTTAAACTATGAGCCATACAATATAGGACTACCCAAGATTGATGGTGGAGAGTTCCGACAAAACGTGGTCCACTGGAAGAGGGAATGGCAAACCACTTCAGCATTCTTATCTTGAGAACCCCAAGAACAGTATGAAAAGGCAAAAAGATATGGCACTGAAAGATAAACCCCCCAGGTCAATAGGTGTCCAATATGCTACTGGAGAAGAGTAGAAAAATAGCTCCAGAAGGAATGAAGAGGCTGAGCCAAACCAGAATCGAAGCCCAGTTGTGGATATGTCTGGTGGTGAAAGTAAAGAACAACAGTGCACAGGAACCTGGAATGTTAGGTCCATGAATCAAGGTGAATTGGAAGTAGTCAAACAGGAGATGGCAAGAGTGAACATCGACAAGTTAGCAATCATTGTACTAAAATGGATGGAAATGGGTGACTTTAATTCAGATGACTATTGTATCTACTACTGTGGGCAAAAATTCATTAGAGGAAATGGAGTAGCCTGCACAACAAATGAGTTCATAATGCAGTACTGGGTACACTCTCAAAAATGAGGAAAATATCAGTTCATTTCCAAGGCAAACCAATCAATATCACAGTAATCCAAGTTTATGCCCCAACCACTAATGCTGAAGAAGCTGAACAGTTCTATGATGACCTACAAGACTTGCTAGAACTAACACCAAAGGAAAAAAAAAAAAAAAAANGCAGTACTGGGTACACTCTCAAAAATGAGGAAAATATCAGTTCATTTCCAAGGCAAACCAATCAATATCACAGTAATCCAAGTTTATGCCCCAACCACTAATGCTGAAGAAGCTGAACAGTTCTATGATGACCTACAAGACTTGCTAGAACTAACACCAAAGGAAAAAAAAAAAAAAAAAACCCACACACAAAAAGATGTCCTTTTCATCACAGTAGACTGGAATGCAAAAGAAGAAAGTGAAGAGATATGTGGAATAACAGGCAAGTTTGGTCTTGGAGTACAAAATGAAGCAGGGCACAGGTTAACAGAGCTCTGCCAAGAGAACACACGGGTCATAGCAAACACCCTCTCCCAACAACACAGCAGAAGACTCTACACATGGACATCACCAGATGGTCAATACTGAAATTAGACTGATTATATTCTTTGCAGCCTAGGTGGAGGAGCTCTATACAGTCAGCAAAAACAAGATCAGGAGCTTACTGCGGCTCAGATCATGAACTCCACATTGCAAAATTCAGGCTAAAACTGAAGAAAGTAGTGAAAACCATTAAGCCATTCAGTTATTAGCTAAATCAGATCCCTTACGATTATACAGTGGAAGTGACAAATAGATGCAAGGGGTTATATCTGATATATGAGTGCCAGAAGACCTATGGACAGAGGTTTGCAACACCGTAAATGAGGCAGTAACCAAAATCACCCCCAAGAAAAAATGCAACAAGGCAACTGTTGTCTGACGAGGCCTTACAAATAGCTAAGAAAAGAAGAGAAGTGAAGGCAAAGGAGAAAAGGAAAGATAAATCCATCCGAATGTAGAGTTACAAAGAATAGCAAGGAAAGCTAAGAAAACCTTCTTAAGTGAAGAATGCAAAGAAATAGAGGAAAACAATAGAATGGGAAGGACTAGAAATCAAATGAAGAAAATTAGAGATACCAAGAGAACATTTAATGCAAAGATGGGCACAATAAAGGAAAGAAAGAGTATGGGACCTAACAGAAGCAGAAGATATTAACAATAAGTGGCAAGAATACACAGGACAACTATACAAAAAAGATCTTAATGACTCAGATAAACATGAAGGTGTGATCACACATCTAGAGTCAAACATTCTGGAATGTGAACTCAAGTGGGCCTTAGGAAGCATTACTATGAGCAAAGCTAGCAGAGGTGATGGAATTCCAGCTGAGCTATTTCAAATCCTCAAAGATGATGCTGTGAAAGTGCTGCACTCAATATGCCAGCAAATTTGGAAAACTAAGCAGTGACCACAGGAGTACAAAAGGTTCATTCCAATCCCCAAGAAGGAAAATGCCAAAGAATGTTCAAACTACTGCACAACCATATTCATTTCACATGCTAGCAAGGTAATGTTCAAAATCCTCCAAGCTAGGCTTCAACAGTATGTTAACACAGAATGTCCAGATGTACAAGCTGGGTTTAGAAAAGGCAGAGGAATCAGGGTCAAAATGCAAACATCTGTTGGATCATAGAAAAAGCAAGAGAATTCAAGAAAAATATCTACTTCTGCTTCATTGACTATGCTAAAGCCTCTGTTTGGATCACAACAAACTGGGAAATTCTTAAAGAGATGGGAATCCCAGACCACCTTGTCTCCTGAGAAACCTGCATGTAGGTCAAAAAGCAACAGAACTGGACATGGAATAACGAACTGGTTCAAAATTGGGAAAGGAGTACAACAAGGCTGTATACTGTCATCCTGCTTATCTAACTTCTATGTAGAGTTCATCATGCAAAATACCGGGCAGATGAATCACAAGCTGGAATCAAGACTGCTGGGAAAAATATCAATAACCTCAGATATGCAGATGACACCATCCTAATGGCAGGAGAAAGCAAAGAGGAACCTTGATGAAGAGCCTCTTGATGAAGGTGAAAGAGGAGAGTGAAAAAGCTAGCTGAAAACTCAACATTCCAAAAACTCAGATCATGACATCTGGTTCCATCACTTCACGGCAAATAGATGGGGAAACAGTAACAAATTTTATTTTCTAGGTCTCCAAAACCACTGCAGATGGTTACTGCAGCCAGACTCTTGCTCCTTGGAAGAAAAGCTCTCAAAAACCTAGACAGCATATTAAAAAGCAGAGACAACTCTGAGAGATTGTGAAGGACAGGAAAGCCTGGAATGCTGCAGTCCATGTTGTGATCCACACAGTCAAAGGCTTTAGCATAGTCAATGCAGCAGAAGTAGATGTTTTTCTGGAACTCTCTTACTTTTTCTACGACCCAGTGGACTTTGGCAGTTTGATCTCTGGATCATCTGCCTTTTCTAAATCCAGCTTGAACATGTGGCAATTTTCAGTACATATACTTCAGTACTGTTGAAGCCTAGCTTGGAGAATTTTGAGCATTATTCTGCTAGCATGTGAAATGAGTGTAATTGTTTAGTAGTCTGAACATTCTCTGGCACTGCCTTTCTTTGGGATTGGAATGAAAATCGACCTTTTCCTAGACAGCATATTAAAAAGCAGAGACATCACTTTGCCAACAAAGGTCTGTATAGTCAAAGCTATGGTTTTTCCAGTAGTCATGTAAAGATGTGAGATTTGGACCACAAAGAAGGCTGAGTACCAAAGAATTGATTCTTGTGAACTGCGGTGCTGGAGAAGACTCTTGAGAGTTCCATGGACTGCACGGAGATCAAACCAGTTAATTCTAAAGGAAATCAACCCTGAATTTTCACTGGAAGGACTGATGCTAAAGCTCCAATACTTTGGCCACCTGATGTAAAGAGTTGGCTCACTGCAAAACACCTTGATATGGGGATGTTGGGAAAGACTGAAGGCAGGAGGAGAAAGGAATGACAGAGGATGAGGTGGTTGGATGGTATTATCGACTCAACGGACATGAATTTAAGCAAACTCAGGGGAACAGTGAAGGACAGGGAAGCCTGGTGTGCTGTAGTCCATGGGGTGGCAAAGAGTCGGATATAACTGAGTGACTGAACAACAACAACAATCACAGTCAAAGAAAAACTCACAAATAAGATGATATGAAGGGTGCTTCTGTGATATAATTAAATCCCATACCCAGTGAGTAGACAATCCACAAACTAGAGTAATTATATTGCAGAAGTTCTCCCACAAGACTGAAAATCCTAAGCCCCACGACAGGCTCCCCATTCTGAGGGTCTGACACTGGGATGAGGAACACCCAGAGCATTTGGCCTTGAAGGCCAGTGGGGCTTCAGTGCAGGAGCTCCACAGGACTAGGGAGACAGAGATTCCATTCTTAGAAGGGTCAATAAGAATCCATGTATACTGAGGCCGAGTACAAAGCAGTAACTCCACAGGAGCATGGGCTGGACCTACATGCAAGTCTTGGAGGATCTACTAGGGATGTGGGGGCTGGCCGTGGTTCAAAGAGGCAGGGGGCAAGAACACTGGTGGCAGAGGCCCCAGAGAATATTGATCAGCATGGGCTCTCTCAGAGGCTGCTAGTTTAGCACCAAAACCTGATCTGAACCCAACAATCTACAGGCTCCAGTGCTGGAATGCCTCAAGCCAAACAACCAGCAGGATGGTAGCACAGCCCCGCCCATTAACAGACAGGTTGCCTAGAGCTGTGCTACGCTCACAGTCACCTCTAAACACACCCCTTGATACAACCCCACAAATCGATACAGAACAAGACCCAAATATATATGCTATAAGAGTCATGGAACACAAGAGACATGCTATATACAAGAGACATGCTACAAGGAACACACACAGACTGGAATTGATGAGATGGACAAAGGTATTCCACGCAAATGGAAATCAGAGTTGGAGGAGTAACACTCGTTACAGACTTTAAAATAAAGACTGTTACGAGAGACAAAGAAGGGCATTATGTAATATGATCCAAGGACCAATTCATGAAGATACAACAATTGCAAATATAAGTGTACCCAACGAAGGAGCAGCTCAACATATAAAACAAATGCCAATGGTCATTAAAAGAGAAATTGACAGTAACACAGTAATAGTGGAGGACTTAAACATCCCACTTTCATCAGTGGACAGATCATCCACAAAGGGAATACAGGCTTTAAATGACACATCACACCAAATAACTTAATTAATATTTACAGATCATTTCATCCAAAAATAACAGAACACACACATTCTTCTCAAGTGCACATGGAACATTCTCTCCAAAAGTGATCACATGCTGAGCCTGTCACAAAGCAAGCATAGGTAAATTTAAGAACACTGAAATCATACCAAGCATCTTTTCCAAACACAGCGCTATGAAATTAGACAAGATCAAGAGGTAAAAAACACAAATATGTGGAGGCTAAGCAATACGCTACGAAACAACCAATGGATCACTGAAGAAAGAGGAGAATATCAAAAGATGCCCAGAGACAAATGACAATGAAAGCATGACCACCCAGAACCTATGGAATGTAGTAAAAGCAATTCTAAGAATGAAGTTTACAGTGATACAATCTGATCACAGCAATCAAGAAAATTCTCAAATAAACAAGCTAATTTTACATCTAAGGCAACTAAAGCAAGAACAGACAAACCCAAAGTTAGTTAAAGAAAATCTAAATATCAGAGCAGAAATAAATGAAACAATGACTAAAACCTGGTTCTCTGAAATAGAAGAAAAAAAATGATAAACTTTGAGCCAGGCTCATCACGAATAAAGAGGAGAAGTCTTAAATCAGTAAAATTAGAAATGGAAAAATAACAACTGACACTAAAGAAATACAAAGGATCATAAGAGATTACTAAAAATAATACAAACTATATGCCAATAAAATGGATAATCTGGAAGAAGTGGACAAATTCATAGAAAGATACAATTGCCAAGGACTGAATCAAAGACGACTCTACACATGGACATCACCAGAAGGTCAATACAGAAATCAGACTGATTACATTCTTTGCAGCTGAAGATGGAGAAGCTCTAGTCACCAAAAACAAGACCAGCAACTGACTGCAGCTCATATCATGAAATCCTTACTACAAAATTCAGACTAAAATTGAAGAAAATAGGGAAAACCACTAGGCTATTCAGGTATGACCTGAATCAAATCCCTTATCATTGATTCTACAGTGGAAGTGACAAATTGATTGAAGGGATTAGATCTGAAAGATAAAAGAGCCTGAAGAACTGATGTACAGGAGGCAGTGGCCAAAAGTATTCCCAAGAAAAAGAAATGCAAGGAAATCACTATAGATGGTGACTGCAGCCATGAAATTAAAAGAAGCTTGCTCCTTAGATGAAAAGCTATGACAAACCTAGACAGCATATTAAAAAGCAGAGACATTTGCCAACAAAGGTCGATCTAGTCAAAGCTATGTTTTTCCAGTAGTCTTGTGTGGGTGTGAGAGTTGGGCCATAACAAAAGCTGAATGCCAAAGAACTAATGTTTTTGAACTGTGGTGCTGGAGAAAACTCTTGAGAGTCCCTTGGACTGCAAGGAGGAGAAGGCAATAGCAACCCACTCTAGTACTCTTACCTGGAAAATCTCATGGATGGAGAAGCCTGGTAGGCTGCAGTCCATGGGTTTGCACAGAGTCGGACACGACTGAAGCGACTCAGCAGCAGTAGCAATAGACTGCAAGGAGACTGAACCAGTCAGTCCTAAAGGAAATTAGTCCTGAATATTCACTGGAAGGACTGATGCTGAAGCTCCGATACTTTGGCCACCTGATGCAAAGAGCTGACTCATTGGAAAAGACCCTGAAGCTAGGAAAGATTAAAGGCAGGAGGAGAAGGGGATGACAGAGGATGATATGGTTGGATGGCATCACCGACTGGATGGACATGAGTTTGAGCAAGCTCTGGGAGTTGGGCAATGGACAGGGAAGCCTGGTGTGCTGCAGTCCATGGGATCAGAGTCTGACACAACTGAGCACTGAACTGAGGTGGCCTTACAAATAGCTGAGAAAAGAAGAGAAGCTAAAGGCAAAGGAGAAAAGGAAAGATACATCCACTTGAATTCAGAGTTCCAAAGAATAGCAAGGAGAGATAAGGAAGCCTTCCTAAGTAAAAGAAATAGAGGAAAACAACAGAATGGAAAGAACTAGAGATCACTTCAAGAAAATCAGAGATACCAAGAGAACATTTCATGCAAAGATAGGCACAATAAAGGACAGAAACAGTAAGGACCTAACAGAAGCAGAAGAGATTAAGAAGAGGTGGCAAGAATACACAGAACTATACAAAAAAGATCTTAATAAACTAGATAAGTAAGACAGTGCGATCCCTCACCTAGAGCCAGACATCCTGGAGTGTGAAGTCAAGTGGGCCTCAGGAAGCATTACTACAAACAAAGCTATTGGAGGTGAAGGAACTCCAGCTGAGCTATTTCAAATCTTAAAAGATGATGCTGTTAAAAGTGCTGCATTCAATATGCCAGCAAATTTGGAGAACTCAGCAGTGGCCACAGGAGTGGAAAAGGCCATTTTTCAGTTTTCATTCCAATCTCAAAGAAGGGCAGTGCCAAAGGATGTTCAAACTAGTGCACAACTGTACTTATTTCACATGCTAGAAAGGTAATGCTCAAAATCCTGCAGGTTCAGCTTCACCAGTATGTGAATGGAGAGCTTTCCAGATGTACAAGCTGGGTTTACAAAAGGCAGAGGAACCAGAGATTAAATTGCAAACATCCGTTGGATCAAAGAAAAAGAAAGGGAATTCCAGAAAAACATCTACTTCTGCTTCATTTACTATGCTAAAGCCTTTGACTGTTTTGTGGAAAGCTCTTAAAGAGATGGGACTACCAGACCATTTTACCTGCCTCCTGAGAAACCAGTATGCAGGTTGAGAAGCAAGTTAGAAATGAACATGGAACAATGGACTGGTTCAAAATTGAGAAAGGAGTACATCAAGGCTGTATACTGTCCCCCTGCTTATTTAACTTATATGTATAGTATATCAGGCAAAATGCAGGGCTAGATGAATCACAAGCTGGAATCAAGATTGCTGGGAGAAGTATCAATAACCTCACAAATGCAGATGACACCATCCTAATGGCAGAAAGCAAAGAACTAAAGAGCCTCTTGATGAGGGTGAAAGAAGGGAGTGAAAAAGCTGGCTTAAAACTCAAAATTCAAAAAATTAAGATCAAGGCACCTGCCACTTCATGGCAAATAGATAGGGAAACAATGGAAACAATGACAGACTTTATTTTCTTGGGCCCCAAAACCACTGCAGATGGTGACTGCAGCCATGACATCAAAAGAGGCTTGCTCCTTGGAAGAAAAGCTATGACAAAACTAGACAACATTAAAAAGCAGAGATGTCACTTTTCAACAAAAGGTCTGTACAAAGGTACTTTTTTTCCAGTAGTCATGTATGGATGTGAGAGTTGGACCATTAAGAAGGCTGAGCCCTGAAGAATTGATGCTCAAGCTGTGGTACTGGAGAATACTCCTGAGAGTCCCTTGGATTGCAAGGAGATCAAACCAGTCGATCCTAAAGGAAATCAACCCTGACTACTCATTGGAAGGCCTGATACTGAAGCTAGACCTCCAATACTTTGGTCACCTGATGCAAAGAGCCAACTCATTGGAAAAGACCCTGATGCTGGTAAAGACTGAGGGCAAGAGGAGAAGGGGCAACAATGGATTAGATGGCTGGATGACATCACTGATTCACTGTACATGAATTTGAGCAAACTCTGGGAGACAGAGCAGGACAGGAGAGCCTGGTATGCTGTAGTCCATGGGGTTGCAAAGAGTCAGACATGACTAAATGACTTAACTACAACAACAAAAACAGAAAAATCACTAGTGCTGAAACTGAAACAATGATTTAAAAACTTCAAACTAACAAAAGTACAGGACCAGATGGCCTTACAGATGAATACTATCAAACAGTTAGAGAAGAGTTAACACCTATTCTTCTGAAAGACTTTTCAAAAAACCGCAGAGGAAGGAACATACCCAAGCTCATTCTGCAAGGTGACCATCAATGTGACAGAAAAAACAGACAAAGATACCACAAAAAAAGAAAATTACAGTCATCATCACCGATGAACACAGAAGCAAAAATACTCAATGAATTCTAGCAAACCAAATGCAACAGTACATTAACAGGGTTATAGATCATGATCAAGTGGGATTTACCCCAGGAATGCAAGGATTCTTCAACATCCTCAAATCAATCAGTGTGATACACCACATCAACAAATTGACATATAAAAACCATATGACCTTCACAACAGACGCAGAAAAAGCATTTGGTAATATTCAACATCCATTTATGATAAAAACTCTCCAGAAAGTGGGCATAGAGGGACTTACCTCACCATAATGCTATATACTCACTAGCATTATAAAGCAAGAAAATATAGGAAAACATTAACATACTTGAAAATGAGGGCAACCACAAATCAAAAACATAACAACAGTGTCACAAAAACCTAAATGAAGAGGAACACAAGCATAAGATAAAAGGAAATCATCAAACCACAAGAAGAAAAACAAAAAAGAAAAGAAACAAGGAAAAAACAAAGAATCACCTGGGAAACAAGGTTTGAGATGGCAATAAATACATACGTACCAATGAAAGAAAGTCACTATCAAAGTATAAGTCGCTCAGTTGTGTCCGATTCTTGGCGACCCAGAATTCTCCTGGGCAGAATACTGGAGTGGGTAGCTGTTCCCTTCTCTAGGGGATCTTCCCAACCCAGGGATCAAACCCAGGTCTCCTGCAAGGCAGGCAGATTCTTTACCAGCTGAGCCACCAGGGAAGCATATGTATCAATAATTACCTTAAATGTCAATGGACTGAATGCTGCAATGAAAAGACACAAAGTGGCAGACTGGGTGAAAAAAAAAATAAAACAAGAGCCTACAATACTGCTGCCTACAAGAGACCCTCTTTAGGGTAAAGGACACACATAGATTGAAAATGAGGGGATGAAAAAATATTTCACGTAAACAGAAATGACAAGAAAATGGGAATTGCAAAACTTATATCAGACAAAATAGATTTTAAAGACGATAAAGGAAGATAAAGAAAGACACTATATAATGACAAAAGGATCAATATAAAAGTGGACACCACACTCAACAACTGTTATGCACCTCATATAGGAGCACCCAAAGACATAAATGCATTGTTTTAAGGCTTCCCAGGTGGCTCAGTGGTAAAGAATCCGCCTGCCAAGCAGGAGACACAGGTTGGGGGGAGAAGATCCCTTGGAGAAGGATATAGGAACCCACTACAGTATTATTGCCTGGGACATCCCATGGACAGAGACGCTTGGCAGGATACTGCCTGGCAGGGGTCTCAGAAGAGCTGGACACAGCTTAGTGACTAAACAACAACAACAATGCTGGACATAAAGGGAGAAATTGAGGGGAACACAATAATAGCAGAAGACTTAACACCCCACTCACATCTTCTAGTCAAAGAAATAATAAGGCAAAAGGGATCCTAAATGATAAAACAGAACTGTTAGACTGACATTTCATCCAAAGGAAACAGAATATATGTTCTTTTTAAGTGCACATGGAACTTTCTCTAGGACTGACCACATACTAGGGCACAAAACTAATGTTGATAAATTTAAGAGTACGGAAATTACTTCAAGCATTTTCTCTGACCACAATGGTATGAAACTAGAAATCAACCATAGGGGAAAAAATAAGGAAAAAGCAATTACATGGAGACTAAATAAAAAGTTACTAAGAAAACAATAAGTCAACAAGGAAATCAAAATGGAAATTTAAAAATACCTTGAGACAAATGACAATGAAAACGCAACCATTAAAAAAAACAAACAAACTATGGGACACAGCAAGAGCAGTTCTTAGAGGGAAGGTCTGTAGGAATACAAACCTTCATCTAAAAACAAGAAAAACCTCACACAAACAACCTAAACTATGACCAAAAAGAATTAGAAAAACAAGAAGAAACAAAACCTGAAGAAAAGTTATGACCAACCTAGATAGCATATTCAAAAGCAGAGCTATTACTTTGCCGACTAAGGTCCATCTAGTCAAGGCTATGGTTTTTCCAGTAACCATGTATGGATGTGAGAGTTGGACTGTGAAGAAGGCTGAGCGCCAAAGAATTGATGCTTTTGAATTGTGGTGTTGGAGAAGACTCTTGAGAGTCCCTTGGACTGCAAGGAGATCCAACCAGTTCATTCTGAAGGAGATCGGCCCTGGGATTTCTTTGGAAGGAATGATGCTAAAGCTGAAACTCCAGTTCTTTGGCCACCTCATGCGAAGAGTTGACTCATTGGAAAAGACTCTGATGCTGGGAGGGATTGGGGGCAGGAGGAGAAGGGGACGACTGAGGATGAGACGGCTGCATGGCATCACTGACTCGACGGGCGTGAGTCTGAGTGAACTCCAGGAGTTGGTGATGGACAGGGAGGCCTGGCGTGCTGTGGTCCATGGGGTTGCAAAGAGTCAGACATGACTTAGTGACTGAACAACAACATGACCAACAGGGAATTAATTTCCAAAATAAACATGCTCTTGGATTGGAAGAATTAATATCGTTAAAATGACAATACTATCCAAAGCAATCTATAGATTTAAGGCAATCCTCATCAAATTACCCATGACACTTTTATCATACAATGAGAACAAAGAATCTGAAAATTTACATGGAAACATGGAAGACCCAGAATACTAGAGCAATCCTTGGTCGGGGAAAGGAGGGGAAGCAGGAGGTATAACTCTCTCCCAGATTTCAGATAATACTACAAAGGCACAGTAATTAAAACAGTGTAGTACTGGTACAAAACCAGTCATGTGGATCAATGGGACAGATCAGAGAGTCTAGAAATAACTCGTACACCTAAGGTCAATTATTCTTTGACAGAGGATGCAAGAATGTAAAACAGGAAGAAGTCTCTTCAGCAAGTGGCACTGGGAAAGTTGGACAGCTGCATGTAAATCAACGCAGTTAGAACACATCATCATACCATGCACAAAAGTAATCTCAAAATGGCTTAAAGACTTAAACATAACACATGACACCAGAAAATTCCTTAGGAAAAAAGCATAGGCAAAACATTCCCTGACATAAAATGTGCCAATATTTTCTTAGGTCAGCCTCTCAAGGCAATAGAAATTAAAACAAAAATAAACAAATGGGACCTAACCCCCAAGCTTTTGCACAGCAAAGGAAACCATAAAAAAAAGGGGGGGGGGAGGGAAAGACAATCTATAGAATGGGAGAAAATATTTGCAAATGATGTGCCAGACAAGGGCTTAATCTCTAAAATATACAACTCAACAATAAAAATCGCAAATCAATCAAAAAATGGGCAGAACTCAACAGACATTTCTCCAAAGAAGACATACAGATGACCAGCAGGCAAATTAAAAGATGCTCAACATCACTAACTATTAGAGAAATAAAAAATTAAAACCACAATGAGGTCTTGGTACCTCCTCATACCAGTCAGATGATCAGCATTAGAAAGTCTACCAGTAACAAATGTGAGAGGATGTGGGAAAAGGGAACCCTCCTACTCTGTGGGTGAGAATGTAAACTAGTGCACCTACTATGGCAAATAGTGTACAGGTTCCTCACAAAAGTAATATTACCATATGATCCAGCCATCTCACACCTGAGCATATACCCAGACAAAAATATAATTCAAAAAGATACATGCATCCCTTATGTTCATAGCAGCACTATTCATAATAGCCAAAACATGGCAACAATCTAAATGTCACTGACCGATGAACTGATAAAGATGTAGTACATACTTATACACGCAATGGGGTACTACTCAGCTATAAAAAAGAATGAAATAATGCCATTTGCAGTAACACTGGTGCAAGTAGAAATGGCAACCTTCTTGCCTGGAGAATCCCAGGGACGGGGGAGCCTGGTGGGCTGCCGTCTATGGGGTCGCACAGAGTCGGACATGACTGAAGCGACTTAGCAGCAGCAGAGATATCTCAATGAGTGACATAAGTCAGAAAGAGAAAGACACCATATGATCTCACTCGCATGCGGAATCTAAAATACGGCACAAACGAACCTATCTACAAAACAGAAAGACTCACAGACATACAGGACAGATTTGTAGTTGCCAAGGGAGAGGTGGGTGGGAGAGGAGAGAAGGACAGGACGTTTGGGATTAGCAGATGTAAACTCTTATACATAGGAAAAGTACAAACAACAACACCCTACTGTATAGCATAGGGAACTGTATTCAATACCCTGTGATAGACGACAATGGAAAAGAATATTTTAAAAAGAATGTCTGTACATGTATAACTGAGTCACTCTGCTAAAAATTATGACACTATAAATCAACTATACTTCAATTAAACAAAATTAAATTAATTTTTTAAAAAGATAACATTTACAGATTGCAAATAAATCCGAAGGGCAAAAATAAATTTAGGATGTTTTATCCACTTGCCACATGCAGAAAGTTTCAATTTCACTGGCTTGCAACCCTTTATACTATAGCCTCAACCTGAGAGTCATTTGTGACTTTGGAGTACACCTTATATTTTAAACAATTCCCTGTAACAAATCACTTGACCAAAACTAGTAAGTATGGATATTCATCTTCCTTTGCTTCTACAAACCACCCTAAGTTCACTATCAAACATGAAGACATGGTCCAAATTTCAAAGCAGATATAAGCTGAGAAAAATAGCAAACCAGTAAACAACTTTAATATCCTTTCAGTAAAAGTAGTTACTAATTATTCTCTATTCATCTGGGCTTTCAAGTCATGGTCAAAAGTTCAATATCTTTATATCCTAAAAATTCCTCAGCTAATAAGGAACAAAATCTATTTATTCAATGTTGGAATTTCATTTTTAAAAACATGGCATTTACATAAGACATATGACTGTTGTTTGGTAGAAATATTTGTTTACAAGTCACATTAAGTAAGCCAGGTTTGGGAAATGTTATATATACAAGT
Source organism: Neotragus moschatus (assembly GCA_006410615.1). NCBI lineage: Eukaryota > Metazoa > Chordata > Mammalia > Artiodactyla > Bovidae > Neotragus > Neotragus moschatus. The sequence continues at coordinate 1,029,177 of SJYA01000646.1, forward strand.
CTAATTAAGAAACAAAATATATAAATGTATGCTACAAAACAATATGTAAACAGAGATAATGTTCTTCAATTTAAGATATCCATATTTAAGAAACAATAGGCACTTTCAGTATTCCTGCCAGGAAAATCCCATGGACAGAGGAGCCTGGAGGGCTACAGTCCATGGGGTCACAAAGGGGTCACGTGACTGAAGCAACTGAGCATGGCAGCACAGCAGGCAACCTCCAAACTCTGCTTAGTTCAGAAACTTCAAGAACATTAGAAAGCTACTAACAGTTTTAAAGCAGGGATTTCTTTATGTAGAGGCAATATGGTGTAGTGGGAAGGACTCAAGGTTTGTTGGAGTTAAGACTTTGGTTCATTCCTAACTTACTTACCATCCATGTGTACATGAATAAATTAATTAAGCTTTTTAGACTGAATATATAAAAGAGGGATATTTTATGAGCTTATTCCACAGATCAGAAATAGGTGAAATACGTCTATCACAGTATAATGGTAGCTGTAATTTAAAATTTTTAAACTGCAATGAGATCTTTACGAGCAAAACAAACTTAAATGACAATAACCTTTTCAACTAAATTGACTACTGCTATTTAGCAGACTGAGTTAAGGCCCTAGTAGATATATTAGCAAAAAAAAAATTTTTTTTTGAGTTGCTACAAGAGATGTCAAAAATAGAAATTTTTGTAGCCCACAATCTTAAGAAAGGCAAAACACTGGTATGGGAATCAAAGTTGGACAGGGTGTTGCATCTTACTTCTCCCAATGGGTAAAACAGAAGTTACATTAAATTATTTGCTCATTTTTTATTCTAAAGATACATGGAACTAAGTAAAGTGGTTCACAGTGAAAGCTGTGAAGGCAGATTGCCTGGATTTCCTAATCTCTAAGCATGTTTCTTCTCTACAAAATGGGAATAATAATGATATCTATCTCAGATGTTCTCTCTTGCCATCTTCTGCTTGACCATGTCCAATTTACCCTGATTCACGGACCTAACATTTCAGATTCCTGTCTTAGGAATCAGTGAACTAAAGTGGATGAGAATGGGGGAATTTAATTCAGATGAGAAGAAATGGAATTGCCCTCATAGTCAACAAAAGAGTCGAAAATGCTGTATTTGGGTGCAATTTCAAAAATGATAGAATAATCTCAGTTTGTTTTCAAGGCAAACCATTCAACATCACAGTAATCCAAATCTATCCCCAACCACTAATGCCAAAGAAGCCCGAGTTGAACAGTTCTATGAAGACTGTAAGACCCTTCTAGAACTGACACCAAAGAAAGATGTTCTTTTCATCACTGGGGATTGGAACGCAAAAGTGGAAACTCAAGAAAATCTGGAGTAACAGGAAAGTTTGAGTACAAAATGAAGCACAGGAAAAGTTAAGAGTATTGCCAAGAGAACCCACTGGTCATAGCAAACACTTTCTTCCAACAACACAAGAGATGACTCCACACATGGACATCACCAGATGGTCAATACAGGAATCAGACTGATTACATTCTTTGCAGCTGAAGATTGAAAAGCTCTATACAGCTGACAAAAATCAAGATCTGGAGCTGACTGTGGCTCAGATCATGAGCTGCTTATTCCAAAATTCAGACTTAAATTGAAGAAGGTAGGGAAAACCACTAGGCCATTCAGGTATGACCTAAATCAAATCCCTTATGATTATACAGTGGAAGTAGCAAACAGATTCAAGGGATTAGATCTGATAGAGTGCCTGAAGAACTATGTATGCACAGAGGTTAGTAAAGTTGCACAGGAGGTGGTGACCAAAACCACCCCAAGAAAAAGAAATGTAACAAGGTAAAATGGTTGTCTGAGGCCTTTAAATAGCTGACAAAAGAAGAGAAGATAAATAAAAAGGAGAAAAGGAAAGATATACCAAACTGAATACACAGTTCCAAAGAATAGCAAGGAGAGACAAGAAAGTCTTCTTAAGTGAACAATGAAAGAAATAAAGGAAAACAATAGAGTGGGAAAGACTAGAGATTGCTTCAAGAAAATAAGAGATACCAAGAAAACATTTCATGCAAAGACTGGCACAATAAAGGACAGAAATGGTATGGACCTAACAGAAGCAGAAGAGATTAAGAATTTGTGCACAATTTCACAAAAGAACTATACAAAAAAGGTCTTAATGACCATACAACCATCATGGTTTGGTCAGTCACCTAGAGACAGATATCCTGGACTGTAAAGTGGGCCTTAAGAAGCATTACTACTAACAAAAGCCAGTGCAATACTGTACATAGAAAACCCTAAAGACACTATCAGAAAATTACTTGAACTAATCTGTGAATCTAGTAAAGTGGCAGGATATAAAATCGATTCACAGAAATCACTTGCATTCCTATATACTAACAATGAAGAATCAGAAAGAGAAATTAGCAATCAATCCCATTTACCACTGCAACTAAAAGAATAAAATACCTAGGCATAAACCCACCTAAGGAGACAAAAGCGTGATATACAAAAAACTATAGGACACTGATGAAAGAAGTCAAAGACAACATAAACAGATGGAGAAATATACCAAACTCCTGGGTTGGAAGAATCAATATTGTGAAAATGGCTGCAATCCCTATCAAATTACCAATGGCATTTTTCACAGAACAAGTTTCACAATTTGTATGGAAATGCAAAAGACCTCAAGTAGCCAAAGCAATCTGGAGAAAGAATAGAGCTGAAGGAATCAACTTACCTGACTTCAAACTATACTACAAAGCTACAGTCATCAAGACAGTATGGTACTGGCACAAAAATAGAAGCACAGACCAAAGGAATGAGAAAGAAGCCCAGAGATAAACCCACGCATGTATGGGCACCTGATCTTTGAGAAAGGAGGGAAGAAAATACACTGGGAAAAAAATCTCTTCAATAAGTGGTGCTGGGAGAACTAGACAACTACATGCAAAAGAATGAAATTAGAATACTGCCTAATACCATACACAAAGAGAAACTTAAAATAGACTTAAGACCTAAAATGTAAGACCAGAACTATAAAACTCTTAGAAGAAAACACAGGCAGATCACTGTATGACATAAATCATAGCAAGATACTTTATGACTCACCTCCTAGAACAATGGAAATAAAAACAAAAATAAATACAGGGGGCCTAATTAAACTTAAATGCTTTTGCTCAGGAAAGGAAACTATAAATGAGGTGAAAAGACAACCCTCAGAATGGGAGAAAATAATAGTAAATGAAATAACTGACAAAGGATTAATTTCCAAATTACACAAGCAGCTCATACAACTCAATACTAGAAAAACAAACAACCCAACCAAAAAGTGGGCAAAAGACCTAGACAGATATTTCTCCAAAGAAGACATACAGATGGCTAATAAGCACATGAAGAGATGCTCAACATCACTTCTTATTAGAGAAATGCAAATCAAAACTACAATAAGGTATCACCTCACACCAGAATGGCTGTAATCAAAAAATCCACAAACAACAGTCTGGAGAGTGTTTGGAGAAAAGGGAATCCTTCTACACTGCTGGTGGGAATGTAAAATGATACAGCCACTATGGAAGACAGTATGGAGAGTCCTTAAAAAAAAAAAAAAAAAAAAGGAAAAAAACCACCATATGACCCAGCAATACTATTTCTAGGCATATACCCTGAAGAAACCAAAACTGAAAAAGACACAGGTACCCCAATGTTCACTGTAGCACTATTTACAATAGCCATGACATGGAGGCAACCTAGATGTCCATCAACAGATGAATGAATAAAGAAGCTATGGTGTACACACACACACACACACACACAATGTAATACTACTCAGCCATAAAAATGAACACATTTGAGTCAGTTCTAATGAAGTGCATTAACCTAGAGCCTATTACACAGAGTGAAGTCAGAAAAAGAGTATCATATATTAACACATATATATGGAACCTAGAAGACTGGTACTGATGAATGTTTACAGAGCAACAACGGAGACACAGACAGAGAGAACACACTTATGAACAAGGGAGGGCAGAAGAGGGGAGGGGGAGATAAATGGAGTGTAGCATGGATGCATATGCACTAACGTGCAAATACAGAGCTGATGGGAACTTGCTGTAAGACTCACAGAACTCAAACTGGGGCTTGCTAATAACCTAGATGGGTCGGAATGGGCGGGATATTCAAAGGGAGGCGATATATGTACACCTATGGTTTACTCATGTGGATGTATGACAGAAATCAAACCAATATTGTAGAACAATCATCAATTAAAAATAAATATGTTTTTAAAAGTTAGTGGAGGTGATGGAATCACAGCTGAGCTATTTCAAACCCTGTTAAAGTGCTGCACTCAATATGCCAGCAAATTTGGAAAACTCAGCAGTGGCCACAGGACTCGAAAAGGTCAGTTTTCATTCCAATCCCAAATAAGGACAATGCCAACGAATGTTCAAACTACTGCACAATTGTGCTCATCTCCATGCCAGTAAGGTTACACTCAATATTCTATAAGCTAGGCTTTAGCAGGACATGAACCAAGAACTTTCAGATGTACAAGCTAGATTTAGTAAAGGCAGAGGAATCAGAGATCAAACTGCCAACATCCACTGGAACATAGAAAAAACAAGAGAATTTCAGAAAAACATCTATTTCTGCTTCACTGACTATGCTAAAGCTTTTGACTGTGTGGATCGAAACAAACTGGAATATTCTAAAAGAGATGGGAATACCAGAGCACCTTACTTGCCTCTTGAGAACCTGTATGCAAGTCAGGAAGGAACAGTTAGAACCAGACATAGAACAACAGACTGGTTCAAAATTGGGAAAGAAGTACAAGGCTGTGAATTGTCACCTTGCTTCTTTAAATTCTATGCAGAATACATCATGCAAAAATTCAGGGCTAGGTGAATCACAAGCTGGAATCAAGACTGCTGCTGCTGCTACGTTGCTTCAGTTGTGTTCGACTCTGTGCAAACCCATAGACAGCAGCCTACCAGGCTCCGCTGTCCCTGGGATTCTCCAGGCAAGAATACTGGAGTGGATTGCTATTTCCTTCTCCAATGCATAAAAGTGAAAAGTGAAAGTGAAGTCGCTCAGTCGTGTCCGACTCTTTGTGACCCCATGGACTGCAGGCTCCTCCATCTATGGGATTTTCCAGGTAAGAGTACTGGAGTGGGTTGCCATTGCCTTCTCTGGGAATCAAGACTGCTGGGAGAAAAATCAACAACTTCACATATGTAGATAATATCATTTTAATGGCAGCAAGTGAAGAGGAACTAAAGAGCTTCTTGATAAAAGTGAAAGAGGAGAGTGAAAAAGTTGGCTTAAAACTCAACATACAAAAAAATAAGATTGTGGCATCCAATGCCATCACTGCATGGCAAATATTAACAGACAGGGAAAATGTGGAAGCAGTAACAGACTATATTTTCTTGGGCTCCAAAATCACTGTGGATAATGACTGCAGCCATGAAATTTCTGACGCTTGCCCCTTGGAAGGTACACTATAACAAACATAGGCAATATTAAAAAGCAGAAACATCACTCTGCCATCAAAATCCGTATATTCAAAGCTATAGTTTTTCCAGTAGCCATGTACAGATTGAAAACTGGACACATCTATACATGAAAAAAGGCTGAGTGCTGAAGAACTGACGCTTTTCAGTGCTGAAGAACTGACGCTTTTCAGTGCTGAAGAACTGATGCTCGTGATGCTGCATAAGACTCTTGAGAGTCCCTTGTATTGCCAAGGATATCAAACCAGTCAATCCTAAAAGAAACCAACCCTGAAAATTCATTGGAAGGACTGATGCTGAAGCTGAAGCTTCAATACTTTGGCTACTTGATGTGAAGATTCAAATTATTGGAAAAGACTGATGCTGGGAAAGACTGAAGGCCAAAGGAAAAGGTGGCAGCAGTGGATAAGATATTTAGATAGCATTACTGACTCAATGAACAGGAATCTGAGCAAACTCTGGTATAGTGCAGGACAGGGGAGCCTGGCATGCTGTAGTTCATGGGGTCGCAAAGTGTCACATCTGACTTAGCAACTGAACAACAGCTATCTTAAAGCAGCATGAGGATTAAATACACTTGAAGTACAGAGAACAGTGGATAGCACATGAAAAAATATAAACAGCTAATAAATAAGTCATATTATTAAAATGAAAATATCTCTAGTCATTATTTTAATTTTTAAAAGCTGGAAAAATCACAGTAAAGGACAAATTCATGTTCTTATTCCATGAATAAAATTATACTCAGATTATTGCTATTGTTTTAGGAAATAAAAGCATCTATTCCTGTTTCATAGTGTTCTGCAGAAAAGATAAAACATCAAATTAAAAGTATAAGTTTAAGCTAAAAAAAAGTTAGTAATCCTCTAATTGAGACCTAAATATCTCAAAACTTTAGGAACAGAAATGAAACAAAACAAAAAATTGTGAAACGTAAACTTCTAGTTTTGGCAACAAATCTGAAAACTCTGCTCCCGGTGCCAAGTGAAATGATATGGGTGTCTAGCCATCTTGCTAGAATTGAAACTGTGCTGCATCCGTGGATTCCCTCCCTTCCTAGGGTGTGAAACTGATTTTGTTACATATGTCAAACCCAGTGATTGCTAGAGCTTCCCCTGCAGAGAAATTAACTGTGATTATGGTTTTTCTGGTTTGGGTCAAAGGGCTCCTTCAAAAAGTTGCCTCAAAATCCCATGGACTCTGCAAATGACAGTGGGTGGCAAGGAAAGGCATATATAATCTGGCAAGAGATTTCAGAGAAAATTGCTAAACAAAACAGCAGGCCGTGGGGAATATGCTTCCTTGGGCATCTGGACACTTTCCTCAAGTATCGATTTTAGAAAAGCCTATGGCTGAGCAATAAAACTATCATCAAATGGCTATGGTACTGTGTTAAGTATGAATACTTCTTAATGACTTATTTAAAGAAAAAATTACAAAAGTGGAATGCAAATAGCACATTCAATGAACATAAGATGAACTGCAGGAAACAACAGCTGTAATATTGCATTTTAAAACTGCAATGAGATTATGAACAAAACACAACAGAGGTTAATGGTAAAATTCCAGCTTCTTAATGTAAATGACTTGGGATGATATTAGTGTCTTCATTCTGAAAATGTTTCATTAAATTCAGTAAAGCTAACAAAAAATAAAGCTATCCACGTGGGATCAGAGATTCTACTCAAATGAGGTCAAAGATTCCTCACATATGACATCAAAAGATAATCCATAAAAGAAAAAAATGATAAATTAAGACTGTAGCAAAATTAAGAACCTCTGCTCTTCAAAAAACAAGAAAAAAGGTCAAACACTAGGAGCAAATATTTGCAAGTCAAACATCTAATAAGGGACATACATCTCAACATATTAAGAAAACAACCCAATTTTAAAAGTAGCCAAGAGATCTGAAATTTTCAAGACAAGCAATAGCATGCAAAGATACTTAACATCATTAGCTACTAGGGAAACAGAAAAGAAAACCACAGTGAATTACCACTACATACCTATCAGAATGGTTCAAAACAAAAACAAAGAGATAAATCCGATATACTGCAAGTGAGGACACAAAACGGTACAGCAACTTTGGAAAACAGTTTGACATTTTCTTATAAAGTTAAACATGACTCATATGTTTATCATGCAAACCACACAGGTAAAATAAAAACCCATGTTAACACAAAGCCCTGTCTGAACATTTACAGAAGCTCTACTTAAAAATACCAAAAACTAATTTCAGTGTCACTCAATTGAGTGTGAGACTTCCACATAATGGAATACTGCTCAGCCATAATAAGGGAAAAACCGATATAAAACAACCATATAGCTAAATCTCATATGAATTATGCTAAGTGAAAGAAGCCAGACTCAAACAGATATGCACTATATGATTTCGTGTATATGGCACTCTAGACATAAAACAGTTCCGTTGCCAAGTACTGATGGGTGGAGAGGGACTAACTAGAGACGGGCAGGAGGGAATTTGGGGGTGATCGAACTGCTCCATATTTTGATTGTACTGGTCATAAAACTATGTGCACTTGTCAAAATCACAGAATTGTACACGAAAAAATAAAATAGCCCCAAACTACTGATATGCAAAAAACCTTAAAAAGAGAAAAAAATGGCTAAGTCCATTTGGGGAATTAAGTCACAATTGTGCTCGACGAGATCAGTCTCATGTTTACGTCTGTTTGGTTTTACTATTCTGGTAGTAAAATGAGATAGATTTGACTGTCTAAAAATACACTTTAAAAAATAAACCTACTCTAAAATGTTTTGTTAATAACAAATGCCCACTAGGGCAAACAACTCAATAAAATCGATTACTCTACATTCCAATCTGCCACCTTTATTCTGTCAACATTTTTTAGCATTGACTATCCCCCATCAGAACACTCATCTCTACATTTCATCAGCTTATTTCATATTCTCTTTAAGTTTTACTTTTAAATAAGATCTGTTTTTCCCTTGATACTTCTCAGTCATATCCTTACCACAGCAATTTTTCTCTGTCACCTTAGTCCAGGTCTTTATCTCTTGATCCTAGCTAATCTTCCAGATTTTAGTGTTATTTCTGCTTTCATTCATCCTACCTGTGGCTGACTAACTGATCTAAAGACTAGTTCCATTTTTACCTGGACTGCCCCCACTCAATCAGTGGAACTGTTTTTCAGTGGAAATCCATCCACTGAAGGATATTTTAATGAGACAGAGAGGAAAAATTAATTTGACACTTCAGTATTACCCTCACAGAAATATGAAAAAAAATGGGTTTAGATTATATTATTAAAAAAAAAGCTTCCCTGGTGGCTCAGACGGTAAAGAATTTGCCTGCAATGCGGGAGACCTAGGTTACATCCCTGGGTTGGGAGGATACCCTGGAGGACGAAAGACATACCCACTCCAGGATTCTAGCCTGGAGAATTCCATGGACAGAGGAGCCCGGCATACTACAGTTCATGGGGTCACAGAGTTAGACACGATGGAGTGACTTTCAAGTTAATTTGTATCTATATCATTTAGGAATGTTAAGCAAAAGCAGTTTGAGAAAAATCTAATTGAAAGAAGAGCGGCAAGCAGCTGAGAGGAGATACCCCATGTTCAAGGTCAGGAGCGGAAGCTGTGAGGAGATGCCCCACGGCCAAAGTAAGTGGCTGCCCTTTGCTGGAGCAGCCATGAAGAGATAATCCACATCAAAGGTAAGAGAAACCCCAGTAAGACAGTAGGGGCTGAGAGAGGGCAGAAAGACTGAAACCAGGATCATAGAAAACTAGCCAACCTGATCACATGGACCACTTGTCTAACTCAATGAAACTAAGCCATGCCCTGTAGGGCCACCCAAGGCAGGCGGGTCATGCTGGAGAGGTCTGACAGAATGTGGTCCGCTGGAGAAGGGAATGGCAAACCACTTTAGTATTCTTGCCTTGAGAACCCCATGAACAGTATGAAAAGGCAAAATGATAGGATACTGAAAGAGGAACTCCTCAGGTGGGTAGGGGCCCAATATGCTACTGGCAATCAATGGAGAAATAACTCCAGAAAGAAAGAAGGGATGGAGCCAAAGCAAAAACAATACCCAGTTGTGGATGTGACTGGTGATGGAAGCAAGGTCCGATGCTGTAAATAGCAATACTGCACAGGAACCTGGAATGGTCCAAGAATCAAAGCAAATTGGAAGTGGTCAAACAGGAGATGGCAAGAGTGAATGCTGACATTCTAGGAATCAGCGAACTAAAATGGACTGGAATGGGTGAATTTAACTCAGATGATCATTATATCTACTACTGGGGGCAGGAATCCCTTAGAAGAAATGGAGTAATGGAGTAGCCATCACAGTCTACAAAAGAGTCCAAATGCAGTGACTGGATGCAATCTCAAAAACAACAGAATGAGCTCTGTTCGTTTCCAAGGCAAACCATTCAATATCACAGTAATCCAAGTCTATGCCCCAACCAGTAATGCTGAAGAAGCTGAAGGTGAATGGTTCCATGAAGACCTACAAGACCTTTTAGAACTAACCCCCTAAAAGTGGTCCTTTTCATTCTATGGGACTGGAATGCAAAAGTAGGAAGTCAAGAAACACCTGGAGTAACAGGCAAATTTGGACTTGGAGTACAGAATGAAGCAGGGCAAAGACTAAGAGTTCTGTCAACAACACTGGTCATGTAAACACTCTCTTCCAACAATACAAGAGAAGACTCTACACAGGCACATCACCAGATGGTCAACACCGAAATCAGACTGATTATATTCTCTGCAGCCAAAGATGGAGAAGCTCTATACAGTTGGCAAAAACAAAACCAGGAGCTAATTGTGGCTCAGATCATGAACTCCTTATTGCCAAATTCACACTTAAATTGAACAAAGTGGGGAAAACCACTAGACCATTCAGGTATGACCTAAATCAAATCCCGTATGAATAGACAGTGGAAGTGAGAAATAGATTCAAGGGACTAGATCTGATAGACAGAGTGCCTGATAAACTATGGATGGAGGTTTGTGACACTGTACAGGAGACAGGGAGCAAGACCATCTCTAAGAAAAAGAAATGCAAAAAAGCAAAATGGCTGTCTGAGGAGGCCTTACAAATAGCTGAGAAAAGAAGAGAAGAGAAAAGCAAGGAGAAACGGAAAGATATACTCATTTGAACGCAGAGTTCCAAAGAATAGCAAGGAGAGATAAAGCCTTCCTCAGCGATCACTGCAAAGAAATAGAGGAAAATAATAGAATGGGAAAGAATAGAGATCTCTTCAGGAAAATTAGAGATACCAAGGGAATATTTCATGAAAGATGGGCTCGATAAAGGAAAGTAATGGTATGGACCTAACAGAAGCAGAAGATATTTAAGAGGTGGCAAGAATACACAGAAGAACTATACAAAAAAAATCTTCATGATCCAGATAATCACAATGGTGTGATCACTCACCTAGAGTCAGACATCCTAGAATGTGAAGTCAAGTGGGCCTTAGGAAGTATCCCTACAAACAAAGCTAGTGGAGGTGATAGAATTCCAGTTGAGCTATTTCAAATCCTGAAAGAGGATGCTGTGAAAGTGCTGCACTCAATATGCCAGCAAATTTGGAAAACTCAGCAGGGCCACAGGACTGGAAAAGGTCAGTTTTCACTCCAATCCCTAAGAAAGGCAATGCCAAAGAATGGTTAAACTACCACACAATTGCACTCATCTCACAAGCTAGCAAAATAATGCTCAAAATTCTCCAAGCCAGGCTTCAGTAACACATGAATTGTGAACTCCTAGATGTTCAAGCTGGTTTTAGAAAAGGCAAAGGAAGCAGAGATCAAATTGCCAATATCCGCTGGATCATGGAAAAAGCAAGAGAGTTCCAGAAAAACATCTATTTCTGCTTTATTGACTATGCCAAAGCCTTTGACTGTGTGGATCACAATAAACTGTGGAAAATTCTGAGAGAGATGGGAATACCAGACCACCTGACCTGCCTCTTGAGAAATCTGTATGCAGGTCAGGAAGCAACAGTTAGAACTGGACATGGAACAACAGACTGGTTCCAAATAGGAAAAGGAGTACGTCAAGGCTGTATATTGTCACCCTGCTTATTTAACTTCTATGCAGAGTACATCATGAGAAATGCTGGGCTGGATGAAGCACAAGCTGGAATCAAGACTGCTGGAAGAAATATCAATAAGCTCAGACATGCAGATGACACCACCGTTATGGCAGAAAGTGAAGAGGAACTAAAAAGCCTCTTGATGAAAGTAAAAGAGGAGTGAAAAAGTTGGCTTAAAGCTCAACATTCAGAAGACTAAGATCATCACTTCATGGCAAATAGAAGGGGAAACAGTGGCTGACTTTACTTTTGGGGGCTCCAAAATCACTGCAGATGGTGACTGCAGCCATGACGCTTACTTCTTGGAAGGAAAGTTTGCCAACAAAGGTCCATCTAGTCAAGGCTATGGTTTTTCCAGTAGTCATGTATGGATGTGACAGCTAGACTGTAAAGAAAGCTGAGAGCTGAAGAACTGATGCTTTTGAACTGTGGTGTTGGACATGATTCTTGTGAGTCCCTTGAACAGCAAGGAGATCCATCCAGTCCATCCTAAAGGAGATCAGTCTTGGGTGTGCATTGGAAGGACTGATATTGAAGCTGAGATTCCAATACTTTGGCCATCTGATGCGAAGAACTGACTCATTGGAAAAGACCCTGATGCTGGGAAAGATTGAGGGCGGGAGAAGAAAGGGATGACAGAGGATGAGATGGCTGGATGGCATCACCAACTCAATGGACCTGAGTTTGTGTAAACTCTGGAAGTTGATGATGGACAGAGAGGCCTGGTGTGTTGCAGTCCATGGGGTCGCAGAGTCGGACATTACTGAGCAACTGAACTGAACTAAATTGAAAGACTTAAGATAATCTCACAGAACACTGGGTAGAGCACAAAAGATTAAATAAATTTAAACCATTAATTGTATCATATTGTTCTCCATAGTGGCTGTACAACTTACATTCCATCAATAGTGTAAGAGGGTTCCCTTTTCCCACACCTTCTCCAATATTTATTATTGTAGACTTACAGATGATGGTCTAAAAAAACTGAAAAGAGAACTACCATATGATTCAGAAACTCCACTCCTGGAGATAAATCCAGAGAAAATCATAACTTGATAAGATATATGCACCCCAATGTTCAGCGCAGCACTATTTACACTAACCACGACATGGAATCAACCTAAATGTCCATCAAGAGATGAATGGATAAAGAAAATATGGCACATATATACACAATGGAATACTACTCAGCCATAAAAAGAAACTGAATAATGCTGCTTGCAGCAACATGGATGGACACAAAGATTATCACATCAAGGGAAGTAAATCAGAGAAAGACAAATATGGTATCACTTATATGTGGAATCTTAAAAAATTATGGAATGAACTTATTTACAATACAGAAACAGACTCACAGACCTAGGAAACAAACTTATGGTTACCAAAGGGGAAAGGGAGGGAGGGAGGGATAAATTAGGAATCTGGGAATAACATCCATAAACCATTATAGAAAAAGTTGTTAAACAACAGAGACCTACTATATAGCATAGCGAACTATAGTCAGCATTTTGTAATAATCTATATGGGAAAAGAATCTGAAAAAGATTGTGTGTGTGTATGTATAAACTGAATAACTTTGCTGTACACCTGAAACTAACAACACTGTAAATCAACTATACTCCAATTTTAAAAAAGTTAACTGCATCAAAAACACAATGCCTGCATCACGGCCAGAAGTTATCAAATAGCAACTAATGAATACAAAACTCTGATGGAGGCCTTCCGGGGTGGTCCAGCAGTGGACAGTCCGCCCATCAATGCAGGGGACACACTATGATCCCTCATCTGGGAGGGTTCCACATGCCAGTGCAATTAAGCCAGCGCACCGTAACTACTGAAACCCACATGCCCTAGAACCCATTCTCTGCGACAAGAGAAGCCACCACAATGAGAAGCCAGCGCATGGCAACTAGAGAGCAGCCCCTGCTTGCAGAAACTAGAAAAAAGCCATGCGTAGCAAAGTAAGACCTAGCGCAGCCAAAAGCAATAAATACCAATTTTGATAGATACACATTAGTCTTGAATAGCTAAATCAATACCTTGCTACTCAATGGGTTTACTTCTATCTGCATCATTTTTAAGATTTTTAGAAGGTCTGCAGTTTTAGGCTTTCCTCCCAAATTGCCTAATTCTAGTCTTTAGAACTTTAACAAGATCTCCATATGATTCCTATGTATATCAAAGTTTGAGAAGCACTGGCCTAAAACAAGAGTTGGCAAATTCTGTAAAATGCTAGATAATGTTACATTTTGCAAGCTATTAGGTCTCTTTTTTAACTTTTCAACTAGGCTGCTTAACATGAAGATAAAAAGGTCAATACCTAAGGAAGTATAATTAAAGATGTATATACACCTAGAAAAAAGAGCCCCAAAATACTTAAGGCAAGAAAATGACAAAATTGAGAAATACACAATCTAGTAATTTAACAGAGATTTTCAGTATCACTCTCTCAGTCAGTATTTTCAGAATCAAATCAGCAAAGACATAAATACATGAACACCACCACCAACAAACTTAACCTAGCTGATGTTCACAGAATGCTTCAACTAACAACAGCAGCAACTTATTCTTTTTAATTAAACATGATGTACTCTCCAGAAGGGAGCTTCCCTGATGGCTCAGTGGGTTAAGAATCTGCCTGCAATGTAGGGGACAAAGGACATGTGGGTTTGATCTCTGGGCTGGGAAGATCCCCTGGAGAAGGAAATGGCAACTCCACTCAAGTATTCTTGCCTGGGAAATTCTCATGGACACAGTAGCAGGGCGGGCTACAGTCCATGGGGTTGCAAGAGTCAGACTCAACTTAGCGACTAAGCACACACGCACGTTCTCTAGAATATAACACATGACAGACTACAAAACAAGTTTTAGCAAAACACTAAAATCATAGAAACTATGTTCTCCAGTCACCCGGACTTATATGACAAATCAATAATAGAAAAAATCAGTCCTGGGTGTTCATTGAAAAGACTGATGTTGAAGCTGAAACTCCAATACTTTGGCCACCTGATGCAAAGAACTGACTCATCTGAACAGACCCTGATGCTGGGAAAGATTGAGGGCAGGAGGAGAAGGGGACGACAGAGGATGAGATGGCTGGATGGCATCATCGACTTGATGGACGTGAGTCTGAGTGAACTCTGGGAGTTGGTGATGGACAGGGAGGCCTGGCATGCTGCGGTTCATGGGGTCACAAAGAGTCGGACAGGACTGAGTGACTGAACTGAACTGAATAGAAAAAATGTGGGAAATCCCCCAAAGATTACAGTATCAAACAACAAACTTTTAACTTTAACATAGATCAAAGAAGAAATTTCGAGGAAAATTAGAAAATATCTTGTGAGACAGCATAGTACTGTTTTAAGGATAAGATATATAGAACAATGAAACAAAAAAGAGAGCTCAGAAACTGTTTTTGGACAAAGGTGCCAAGGCAATTCAACAAGAGAAAACATAGTCTTTTCAGCAAATGGTGCTGAAAACAATTAGAAAGCCATGTTAAGAGAAAGAAAAAAATTTCCTTACCTCATACAATAACAAACCTTAACTCAAAATGGATCATACAACCTAAATGTAAAAGCTAAAATGATAAAACTAAAGAAAACAATAGGAGAAAAATCTTTGTGACCCAGGCCTGAGCAACATTTCCTTAGATATGATCCTAAAAACTAAAGTACATAAAAGAAAAAGTTGCCAAATTGGATTCGTAAAGTTAAAAGTTTGCACTCTTCAAAAGATATCATTTAATAAAAGAAAAAAAGACTTCCATGCTGGCACACTGGATAAGAACCCCCCTGAGAACCACTACAGAGGACACAGGCTCAATCCCTGATCAGGGAAGACCCCACATGGCATGGAGAAGCTAAGCCCATGCACTACAGTTGCTGAGCTGTGCTCTGGAGCCCACGCGCCCCAACTACTGAGCCTGTGTGCCTAGAGCCTGTGCTCTGCAATTAGAGAGGCCACCGAAATGACAGGCCCACACACCGCAGCGAAGGGTGGCCCCCACTCACTGCAACTGAGAAAGTCCATGCAAAGCAACAAATGCAAAGTAATGAAGACCCACTGCAGCCAAATAGAAAAGAAATAAATTAATTAAATTCTTTTAAAAGAGATAAGCCACACAGCAAGAGAAAAGTGAAAGTGAAGTCACTCAGTCGTGTCTGAGTCTTTGCGACCCCACGGACTATAGCCTACCAGGCTCCTCTGTCCATGAGATTTTCCAGGCAACAGTACTGGAGTGGGTTGCCATTTCCTTCTCCAGGGATCCTCCCGACCCATTTCCAAATCCCAATTTAGATCAAAAAAAGATTTAAACAGATATGTCAGCAAAGGTAAATGAATGCACACACATTAAGAGATACTCAACATCAGTCATTACAGACGGTTTAAATGCATTTAAATTTTATTAAATGCAAATTAAAACCACAATAAGTAACCACTCCACATCTACATTGAGGGGCATTTTCAAGTAGATCAGCTTTAAGAAAGGAGAACGGAAGCTAAGAATCTGGAAACTGATTTGTCTTAAAATTATCTTTGCTGACATACTCAATGGAAAGCTTCTATATGCCTCCTGTAGTACACACAGCAAGCTTAAGACCATTTGTATAAGAAAAGAATTTAGTGACTTACAAAATATTTGGTTAACAGGATTTGATGATCTGGAAAGGTGTCAAAAATGAATGAGGCTGACTGGAAATGAAAAAATTGTAGGGGTGGGAAAGGAGGAAGCAGAAAGGACAGAGAAGAGGAAGCCGAAGGAGAACTCTTGGTAGAGTTCTCACCCATCAGCATCATTCTGATAGTCCTGAGCACTGGCAAATATTTTTTTTGTTTTTTAAATCATCTGACTTATGTTGACTCCCACACAGGTTCTGTGCCCTAGCCCTCAATGACTAAAATGCACCATGCCCAGGCAAGTCTCCACATCTTCTCTTCAAACGCTCGTATCTAGAAATCACTCCGTTGCAACTAACTAGTGCAAAGCAGAGAACTGCATCAAGCAAAATGCACCTTCATTTTTGACCTACATCCCAACCTGATATACTCAAATTATAGTATTTCTCAAAGTGTAATAATAATTACTGGTTTACATGCCTGCCTCTTCTGCCTCCCATTAGAGATTATGCCTTCTTTAATGACAGAGGAATTTTTCATTCATCTTGAGATCTTCAGCCTCAGTATGCTATGGGATTTTCTAGGCAAGAATACTGGAATGGGTTGCCATTTCCTTCTCCAGTGACTCGTTATATAGTACAGTCAATAAATGTTCAGAGAATGGAAGGCTGATATAAACTATGGATATAAACTCCAACCATTAGTTTGAATGTCTTTGTCTACAAATATATTTCTAAAACATATTGTAGGCAAATGTATTGTAAAACTAATTTTTCCTTTCTTAGGAGAGGCTCTAATCTGAAATTAAGAATTTGATACGGGGACTTCCCTGGTGGTCCAGGGGCTAAGGCTCCGTGCTCCCCTCCAATGCAGGCAGCCTGGGTTTGATCCCTGGTCAGAAAACTAGATCCCACATGCCGCAACTAAGAGTTCAAATGCCATAACTAAAGATTCTGCGTGTCTCAACGAAGACTGAAGTTCCAACATGCCACAACTAACACCCGTTGCAGCCAGATAAATAAATAAATTCTTTTAAAAAAAGAATCTGATATGTTATTACATATCTAATCAACTTCTATATAAAACTTTTAGGGAAATGAGACTGATGGACTAGACAGAAGTTAGGCAACCTCATTTTGGCTAGTACCAGTGACTCTGGATATGTTTTCTGACTTTTGGTTTCCTCATGTGTAAAGTGAAAAAATTAAAGAACAATCTCTAAACACCCTTCAAATGTTAATATTCTAAGACTCTTTAACCCATGAAGTGTTTCATTAATCAACAGTCAGAAGATAGGCATGTCACATGCTGAGTATTCCTAATATTTTCGTACCTCTTGCTAGAAAGCAAATGAAATTATCCTGTCAATATTCATTCAGTACTCAAATCCAGAAGCAAAACTAAATAAGTGCTCCGCCGTCGACACCTACTTCTCAAATTATGAGCTTGACCTTTCAGTTCTAATAATTCAACTCGAGGCAAACATTTAATCACATATCATAGGCATTGACATAATAAACAAACCGTGAGCTTACCTGCCATGAAACTGCTCCCAAAATTGCTGTTGCAAGAAGACTGAAAAAAACTAACTGCTCTGAAATTAAGCAAAAATGACGCATCCCTTTGGATGCCATGATTCTGTCAAGGCTATTGTTATCTACTCTGTGGGTAAAACATACCTTATGGCAGTCATTTAATTTGGTATGGAATCCCCAAAGAGTTAAAAGAAAAATAATATGGCAAATCATCCAGAAAATTCCAAAAATGGAAAAGCCTGGTATTACAAAATACCAGAGATGAGTGTCTGTAAGTTTAAATGCTGAAAGAATGAAAAATGTAAGCTCAATCATCCCAGTGAAAACAACTGAAAGTCTTCTGCAAATTCTTCCACGGTACAAAAAGGGTTTCCACCTTTCAGTCACTGAAAGCCCACTAAAATAAATGTCAAGGAAAGGATCAGTTATCAGGCAAATAAAAAAACATGCAAAGGCAACTGGATTTTTGGGAGTTTCCAATGAGGAGAAAAACAGCAAGACTGCGAAAATAACTAAGTTTGGAATAGCTAGAAAAGACTTCATTCTCAGGTCGATAATCAGCATGGCCAAAGCTACAACAAGTAAAATGACACTCAGAGACTTTTCCACCAACATAGTTGTGCTGGCGATGGCAAATCCAACAAGTTCCAGAAATTCAACTGTGGTTAGTAAGGTGGGCCGATGGCGGACATAACCAGAAATTCTCTCCACCAAAGAGCATAATATCCTTAATACTATGGAAGTTAGAAGCAAATATTTGGTTGATTCTTCTTTGACATCATTTTTAAAGGATGAATTATCAAGAAAACACAGGAGGCCAAGCAAGAATCCAAACCAAAGATTGGAGAGACTTAAACTTGCTGCTTCCATTGAAAAATAATAATAGAGTATGCTGGCAATTCCGAGAACAAAAAGACCAAGAATAAAAATGACCAAAATTAAGGAATTTGCTGTTTTTTCCCATCTTACATAGAGACCTAAGCATATAGCAACCAATAAATTGATTCTGGCTAAATAGCCAAGGTAACGCACTGAAGAATGCATGTTCACTTCTCTGTTTACTTCTTCCAGTCTTGTCATTGCTAAATAGAGACAATGACTAAAGCAGTAACGCAGTGATTTACACATTAATCTGTCAATCTGGGCTTTCTCCCCACGTTATGAAAATTAACTGCTTGTATTTCATCCAGCAAATCCAATGTATCTGTAACTCCTATTTCAGCACTTTCTCTGGTGGAATTTGTTTATGGTGATCTAAAAAAGAAGAAAAAAATATTTCACTGTTAATTTTATGTAATTTACCTTTGACATATATCTTTCTTATTAAAAAATAATGACTAAGTGAGAGAGAAACTTTGTTTAGATGCCTAGTTTAAAATCTGACTTGCATGTATCTAAATGGTAACTGTCTCTGGCTTAAAAACTCTTCAGTTTATCCAAACAAAAATGGAGATTTGTTCTACTTATCCTATTCTAGGATTGTATGACTAGGTCGCCATCAACAAAAATTTTTCCAGAGATGGTAAGGAATTCATCTAATCTATTTTTATTCCAATATCCAGTTTTCCAACAACGTGCAATGATGAGATATTCAACTCAGCTTAAACGTAGCAGATGGTTCTGGAATATTGGAAAGCTAGTCAACTCAAACGAAATGAGGGACATCATTATTACCTCTAACTTGAAAAGCACCAGTATCCAATAACAGGCTTCCTTCGTAGCTCAGACGGTAAAGCGTCTGTCTACAATGCGGGAGACCTGGGTTTGATCCCTGGGTCGGGAAGATTCCCTGGAGAAGGAAATAGGCAACCCACTCCAGTACTCTTGCCTAGAAAAATCCCATGGATGGAGTAGCCTGGTACAGGTTACTCCATCCATGGGGTTGCAAAGAGTCGGAAATGACTGAGTGACTTCACTTCCCTCTCAGCTTTCTTTAATAATAATCCAGTAATAGCAACCATTACCACCTGCCTAAAATCCTCTACATCTTTTTACCAGTTACTTCTAAAATGCTATAAAACCTTAGTCTCAACACTGTTTCACTAATAAACTTATTAGAAGTTTAACTGTANTCTTGCCTAGAAAAATCCCATGGATGGAGTAGCCTGGTACAGGTTACTCCATCCATGGGGTTGCAAAGAGTCGGAAATGACTGAGTGACTTCACTTCCCTCTCAGCTTTCTTTAATAATAATCCAGTAATAGCAACCATTACCACCTGCCTAAAATCCTCTACATCTTTTTACCAGTTACTTCTAAAATGCTATAAAACCTTAGTCTCAACACTGTTTCACTAATAAACTTATTAGAAGTTTAACTGTATTAAAGTTACTCAGTCACTAAAGTTGATCCGTCATTCTCCCTGTACTTTTACCTCTATTAAGTTACTTTGATGATCAAACATACAATCTTTGTAGCAAACCAATTCTGGACCCTTCTAGTGAAAACTGTAAAACTGAATGTTGACCAATATTTATTGTAAAGTAAATTTTAAAAACTATGATTTTATTTTTGGAAACTTATCACAACAGTTATTTGTTAAAGGACTCAGATAATTATTTCAATCTTAAGGACCCCTTCAGGTTGCACTTCAAACATGACATCATCAAACAAAATGATTTAACTATCTACTAGATAATTTTCTAGTATGCTATTTCAGAAAACATGATACATGCAAAGGTTTATGGTCACAGTGAATATCCAGAGAACTCAACAAGATTAAAAACCCAAAAAGTAACTACTTTGCAATCAGCTTATTTCTGCTTTCGCAGGACACTAAAAGAGCCAAGAGAAATATGAGATAACCTGAACTAACCCTGAATTACCCATACAGCTGCAGAAGAATGACACTGGATGACAACTTTAGGGTCTCTGGGAGGTTCAAAGTACTATTACTAACTTACAAGTTCAACAAGTGTGTTTTTTACAGCTAAATTTATTTAATTAACTAAGAATTATGATTTTCCTCAATTATATTTTCAATCATTCCTTAAAATACCACACACCACTAAAGAAAATATCTTCCTTTGGTATATTTAGGTTTCACCTTTTTACTTAAGTATGAGAAACTGACACCATCTAGAATGCACTGTATTTTAAAAAACATCACTTATACGTGTCAGATAATCATTCAACAAATATGCTGGAATACATGTCCTCTAAGGGTTGATGCTACAGTGTGGGTTCAAAAGACTGAACACTGTTGGAGACAAAAAACAAAAAAAATCACACACCAGACTAAATGGTTGGAACTCAACTCATGAGACATACTTCTGTGTTTCTCTAGTCAACACTCTCATTCTCTGGGGCTAGGCAAGCCTCTCTTCCCTATTCTCAAATCTCTGACATCCACTTCTGACCAAATTCTCATCAGATGACTTTGTCTCCAATGACGTCATCAAAAGGGAGCTTACCTGAGTTTCCAACACCACAAACTCACCTATATCTACCATCTCTTGATTTAAGAAAAGACTCTCTGCCAGATAGAAGGCTACATCTTTTAGCCGTACATGTGACTCTTCCTCACGGTCTCTTCCACAACTTTACACTCTCTCCTCTCTTCCAACTCCTGCTACTTTTCTCTTATCCACTGGTGCTTAAACATTTGCAAAGCTCTTTTAAAAAATGATACGTATACACACACACACACACAGAAACAAAACTGAAACTCAATAATCCATCTCCTCCTACAAGTTCAGTCATCTGTCCCTTTGACAGCCAATATTTGATTGCTTTACTTCTCACATAAACTAAACCATGGGTTCTACCACACAACAACAAACTGCTCTTTCAAGTTCTAAAATAACCTAAATTCCTAAATCCCATAAGTACTTTACACTCATTATCTTGCACATTCATCAAACAACCTTTGACATTTTTGACTCCCAGGGCTTCCCTGGTGGCTCAGAGGGTAAAGCGTCTGCCTACAATGTGGGAGACCCAGGTCCAATCCGTGGGTCGGGAAGATCCCCTGGAGAAGGAAATGGCAACCCACTCCAGTACTGTTGCTTGGAAAATCCCATGGACTGAGAAGCCCAGTAGGCTACAGTTCATGGAGTCGCACGGACACGACTGAACGACTTCACTTTCACCTTCTGAAACCTGCCCTTCCTTTAGCTTCCAAAGACCAGTCTTCAGAATTTCTTCCTAATTCACTGATCTCTCCTGTCTCCTTGCAGGTTCTTCATTCTGAATCTATCCTTTGGATGTTCAAACCCAAGCCTAGGCCCTTCTCTCACTATACACTTAAATGTGTATTAATATATATTAATCTACCTGACAGAAATGAAAACACTAGCTCTGTCCTGCACTAAGGTAAAAGCTTAGAAAAAAAAAGTAAAGGAAAACATGTAATTAATAAAGTATAGCGCATTCATAGCAGGAATATATGCAGTTACCCTGTTATGGGCCAAAATCAACATGGCAGATTATTTTTTTTAATGTCTAACTCACAAGTCCTTCCCCATTTTGACCTTCTTTAAAAGACAAACATCCTCAATCAAGAGAGTAAAACAACAAAGCAGTGCAATCCTTTTCACTGGGTCTGCCAGCACAAATGATTCAGTGGGAATTACTTGAGAGGCTTATCCAGAAGAGTCCACTGAATACAGGAAAAGTTAGTAATTGTCAGGTTTGTTTTATAGCATCCTATATACTATTCTAACCCGCCTTTCACCACCTATATTTAATGGCCACCAAGTCCTGCCCACTCTTCTTCTTAGACACTTCTTAAATGTTTCTACTTCTTTCCATCCTCAAGATCACAACCCCAGTTTTAGCCACCATCATCTCATGGTTTAATGTCGCCTTGTATCCACTCTTGGCCTTCTCCAAAAAGGATCCTTTTTAAAGCCAAAACTTGTCACATCATTGTTATGTAAAACCCTCCAAAGGCTTCCCATCACTCTAAGCAGTAAGTCTAAACTCCTTAAAATGCCTTAGGAGGCTTTCCTCATTGGATGTGAATAACTCTCCCACCTCATCTCTTACCATTCTTTGTATTCTAGCCACAGGGATCTTTCAATTCTGAACTACACTAATGCTATTCCCTCTCCAGATGTACTCCTTTCTCTCCCCCAGATCCCACCAGAGGTCCTCATACCGGGCTCACTCCTACTCTTCAGGTCTCAGTTTAAATCATTTCTTAGGGCAATCACCTTGACTCATTTATATAATCTACATACTTTCTGTATCATAGGAAAAATATTGATCAACTGTTTAATATCTGCATTCTCCACTAGATCACAAGGTCTCTCAAAGTTTGTCTTCAAAACTGTACACCCAGGGTTTAGCAGAAAGTTTGACTCCAACAAAGTTTGACTCCAAGTAGATATTCAACAAATACCTGAAGAAATGAAGACTGATACAGTAGTAACTATATTTAATAACAATGTCAATCAGTTATAATATAGTATATTAATATACAAAGAGAATAAACAAGTTGTCTAATAACCCACAACTACGAAGTCATAGAGCTAAGGGAGATGCCATGAACGTTTGGCTTGTTTCTCTCTCAGCCTTACTCCAGCCTTCATTTATCTCATCCAAATTCCTCCAAACCCGCAAGTTCTCTTTTACGTCCTTCCAGGGAATGGTTCACTGAGCCCAAGAAACACTATCACATGCATCCTGTTCTGAGTCAGAAACTACTTACGTCCAGTCTAGGGGAAGTGTCAAAAGCTGAAAGAATCTACAGAGCAGCCAGGGTCGGGGAATTCCAGTGCTTCGGTTCTATGAATTCATGAGAACTCTTCTTTGGACCCATCCCACACGAGGAGAAAGGTACCTAGAATATTAAACCCCTCAGCAATACGGCAGCAACAGCAATTCTTCTTCCATTCTGCCTTCTCCTAGGAGGAGGCCTAAGCAGCAGCCCGGCTGTTATGAACCACAAGTGGGCACCCAGCCGAGTGGGCATCCGCTGCGGGACATGGAGAGGCGCCCTGCCTTCCATCCTCCACCCCACACCATCAACCTCTCCCCAGGCAGATATCCCTACCTCCTTCCCGCGAGAACGGGCGGGCGGAGCTCGGGGCCCGCACCTCGCCGAAGCCCTGCGCGCTGTCTGTGCCCAGGTCTCACCGCCCCGCCGGTGACCCCGTGATCCCGGCCGCTGCTACCAATGCTCTCTCAGCCCTCGGAGTCGGCCCTTGGGCCAGCAGGGGAAAGGAAGGGCCCTTGCGACTGAGCCTGCGATTCGGAGCGGGGACACGGCACTCCAGGGGAGTCGAGGGCCCCACGCCACACGCGCTATCACAGGCCAGTCTCGTCGGAAACTTTCTCCGTTACTGGCCCGGCTGCGGCCGCCATATTCCCGCCGCCGGATTCGCGACGGTACGGAACGCCGCCGGGGTCAAGCCGCGCTACGCGCTTCCTCCGCGAGACCCGGCAGCCGGCCCTTGGCCCCGCCCAAAGCCGCCGAACCGCCGCGGACCCAGGCGCTCTCCGCATTGCGCGGACGCAAACGGCTTCACCTGGGGCACCAGCTGTTGCCTTCTTAGACATAGAATAGGCGGGGAACTGGTACCTGGAAGACCAAGAAGGATCGGCCGTGTCCATCAAGTATCTAGGCCGCCGCTTCGAGTTGGACCGAAACTGGGGCAGGACCGACAGGCTGGCTACCTAAGGACAATAACTACCGTAGGAGGCATTGCTGCTCTTCAGTATATATCGCATAATATATGAGTTTGTGTCCACTGACCGGCTAAAAGCCTAGGCTCTTTAGTCTCGCCTTCAGAGCCCTTCTGGCTTCATTTTCTAATTAAAGCCTCCCTTTAGTCCACCGCCTAAGTCTTTATTCCATCATCAACGCTGATCTCCCCAGTCATGGCCTGCTCCATTCCCTTTCTCCCCAGTCTCTAACACGTTCACCCGCCCCACAGCCCGAGGGTCCTTCTGAGTGCAGGCTGATTGTCTTTTGTATCTGAACTCGCTGAATAAACGTAAGGGGATAGTATTCAGAGGTAGCGTTTCACAACCGCTGTGGGGCTGATGATTTGCCCTCTGGTTTCTCTTATTCGTATGTGCGACCTCGGTTTCTCCATCTAAAAAATATTGTGAATATTCAGGGAAACTTTTTCCCCGCCCTGGAATCATAAGGTACTCAAAAAGTATGAATTCCCTCCTCCCTCTCCAGGAAGCACTTCCTGTTTGCCAGTCTTCTGTACCTACCATTATTTTCTACTGTTTATAGCTCTTGGTGGTGGCGGTTTAGTAGCTAAATTCGTGTCCGACTCTTGCGACACCACGGACTGTAGCCTGCCAGGCTCCTCTGTTCACGGGCTTCTCCAGGGAGTGGGTAGCTATTTAACTTTAATCAGCACACTCCAGGGTGGGTAATTAGCATTGGAAAGATTAATCAGAACTCTTCAAAGTTGGATGCACAAGTGCCTAAAATGCTGCTGCTGCTGCTAAGTCGCTTCAGTCGTGTCCGCCTCTGTGCAATCCCACAGACGGGAGCCCACCAGGCTCCCCCGTCCCTGGGATTCTCCAGGCAATAACACTGGAGTGGGTTGCCATTGCCTTCTCCGAATGCCTACAATATCAGTAAGTAAATCTAATTTTTCATTGTGGAAATAACTGGTGGTCAGGATATGTGGCCGGCTAGACTATTGGACCGNAGCCCACCAGGCTCCCCCGTCCCTGGGATTCTCCAGGCAATAACACTGGAGTGGGTTGCCATTGCCTTCTCCGAATGCCTACAATATCAGTAAGTAAATCTAATTTTTCATTGTGGAAATAACTGGTGGTCAGGATATGTGGCCGGCTAGACTATTGGACCGCAGAAGGCAATGGCAACCCACTCCAGTACTCTTGCCTGGAAGATCTCATGGATGAAGGAGCCTGGTTGGCTGAAGTCCAGGGGGTCGCTGAGAGTTGGACAAGACTGGGTGACTTCACTTTCACTTTTCACTTTCATGCATTGGAGAAGGAAATGGCAACCCACTCCAATGTTCTTGCCTGGAGAATCCCAGGGGCGACAGAGCCTGGTGGGCTGTCATCTATGGGGTTGCTCAGAGGCAGACACGACTGAAGTGACTTAGCAGCAGCAGCAGCAGCAGCAGCAGACTATTGGACAGGCACTTCTGTCTTTGCATAAATGTGGTATGTCTATTGAGTCTAGCAGAGGGAGACCCATCAGAGTGGTTCCTTTGGAGTCTAGACTTCTGTTTTGTACTTTGTCACAAAATATTGTCTGTGTGCTGTTATTTTGTGTACCTGCTTGTTGATAAATATTTATGTAGTATTATACTGTCTGAGATTTGCTTTCATTGTAGGTCACTATTAACGGCCAAGGGAGGAGATGAGTACCTCTCACCCATCTTCAGTTGTTGAAATCTGCCAGCATTTACTAAAAGGACCTGACGATTGTAAAGGCCAAGTGCTGCTTATATTCATTCACCATATTTCTTGCATTTATCATTTCCTATCAACTTGCGCTGCCACTATCTGAGCTGAGGTATTGACCCTGAATTACTTTAGAAACTTCTACGCTAGTCACCTCTCTGTCAGCCTCACCACAGCCTAATCCACCACACGGGGCCCCTGACAGATATACTCTGCAGACACCGTGTCACTTCTTGGATTAAAATCAATGAGTTATACAAACTAGAAAAATTAAGCCCAAACTTCCTAATCTGGCAACTGAGGCCCTGAGGGGTATGTTCTAAACCCCAACCCCTTGCCTGGTGCCATTTATCTGGAAACTAGAACTATTAGGGTCAGTTCTTGGATGTCAGCCACATGGATAGCCAAACACCTGGATATGAAACAGCCACCTGGGAACTATTTCAGTGACAGAATTCAAGCTGCAGTTGCTGATGACAATGTAATGATCCTAACTGGGACATACATTCTTCCAACACTTGCTTCTCTGCAGGTAAGATCTGTGTGCTCCAGGCCAGGAATTTCACCAGAGGAGTTACTTCAGATTAAGAACACCTGTTGAAAATAGACTCATAATTTTAAAAAAGAAGAGGGGGCAGCACCCATGGCAGGGGAAATGGATGATCTTACCATTTCAGTCCTGTGTAGAAAGGGGGGGTCACAGATGGCTCCTACATTATTTCTAAGTTCTCTTTTATTTTTCTCCTACTTCTTTCAATTCTTCAATCCTGTTCTAGGGCTAAATCTCCAGCACTCTTGCCTGGAAAATCCCATGGACGGAGGAGCCTGGTGTGCTGCAGTCCATGGGGTCACTAGAAGTCGGACACGACTGAAGCGACTTAGCAGCAGCAGGGCCAAATCAACTCAGGTTCTCCATAAGCAATCTTCTTGGCCTGATTCCTTTTTATTTCTATGTAATACTTTGAGATTACAGTTATTTCACCTCAAACATATAATCAAATCTTTACAAAAACACAATGATGTAAATATTTTCGTCACCATTTTATAGATAAAGTATCCAAGGTCCAGGGAAACTACACTGTCCCAGTGCAGGGACTTAACCCTTGGTCTTTGGGCTTGAAGTCCTAGGCCATCAAGTACAACTTTCTACCATTCCCCTCTACAGGAAACAGTCTCATTGTTGCTGTTCAGAGTAAGCAGGGAAAGGATTACAGTGTTTAGTCCTGGCACACTTACTATAATCATCTGGAAGATCTTTAGCCTGCACACTCATACAATCCAGATCAATTAGAGTCTCCTCTGCAGTGAGTCCCAGGTAGATTGTGTGCGTTTTAAAAGACCCTCCCTTTCACCTTCCCAGTGATTCTAACATGAAGCAAGGGTTGAGAACCACTGAGTTATTAGTTCCATTAGTGTAGTGATTCTACGAGTGTTAGAAATACAGATTATCAGGACCTATCCCCCCAACTCCCAGGTCAACTGAATCAGAAACCCAAAGCATAGACCCCAGATTTTCAGATTATGTTCAGATGTATGTATCAGAAAGCTCATAACTGACTTCATGGAAGTTTATTTCTAGAAGCAGGTGTTCCAGAGCAGATGTGTTCCTCAGTGTTAAAATTCCTGATTCCTTCCCCATTGTTGCCCTTGTATTCAGGGCATAGCTCCCTCCTCAGTTCAGGATGGCTGCTTAATTTCCATCTGTCACTTCTGAATTCTCATCAACAGGAAGAAGGAAGTGCAAGAGACAAGAGTATTCCCCCTCATCCCTACTTTAGTGACACTTCTTAGAAGCTGTATAAGATACTTCAGCTTATGTCACACTGACCAGTATTCAGCATTTATAGAATCTGGGAAATGTGCCATGTTTTTGAGTGGCCACAACCCCATCCAAAAACCAGAGTTGTCTTTCTGAGAAATAAGGGAGGAAAAATAATAGATGATAAGAAGCAGTCTTTTCCAGAGCTTAGCTAACTTCACTAACTTTGCATCTCCTGCCTCTCCTGCATTGCAGGCAAAGTCTTTACCACTGAGCCACCAGGGAAGCCCTCTCTACTGTATCAATGATGATAGATTTTTGATCATGTGCTTGAACCATGATTTAGTGAACGTTTCCCAAAATTTTAAAAGTTGAGGATGCATTTGCTTTTTAGTATTGAAAATACTATAGTGGTGAGCACTTAAGCTCATTGCATTTGTGATATTATTACATTCCTGATTATTATTTTGATAGATTCCTAGATGGGTTAAAGAATATGAATGTTTTTAGGACTCTTAACTAATACTGCTGATTTTCTTGCCAGAAAGGAATCATTCTGTGCTATGGCTGCCAATGAACTACATTTTCAGCTGCAGAATATTTTGTCTTTGAAAGTTTTTGGGTTTTTTTTTGCTAATTTTCCTTTGACATTTAAAATAAGTTATTTTATTTTTGGCTGTGCTGGGTCTTCGCTGCTGCATGGGCTTTCTCTCTAATTTCGACAAGCAGGGGCTACTCTAGTTCTGGTGTGTGAGCTTCTCATTGCGGTGTCTTCTGTTGCAGAGGACAGGCTGTAGGGATTGCGGGCTTCAGTAGTTGTGGCGCAGCGTCTTAGTTGCTCTGCGACATGTGGGGTCTTCCTGGATCAGGGATCAAAACTTTGTCTCCTGCATTGGCAGATAAATTCTTTACCATTGAGCCACAAAGGAAGCCACTTCTTTGACATTTTGGAAATAATACAGGGACAGGCATCACTTACATTTGGTACTTCCATGATGACAGACACCCATATTTAGATAAACTGCGTCTAAACTGGTTATGAACAGTGGGCCACAATTTCATGAACAGATTTCATTGATATGGACTACTAGATGCAATAGTGCCAGGATATGCTATTCTTCAATTTAAAAATTTTTTCTTTAAAATTTTTCTGGCTTTATATTAATGCTAATGAATTTCATTTCTTCAGTTACATTTTCAGTCCTAAAGAACACAGATATTTATTCCTTACAGTACCTAGTCTAGTGTAATAGTGTAGTAATGAAGCGTCAATTGATGAGTCAAGCAAGGCTAAGCAGATGGTTTGACATTCTAACTCCTATTCTATAGCTCATTCCAGTTGGCATCATTCTCCAGGTCACTGGGGTCCCTCCTACCTTGATAATATTTCTGCTTACACAAGCTCCAGATCTTTTGCTTTCTATCAAAGTATTATCTTCTTAACTTTCAAATTCCTGACTTCCTACTTTCCAAGTAACCTGCACTCTGGTACTTTGATCTATACTCATATTTCAATGAAGCTAAAAAAAAAAATGTAAGTTCCTTGTTACAGTCAAGCCATTAGACCCTCTGGCTCAAGTCTGTTTCCTAAGCATCTTTCTACTTATAGGCAGGCTCCAGAGATTTAGCCTGCTTACTTCTTTTCAGCAATCATGAATTTTTACTTCTAGGCCTGCTTTGGGAAACATGTTATCTCCTAGATTCCTAGTGAAAAGGCCTGGGGTGATTTAAAAACTATAATTGTTTCTTACTTCATCTTTCCTACATGTTTTAGCATGTCTGGGCAAACTCACATCCAAACAGGGGACAGGAGTTTGAGGGAGAACTAAATTAATAATGGCCACGGCCATGCTTTTATTCCTTGTCCTTAGAAGAAGAGAATGGGAATAGCTAAAGTGGCATTAGTTAGCTGTAAGAAAGATTTGTAGGTCTAGGGTATAAATGTAAATAACTCATGGAGATCTATAATAGCCTCAAGTGGAATATATCTCTGTGACAAGTCATTCTCCTCAATATCTGAATCTCCCCACACCAGCTCAAAGGTATATGGAAAAAATGTCATAAGGAGACTATACTGATTTACTTGGTTGTGACTGCCCCTTCAACAGGTTAGCTATACATGCAATTCAAAGATGTATGTGTATTATCCTGGCTCTTTGTGAAGAGTTGTAAATAGGCCCAAGCCAAGAAACACTTTCAGGCATTGTTTTGTGTTTTGAGTAATGTTTCCTACTACTATTATGGTTTACATGGGTATTCGAATCCAACAATAAAAACAAATTTATGTTTTACAGTCTTCTAATTATTAATGACAAATTCAAGAATGGGTTCTGCAAGTCACCTGTTATTGTTCAGCAGCTCAGTTGTGTCCGACTCTTTGTAATCCCATGGACTGTAGCACACCAGGCTTTCCTGTCCTTCACCATCTCCCAGAGTTTGCTCAAACTTAAGTCCACTGAGTCAGTGATGCCATCCAACCATCTCATCCCTTGTCATCTCCTTCTCCTCCTGCCATCAATCTTTCCCAGCATCAGGGTCTTTCCAATAAGTTGGCTCTTTGCATCAGGTGGCCAAAGTACTGGAGTTTCAGCTTCATCATCAGTCCTTCCAATGACTATTCAGGGTTGATTTCCTTTAGGATTGACTGGTTTGTTCTCCATGTAGTCCAAGGGACTTTTGAGTCTTCTCCAGCACCACAGTTTGAAGGCATCAGTTCTTTGGTGCTCAGCCTTTTTTATTGTCCATCTCTTGCATTCGTACATAACTACTGGAAAAACCATAGCTTTGATTATGGACCTTTGTAGGCAGAGTAATATCTCTGCATTTTAATATGCTGTCTAGGTTTGTCATTGCTTTTCTTTCAAGGAATGAGCATCTTTTAATTTCATGGCTTCAGTCAAAATCTGCAGTGATTTTGGAGCCCAAGAAAATAAAGTGTCACTGTTTCCATTGCTTCTCCATTTATTTGCCATGATCTTAAGTTTTTTTGAATGTTGGGTTTTAAGCCAGATTTTTCACTCTTCTCTTTCACCTTTATCCAGAGGCTCTTAAGTTCCTCTTCACTTTCTGCTATAAAGGTGGTGTCATCTGCATATCTGAGGTAATTGATATTTCTCCCTGCAATCTTGATTCCAGCTTGTGCTTCATCCAGCCCGCCTCGCAAGGTGTACTCTGCATATAAGCTTATAGCCTAATTCTTCATATTTTCTTTTAACGTCAAAAACAGGTTTCACTTTTGGTACTGCTGATAGGCTCAGTCTTAGAAATTGTTAAGATATAATGCTTCCTTGGTAGCTCAGATAGTAAAGAGTCTGCCTGCAATGCAGGAGACCCAAGTTCAATCCCTGGGTTGGGAAAATTTCCTGGACAAGGGAATGGCAACCCACTCCAGTATTCTTGTCTGGAGAATTCCATGGACAGAGGAGCCTGGTGGGCTACAGACCCTAGGGTTACATATAGTCAGACACTACTGAGTGACTCTCACTCACACACACACACGATGGAAAACAGTTACCAATATATTCAATTATTAAAGATGATCAGTGACATTAATAATGTTTTATATTATTGCAAAAAGTAGAATAGCTTTCTATTAATTGAGCAAAGATGTTATGTTTAAAAATAAAATTCGCAGTTGAACACTGCTTATATAGACACAAAATTACCACTCAGTAGTGCCATCTGTAAAAAAATTCTTATTTGAAAAATACTAAACTACCAAGCTCATTCTGAAACAAATCTGGGATGAAACACACATTTAAATCTGGCTTTAAAATAAATTGACTCCAATTGTTATGGTTTGAATTTCTCTAAGACAAAATAATTCAAGGAATTAGATCTGGTAGACAGAGTGCCTGAAGAACTATGGACAGAGGTTTGTGACATTGTATAGAAGACAGGGATCAAGACCATCCCCAAGAAAAAGAAATGCAAAAAGGAAAAATGGTTGTCTGAGGAGGCCTTACAAATAGCTGTGAAAAGAAGAGGAATGAAAGGCAAAGGAGAAAAGGAAAGATATACCCATTTGAATGCAGAGTTTCAAAGAATAGCAAGGAGAGATAAGAAAGCCTTCCTCAGTGATCAATGCAAAGAAATAGAGGAAAACAATAGNATTCATGGGGTTGCAAAGAGTCGGACACGACTGAGTGACTTAACTGAACTGAATGAACATAAGTTACTTAGTAGAACATGATCATTAAAAAATGTACAACTGTATGATATTTAAATATGTAAAACAAATGACCTATTTCTGAAGTACATAAGTTTATACTCTGCAAAAATTATACCTAATATATATTAAGTCTCTGTTATACACAAATTTAGACTTGGAAATATGCCAAAATTTGGCATATTTGGAATGGATATGGAAACGGAATGGAAAAACTTGCCATTAAAAATATTCCCTTTCCAGTAGTCAACACTACTTAAACAATGTAGTAAAGATCTAAATATTAATTACCATGAAAGACAAAGATATGATTCTGAAAACTGTGAGGGTAGCTCACAATACTCCCACAGGACAGGAAGCTAAAAATCTTCAAGTTTTATTAGTTTTTATGACTTTCAAAAGATATATATATATATATATATATATATATATATGGTATAACTTTAGCAATCAACCAGCTAAATAAAGGTTACAACTACGTTCAGCTCTTTCTCTCCCAGATACTAAATTAGAGAAACTGGATAGGCAGTATGAAAAGAAGTTTAGTTTGTCATCATAACTATGTAAAAAGAGCAATGTGCTGCAAGCAGCCTAATATTAGAACTGCTGATCATCCCAATGAAGAAGAGTATCCTACTGTTTTGCTGAAGACTGAAATCTCATCTTGGTGAAATCGTGTTTTTGTTTCAAACTCATTCAAGGTAGAGCTCACAAAACTAAACCCCATACAAGCACTGGCCATTCTGCAGGACACCAAGATATTATGGCTATCCTTGCAGAATATCTAAGGGCCACTACAGAGTAAAAGTCAAGGGAAAAAACCCTGAATTGGGACAGCAATGAGTAAAGAGGGGAGGACTAGGAAACGGCTCCCTTGATCTAAGTGACCATGGAAGACTCAAGACAGGGACACGCAGAAGACGGCACCGGGAAGGGAAACAGAAGCTGGTGCAAGGCTGACAGATCCCTAGTCTTCAGTGTGAGTCACAATCCTATACCCGACCACATGGCGGTCTGAGGCTGCCATCAGCCTCTGCTTCTGTCAGGTCTGATTCTTGGCGAGTCAGTGAACAGAAATGGGAAAAGCAGAGAAAAGATAAACAAGACAGAGCAGAAGGAAGTCATTCCACTGGACTCTGACGTAGATCCTTGCTTATATGTGGTGGCTTCTAACGTTGAAGGCAGATGTACAAGGTCCAAAGAGTCCTATGGTTCCTCAGCAAACAGGGTGGGCTGTACACAAGTACTCAGAAGGCAAGGACCACACAGTACAGAAGGGAAGCCTTCAGTCTAAGAAATTTTAAAGGGCACATCTTCAACCATCAAAGATCTTCACAGCAATGAAATGAAGTGTATTGTTTGTTTAAAGATAATAAGAACAGATTCACATTCTTAAACTCTGTAACATATATCTTTTATAATAACAAGCTACAAACTCATGACATGCCTTCTGGGACATACATAAATGAAAACATATTTAGTTTATTTTTATTTCCAATGTTCTATTTATATTAGTATATACAAAATTTAAATTATTTATCCATACAAAACTGGCAGCTGTTGCTGCTGCTGCTAAGTCACTTCAGTCATGTCTGACTCTGTGCAACCCCACAGACGGCAGCCCACCAGGTTCCCCCATCCCTGGGATTCTCCAGGCGAGAACACTGGAGTGGGTTGCCATTTCCTTCTGCAATGCATGAAAGTTAAAAGTGAAAGTGAAGTCAGTCACTCAGTCGTATCCCACTCTTAGCGACCCCACGGACTGCAGCCTACCAGGCTCCTCCGTCCATGAGATTTGCCAGACAAGAATACCGGAGTGGGGTGCTATTGCTTTCTCTGATAGCAGCTGTTAAACTATTACAAAATATACTTGTTTACTTAACTCTCATGGCTTTCATGGAGAAGGAAATGGCAACCCACTCCAGTATTCTTGCCTAGAAAATTCGATGGACAGGGGGCTACAGTCCATGAGGTCGCAAAAGGTCAGACACAACTGAGCAACTGAGTGCACCTGGCTTTCAAAACATGAAACATTTTTAAGGGATGAACTGAACTCTGATATTTCTAAAATTATAAAATACAATATTTACATGAAAGCACTTTTGGGTTGACTCTTTTATTCATAGTGGAAAACTCAACCAAAGATATTTTCAAAACTCCTATAAAAGTTTAATAAAACAGATTTAAAGTGACAATGATACTAATTATGCCTAATGCTAAGTAAAGGATTTTATAAAATGTTTATAGCTTACTAAATTGATATGAATGACAACAACTCATAATCTGATGTCCCAAATTAAATAAGTTCCAAGAAGGATCATACTATATCTTACTGTAATATAGGACAGGACATAGTAATATAAAGTGTTAGTCTAGTTGTTGTTCAATCAAAGTTGTGTCCAGCTTTTTGTGACCCCATGAACGGTAGCACGCCAGGCTTCCCTGTCCTTCACTATCTCCCAGAGTTTGCTGAAACTCATGTCCATTGAGTCAGTTTTGTCATGCAACCATCTCCTCCTCTGTCACCCTCTTCTTCTCCTGCCCTCAATCTATCCAATATCTGGGTTTTTCCAGTGAGTCAGCTCTCGGCATCAGGTGGGGAAAGTATTAGAGTTTCAGACACAGAGTCAGTTCTTCCAATAGTCAAGGTTGATTTCTCCCATGACTGACAGGTCTGATCTTCTTGCAGTCTAAGGGACTCTCAAGAGTCTTCTCCAGCACCACAGTTTGAAAGCATTAATCCTTCGATGCTCAGTCTTCTTTACTGTCCAACACTCTCATTTGTACATGAATACTGGAAAAAACATAGATATGACTACAAGGACCTTTATCAGCAAAGTGATGTGTCTCCCATTTTAATATGCTATGTGCTGAAATCAGACTGATTATATTCTTTGCAGCTGAAGAAGGAGAAGCTCTATATAGTCAGCAAAAACAAGACTAGGAGCTGACTGTGGCTCAGATCATGAACTCCTGATTTCCAAATTCAGACTTAAATCGAAGAAAGTAGGGAAAACCATTAGACCATTTAGGTATGACCTAAATCAAATCCCTTATGATTATACATGGAAATGACAAATAGATTCAAGGGATTAGATCTGACAGACAAAGTGCCTGATGAACTATGGACAGAGGATCATGACCCTGTACAGGAGACAGGGATCAAGATCATCCCCAAGGAAAAGAAATGCAAAAAGGCAAAATGGTAGTCTGAGGAAGCCTTACAAATGGCTGAGAAAAGAAGAGAAGTAAAAGGCAAAGGAGAAAAGGGAAAATATACCCATTTGAACGCAGAGTTCCAAAGAACAGAGGTAAGAAAGCCTTCCTCAGTGATCCATG
The DNA here is from genome assembly GCA_006410615.1 of Neotragus moschatus. NCBI lineage: Eukaryota > Metazoa > Chordata > Mammalia > Artiodactyla > Bovidae > Neotragus > Neotragus moschatus. The sequence continues at coordinate 1,064,518 of SJYA01000646.1, forward strand.
CAAAGAAATAAAGGAAAACAACAGAATGGGAAAGACTAGAGATCTCTTCAAGAAAATTAAGAGATACCAAGGGAACATTTCATGCAAAGATGGGCACCAAAAAGGACAGAAATGGTATGGACCTAACAGAAGCAGAAGATATGAAGAAGTGGCAAGAATACACAGAAGAACTATACAAAAAAGATCTTCACAACACAGAAAATGACAATGGTGTGGTCACTCACCTAGAGCCAGACTTCCTGGACTGCAAAGTCAAGTGGGCCTTAGGAAACATCACTATGAACAAAGCTATGGAGGTAATGGAATTCCAGTTGAGCTATTTCAAATCCTAAAAGATGATGCTGTGAAAGTGCTGCACTCAATAATTTGGAAAACTCAGCAGTGGCCACAGGACTGGAAAAAGTCAGTTTTCATTCCCATCCCAAAGAAAGGCAATGCCAAAGAATGTTCAAATTACCACACAATTGCACTCATCTCAAAATTCTCCAACCCAGGCTTGGAGACAATCATGCTCAAAATTTTCCAAGCCAGGCTTCAACAATACGTGAACCACGAACTTCCAGATGTTCAAGCTGGATTTAGAAAAGGCAGAAGACCAGTAATCAAATTTCCCACTTTCACTGAATCACCAAAAAAGCAAGAGAGTTCCAGAAAAATGCCTACTTCTGCTTTATTGACTATGTCAAAGCCTTTAACTGTGTGGATCACAACAAACTATGGAACATTCTTAAAGAGATGGGAATGCCAGACAACCTTACCTGCCTCCTGAGAAACCTGTATGCAGGTCAGGAAGCAACAGTTAGAACTGGACATGGAACAACAGACTGGTTCCAAATAGGAAAAGGAGTACGTCAAGGCTGTATATTGTCATCCTGCTTATTTAACTTATATGCAGAGTACATCATGAGAAACGCTGGGCTGGAGGAAGCACAAACTGGAATCAAGATTTCCGGGAGAAATATCAATAACCTCAGATATGCAGATGACACCACCCTTATGGTAGAAAGTGAAAAGGAACTAAAAAGCCTCTTGATGAAAGTGCAAGAGGAGAGTGAAAAAGTGGCTTACAGCTCAATATTCAGAAAACTAACATCACAGCATCCAGTCCCATCACTTCATGGCAAATCAATGGAAATGGTGGAAACAGTGATAGACTATTTTGGGGGGCTCCAAAATCACTGCAGATTGTGACTGCAGCCTTGAAATTAAAAGACACTTGTTCCTTGGAAGAAACACTTTGACCAACCCAGACAGCATATTAAAAAGCAGAGACATTACTTTGCCAACGAAGATCCGTCCAGTCAAGGTTATGGTTTTTCCAGTGGTCATGTAGAGATGTGAGAGTTGGACTACAAAGAAAGCCGAGTGCCAAAGAATTTATGCTTTTGAACTGTGGTGTTGGAGAAGATTCTTGAGAGTCCTTTGAACTGCAAGGAGATCCAACCAGTCAATCATAAGTGAAATCAGTCCTGAATATTAATTGGAAGGACTGATGCTGTAGCTGAAACTCCAATACTTTGGCCCTGTGATGCAAAGAACTGACTCTTGGAAAAGACCCTGATGCTGGGAAAGATTGAGGGCAGGAAGAGAAGCGGACAACAGAGGATGAGATTGTGGGATGACATCACCGGTCATGAGTTTGAGCAAACTTTCATGATGAACAGGGAAGCCTGGCATGCTGCAGTCCATGGGGTCACAACGAGTTGTACATGACTGAGTGACTGAATTCAGGTTTGTCACAGCTTTCCTTCCAAGGAGCAAGCATCTTTTCTTTTTTTTTTTTATTTTTATTTTTTAGTTTGTTTTGCTTTACAATACTGTACTCATTTTTCCATACATTGACATAAATCAGCCATAAGTGTACCTGAGTTCCCAATCCGGAACCCCCCCCCGCCCCCTCCCTCCCCACACCATCCCTCCGGATCATCTCGCCCATCAGTCCCAAGCCTTCTGCATTGAACCTAGACCGGCAATCCGTTTCCCTTATGATATCATACATGTTACAATGCCATATTCCCAAATCCTCCCACCCTCTCCCTCTCCCACAGAGTCCAAAAGGCTG
>SJYA01000646.1:1070766-1121910 GCA_006410615.1 Neotragus moschatus
TCTAGTCAAGGCTATGGTTTTTCCAGTAGTCATGTATGGATGTGAGAGTTGGACTATGAAGAAATCTGAGCACCGAAGAATTGATGCTTTTGAACTGTGGTGCTGGAGAAGACTCTTGAGAGTCCCTTGGAGTGCAAGGAGATCCAACCAGTCCATTCTAAAGGAGATCAGCCCTGGGTGTTCTTTGGAAGGACTGATGCTAAAGCTGAAACTCCAGTACTTTGGCCACCTCATACGAAGTGTTGACTCATTGGAAAAGACTCTGATGCTGGGAGGGATTGGGGGTAGGAGAAGGGGACGACAGAGGATGAGACGGCTGGATGGCATCATGGACTTGATGGACGTGAGTTTGAGTGGACTCTGGGAGATGGTGATGGACAGGGAGGCCTGGCGTGCTGCAATTCATGGGGTCGCAAAGAGTCGGATGCGACGGAGTGACTGAACTGAACTGAATGGCCTCATAGAATACGTTGAGAAGAGAAGTCATTTGAACTTGGAATCTTCTTTATGGGAAAGTTTTTAACTGCCAATTAAAATTTATTTAATACATTGTGATCTATTAAGTTTATCCACTTCTTTATGAGTGAGCTCTGGTAGTATGTGTCTTCCAATGAATTTGTCCATTTAATTTGTGGAATTTATTGGCATAAATTTTTTTGCAATATTTATTATCCTTTAATATTAGTAAAATATGTAGGATGTCACATGTTTCTCTTTATTTACTAATTGGTATGCTGAGTGATTTAACTGCTGAGCAGTTTTATTGTTATAAAGTAGCATTTGTTTTCAATTTTTTCCCTACTATATTTCTGAAAGTTTTTAATTTCATTGATTTCTGCTATAATCTTATTATTTTCTTCCTTGTATTTTGGATTTAGTATGGGCTTTTTTTTTTCTAGTTGAAAATTTATGTCATTGCTTTGAGACATTTCTTATTTTATAATAAAGGTGTTTAGTATTATATAATTTCCTTTAAGTACAGTATTACTTTATTTTTAAATTTATTTTTTGGCTGAGCCACATGGCATGTGGTGTCAGTTCTCTGACCAGGGATTGAACCCACGCACCCTGGATTGGAATCACGGAGTCTTAACTGCTAGACTGCCAGGGGAGTCTCTCTAAGTACACTTTAGTGATTTTAGAGGCATCCTATGCATACTTATGTTTTTGATAGCTTATGTTTTTCTTTATCTTCATGCCAAAATATCTAATTTTCTTGGTGAGTTCTTCTTTCACTGATGTTCTAGTTATTCCATCAGTAATTGAAAGAAAGTTGATTAAATCTTCAACTATAACTTTATAAATAATGTCTGTAATTGCTACTTTATCAGTTTTTGGCTTATGTATTTTGAAGCTTTTATTAGATGCATAAATGCTGAAGACTGTTTTGTACTACTGATGAACTGATCTTTTTATCATGATGAAATAAGCATCTTTATTGCTAGTGATATATTTTACTCTAACATCTACTTTGTCTGATTTTAATAGTGCCATACTAAGTCTTTTGACCAAGCTACTTGTGTGCATATAATTGAAGTGCATTTCCTATAGGCAACATGTATTTGAGTCCTGTTTTTTTATCCAGTCTGACAATTTCTACCTTTTAATTGGGTGGTTAAGCCATGTCTATTTAATGTGATTATTGGGAAGTTTAAGTTTAAAGGTATAATCTTGCTATTTATTTTCTATGTTTCCCATCTGTTCATTGTTTCCTTTCTTCTCTATATGCCATCTTTTGGATTAAAGAAATTTCTTTATGATCCTATTCTTATCTCCTTTGCTAATTTATTAGTTGTAACTCTTTGCTAGTTGCTTTAGAATTTATAGTCTACATCTTTTACCTATCATAATATCTTACATCTTTTACCTTCACATAATATCTTACCATTTAATATGTAGTATAAAAACCTATTACTATACATATATTTCCCTTTTTCCCCTCTTGTGCTATTGTTATCATACATTTTTATATAGATTATAAACTCCATTTTACAGTTGACTCTTGAACACACACCATGAGTTTTCACTGCACAGGTCCAATTAGACATGGGTTTATTTTTAAGAAATATACAGTCAATTCTCTGTATCTGTGGACATAGAACCTAGGCAAGACCTGACTCTAAGGGCTTGAGCATCCAGATTTTGACATCTGTGGTGGTGGTGGGGTGCCCCAGAACCATTCCCCTGGGATGCTCAAAGCCAGCTCTATTATTAGCTTTTATCAAATTTGGAAGAATTCTGATCATAATTTATTTCTTTTATTCTCTTCTCCCTCTTTAGGAGGGAGCTCCAATTGTGCTTATATCTGGCCACTTGAAACTGACTCACTGTTTGCTGATGCTCTTCCATTAAAAAAAAAAAAGTCTGTTTAATTTTGGGTAGTTTCAATTGTTATGTCCTCAGTTTAACTTCTATAATATCTAATGTACTATTAATCCCATTTAGTACATGTTTCATATCATACATCATAGTATCCATCTTCAGAAGTTATATTTGGCTATTTTTAATTATCTCTCATGGCTCTAACTTTTTATACGTATAGAATATAGTTATAACATTCCCATCTTAATGTCCTTGTTTCCTAATTTTAACATCTGTGGCAGTTCACAGTTGCTTTCTTTTGGAAGACTGATCTCATTGTGGGTCCTATTTTCTTGCTTCTTTACTTGGCTGATTACTTTTTTATTGGATGTCAGGTATGGTGAATTTTACTTTGCTGTGTATTGGATTACTCTGTACTGGTATAAATATTCTAACTTTGTTCTGGGATGTATTAATAGTTGAATTATCTGGAGACAGTTTGATTTTTTTGGTTCTTGTTTCCAGATTTGTTTCATGGGACTAGTGTAGCCTTCAGTCGAAGGTTAATTATTCTTCACTGTTGAGGCAATTATTAATTATTCTCCACTTCTGGGCTTCCCTTGTAGCTCAGTTGGTGAAGAATCTGCCTGCAATGCAGGAGACCTGGGTTCGATTCCTGGGTCAGGGAAGACCCGCTGGAGAAGGAAATGTCAACCCACTCCAGTATTCTTGACTGGAGAATCCCATGGACAGGCTACAGTCCATGGGGTCGCAAGAGTCGGACACAACTTAATGACTAAACCACCACCACCACTGAGGTAAGGCAGTTTTGTGTACTCTACCCAAGGCACTGTGATTCTTGAGGTTTTCAGTGTGGCCAGGGGGAACAGTACTGCTTTCCAGCCTGTGTGAGTGCACCAGACGATATAACCCTTAGACCTTTGAAGTGGTACTCCCTTCAGGTTCATATAATTTTCTCACAGAAACGTACTGGTAAGTACTCAGTTGAGTACACAAGAAGTATTTGCAGACCTCTGGAATTTTCTCTTTGTGGAGCTCTCACATCTTTGGTACTTTGTCCATGAAGCCTAGCTGTCTTGATAACCCAGGCCTTTCACCTCTGCCTCCATAATTCAGGGTTACCAGCTGTGCTCTGCTTGGGATCCGCTGTTTGTGCCACATACTGGAAACTCTCTGAAGGCTACGTGCTGGTAAAACTGTATGCCTCATTTGTTTTTCCATCTCTTGGGATCACTGTCCTTCATTACCTGATGTACAGTCTCTTGTATATTATTCTGAATATTTTGTCAACATTTTAGTTGCTGCAGGCAGGAGGAAAGAGGATCAGACTGGTTCCTGTCACTGAATCTTGCTTGGAAGTATAAGTCTCTTCCTTTTGTTTTAAAATTAGTTATAGGGTTCTGGGAACTATAAAGGTCTAATTCTACTACTAAACTTATGTTCTTCTGCCTTCCTTAATGGCTTTACAGTTGAAAACTTATAGCCCTATCTAAAAACAATTTAATATTTTAAGAATAATATTTAAGCTTGAGGTTTAGATTAAATGGTCATCATGTCTTGAGGAGTCACTGAAGGATATCTCTAACGTGTATCTTGAGGAAGGAAGGGGAGAGAATCCATGTGCAAATCCACCTGCACTTTAATCTATAGCTCTGGGACTTCCTCTGTGGTCCAGTGGCCAAGATTCTGTTCTCCCAATACAGGTGGCCCAGAGAACTAGATCCTGTGTGCCACAACTAAGACCTGGCATAGTCAAATAAATAAGTAAATATTTAAAAGAAAATAAAATAAGACTATAGCTTCTGATGGCACAGGAATTCTCTACAAAGTGTTTGTCTACCTTTATAAAGCAGAGATAATAGCAAAGGTTTTTAGCATTTTCTTGTCAATGTTAGTCATAAAGATTGTCAAGCTCATTAAAATTAAAGAATAAATTCATTTAAAAGTTGACACTTCAGGCGGGAATTTTCCAATTATAACAGCAAATGTTTCTTTAGCACTTACTATATAACAGGCCCTTTGCTAGGTGGTTTAAGTATTTTTTCTCAAGTAAACATGACAATCTTATAGGTATGGTCCATTACAAACCTCACTGAACAGAGGAGAAAACTGAGGCTTAGACAGTCAAAGTGAGGTTGAAAGTAAGATTTCTTTCTCTTATTAAAGTACTTATTGAGTACTTAATAAGCCAGGCACTCTTCTAGATCCTGGGAGCATAATGGTGGGGATAAAAAAAATCTCTGACCCTAAGAGTTTAGACTGTTAACACATAATCTCTTCATAGCAATAAAAATTAGTAAAAACTTTTTTGTGCCTGGTGCCACATCAGAAGTTAAACTGCAAAAGTTATGAATTTATGTCACTGAGGGAAATAAATCTAATTTTAAAAGCAAAGGAAACATTCTTTGTAAAGTTAAAGTAGTTTTATCTACTAAGTACAAATTTGGCAGTCTCCAAGACCCTGCTCTTTACTATTCCATATTAGCTCTACATCACAGTACATTTCAGAAAGAGATGCATTAAAAAAATCAAAATAAAAAATAAAAAGCTGAAACATTACAAATACCTGGGAACAGTGCAACCTACTACAATTTCTTGACTCCAATGACAGATGATAAACAAGAAACAAAATGACAAATACGGTATTGGTCAAATTAATATTAGTTAAAGAAATGCTCAAATTTTCATAGACTATACATTTATTTTTGAATAGAGCCTCTTATTAACTTGTACACAGGAAATATATTTGCTATTTCAGGAATGCAAAGATAGTGCTTTCCTTTGTATATATACATGTAAAATGTTCAAGTCTCAGAACAAAACAAACAGAACTATGCATACCTCTACAGCAGGTACAATGTCTATGCCAACAGTTAGAAATTCTTCAAACTTCAGAAATGGGTTAAAGCAGCTGCCAACGTCAAGTAATCTGATCTTTCCTGAGGTTTGTAGCAACCTAAAAATAGATTATTTTCAGTGTATGCCTTTTATAATATGAAATAAAAGAAAAATTAAAACATTTGAGAATAAAAAAGATACACAGACTATTGGCTTTTTGGTCTCAGGATCCCTTTACGTGTTTAAAATTTACTGAGGGTCTTGAAGAACTCTTTCATTTATGCAAGTTATATCTACCAATAATACCATGTTTGAACCTAAAACTCAGTGGTTTAAAAACATTAATTCATAATGAAAATCTAAATTAGAAAGGTAGTAAAAGTGAGTTATTGTTTTACATTTTTTCAAGCCTCTTTAATGTCTGGCTTAATAGAAGACGAATGGATTCTCTTTATCTGCTTTTCATTCAAGCTGTTGTAATATCACATGCCATGAAATTTCTAGAAAACTCAGCCCTAGATTTGAGAGAGACTGAAAGCAGAAATGGCAAATGACATTTTAGTATTATTATGAAAATAATTTCCTCCCCAAAGAGACCCTGGAAGGCTCTCAGATTCCTAGATCGCATTTTGAAAACTATAGATGAAAGAATCCATTCACAAATTAATTCTCATTTGCCAATATCATGATGTCAATGACTTAAGGACCAAAGAGAAAAGCTGTTATAGAATAGTATTTTTGGGTGGGATGATTTGGGAGAATGGCATTGAAACATGTATAATATCATATATGAAACAAGTCGCCAGTCCAGGTTTAATGCATGATACTGGATGCTTGGGGCTGGTGCACTGAGACGACCCAGAGGGATGGTACAGGGAGGGAGGAGGGGGGGGGGTGCAGGAAGGGGAACACGNAAAGCTGTTATAGAATAGTATTTTTGGGTGGGATGATTTGGGAGAATGGCATTGAAACATGTATAATATCATATATGAAACAAGTCGCCAGTCCAGGTTTAATGCATGATACTGGATGCTTGGGGCTGGTGCACTGAGACGACCCAGAGGGATGGTACAGGGAGGGAGGAGGGGGGGGGGTTCAGGAAGGGGAACACGTGTATACCTGTGGCAGATACATGTTGATGTATGGCCAAACCAATACAATATTGTAAAGTAATTAACTTCAATTAAAATAAATAAATTTATATTTTAAAAATTTTAAAAAAAGAAAGTGAACAAATATCTAAAAAAATATAGAATAGTATTTTTCAAGTAATGAAAAAAATTTATTTTGTGCAGGAGCATGCCTCATTTACAAAAGTAGTACAGAAACAGAAGGTAACCAAACTATACATGATCATTAGTCAAATGCAGCTAATATGGATCTAAAGAAGTGAAGTTAAAGTTGTTCAGTCGTGTCCAACTCTTTGTGACCCCATGGGCAGTCCATGAGTTCTTTAGGCCAGAATACTGGAGTGGATAGCCTTTCCTGTCTCCAGGGGATCGTCCCAACCCAGGGATCAAACCCAGGTCTCCCACATTGTAGGCGGCCTCTTTACCAGCTGAGCCACAAGGGAAGCCGAATATGGATCTACATAGCAGCAAATGAGGATGAAGGAAAACAGTGGAATTTTGTTGGTCTAGTTTTCAGATGGTAAAGCAATAATAAAAACCAACTTCAGACATATGCATTTTCACTGATATTTTGAAAAATTTTCTGAAAAAATTATGAGTATATACTGGAAACATAAAGGAAAGAAATATAGTGAAATAACTGAGTAAATAAATGGAATCTTGGGTTCTTTAAAGTCTATAGGGCACAAAAAAATCTGCCCAGCTTCTGTTCCTTATACCTTGGCTAGTATACTGCCATAGGATCCATTAGAGAGGTGTTAAACTATACTAAGTTAAGCTCCTAGAAAAGGCACTATAAGTCAAAATAATATAAAGATTTTTCTTCATAAATGAATCCAATAAATAGGGGTATGTTTTTAACCAAGAGCCTGATGTCCTAACTTTTTATAGAAATGACCAGAATCAACATCTGATCATAAATAAACTATACAGGATCAGTCTGGTACAGGACATGGCAGGTTATAGTACTGTAAAGACAGTAAGAACAAATTAAAATATTTTTGTCAATAAAATTTTATTTAAAAACACATCTAAAGAGGGGGTTATGGGGTATAAAGAAATAAAAGAATTAGCACTCTAAGCAAAAAAGAGCTGCTCCTTGGGCTCAAGAGGTAATTTTCTGTACTGCAGCAAAATCAAGAAGTCAATTACTGTGTAGTCCAAGTGACCTGTATAACAATCATCTGTAAAGCTGAATTAAATTTAGTGATACTTGAAATATCACAGTACCCTAAGGAAGAAGGCGACAAGCGAACTTATGTGGTATAGGTTGCAAGCTGTCAAATGGGGCAAAAGACGGAGTAGATAGAAACCACAGAAATGCCTGGCATATAGTTGATATTTACTGCTGAAGGGTTTATACTGTGGCTCCTACGGTAAAGCATCTGTCTACAATGTGGGAGACCCGGGTTCTATCCCTGGGTTGGGAAGATCCCCTGGAGAAGGAAATGGCAATCCACTCCAGTACTATTGCCTGGAAAATCCCATGGACAGAGGAGCCTGGTAGGCTACAGTCCATGGGGTCACAAAGAGTAGGACACGACTGAGCGACTTCACTTTCTTTCACTTTAGCAAATATGAATACTCAAATCATAACCAGTTAGACTAAATGAGAACCTGTAACAATATGTAATGTTAAATACATCACTAGATTGCCATTCTAATCCTTACATGGGGCTATGGTTAAGAACAGCAGTTCTGGAATCAGAGACTTAAAATGTGATTCATGTCTCCTATCATACAGTCCTTTACTTGTGCGATATGGAGACAACAATGATAGTCGCACTTCAGGGTTGTTTCCAGGATTAAATGAGATAATGCATTTATAATGTTTGACCTAGTATGTGGTACATGGTAAACGCTCAAAAAAGTGGTAGATATTGTTAGCTATTAACATCCTGTTATATTATAAAATCCTATGTGGTTTTTCCACTAATGACATTCCTAAACATAGTAAAAGCAGAATTTGCCTTACACTATTCTGAAAGATCTGTTAAGCGCAGGAGGCTGCCAAGACGGGGCACTAAACACAGGCAGCTGCTGCAACCGGCCGAGAGGAGCAACCCAACATCCAAAGGGCTGTGGCTGTGTGGGCGCAGAAGGGCCTAGAGGAGCTACCCCATGTTGAAGGTCAGGAACGGCAGTGGTGTGGAGATACCCCTCATCCAAGGTAAGGAGCAATGGCTGCACTTTGGTGAGGCAGCCTTGAAGAGATACCCCACGCCCAAGGTAAGAGAAACCTAAGTAAGATGGTAGGTGTTGCAAGAGGGTATCAGAGGGCAGACACACTGAAACCATACTCACAGAAAACTAGTCAATCTAATCACACTAGGACCACAGCCTTGTCTAACTCAATGAAACCAAGCCATGCCCATGGGGCAGCCCAAGGCGGGTGGGTCATGGTGGAGAGGTCTGACAGAATGTGGTCCGCTGGAGAGGTGAAGGTGAAGTCGCTCAGTCGTGTCCGACTCTTTGCGATCCCATGGACAGTAGCCCACCAGGCTCCTCAGTCCATGGAATTTTCCAGGCAAGAGTACTGGAGTGGGTGGCCATTTCCTTCTCCGCTGGAGAAGGGAATGGCAAATCACTTAAGTATTNGCCCAAGGCGGGTGGGTCATGGTGGAGAGGTCTGACAGAATGTGGTCCGCTGGAGAGGTGAAGGTGAAGTCGCTCAGTCGTGTCCGACTCTTTGCGATCCCATGGACAGTAGCCCACCAGGCTCCTCAGTCCATGGAATTTTCCAGGCAAGAGTACTGGAGTGGGTGGCCATTTCCTTCTCCGCTGGAGAAGGGAATGGCAAATCACTTAAGTATTCTTGCCTTGAGAACCCCATGAACAGTATGAAAAGGCAAAATGATAGGATACTGAGAGAGGAACTCCCCAGGTCAATAGTTGTCCAATATGCTACTGGAGATCAGTGGAGAAATAACTCCAGAAAGAATGAAGGGATGGAGCCAAAGCAAAAACANTGAGTGCAATTGTGCGGTAGTTTGAGCATTCTTTGGCATTGCCTTTCTTTGGGATTGGAATAAAAACACAAAATCTTACATTTCAAGTACATTTAAGGAGGTGTACTAAAATGCAGCCAGGTATCATTTCTAAGAGGTTGAAAATAGTTCAATTCAGTCACTCAGCCATTTGCAACTTGTTTGCCACCCCATGGACTTCAGCACACCAGCCTTCTCTGTCTGTCACCAATTCCAGGAGATTGCTCAAACTCTTGTCCATCAAGTCTGTGATGCCATTCAACCATCTCATCCTCTGTCATCCCCTTCTCCTCCTGCCTTCAATCTTTCCCAGCATCAGGGTCTTTTCCAGTGAGTTCATTCTTTGCGTCAGGTGGCCAAAGTACTGGACTTTCAGCTTCAGCATCAGTCCTTCCAATGAATATTCAGGGTTGATTTCCTTTAGGATGTCTTGGTTGGATCTCCTTGCAGTCCAAGGGACTCTCAACAGTCTTCTCCAACACCATAGTTCAAAATCATCAATTCTTCGGTGCTCAGCTTTCTTTGGAGAAGGCAATGGCACCCCATTCCAGTACTCTTGCCTGGCAAATCCCATGGATGGAGGAGCCTGGTAGACTGCAGTCCATGGGGTCGTGAAGATTCAGACACGACTGAGCGACTTCCCTTTCACTTTTCATTTTCATGCATTAGAGAAGGAAATGGCAACCCACTCCAGTGTTCTTGCCTGGAAAATCCTAGGGATGGGGGAACCTGGTGGGCTGCTGTCTGTGGGGTCACACAGAGTCGGACACAACTGAAGTGACTTAGCAGGCAGGCAGGCAGCTTTCTTTACAGTCCAACTCTCATATCCATACATGACTACTGGAAAAAACATAACTTTAACTAGACAGATCTTTGCTGAAAGTAATGTCTCTGCTTTTTAATATGCTCTCTAGATTGGCTATAGCTTTTCTTCCAAGGAATAAGAGTCTTTTAATTTCATGGCTGCAGTCACCATCTGCAGTGACTTTGGAGACCCCCCAAAATAAAGTCTCTCACTGTTTCCCCATCAATTTGCCATGATGTGATGGGACTAGATGTATTGATCTTAGTTCTCTGAATGTTTAATTTTAAGCCAACGTTTTCACTCTCCTCTATCACTTTCATCAAGAGGCTCTTTAGTTCTTCACTTTCTGCCATAAGGGTGGTGTCATCTGCATATCTGAGGTTATTGATATTTCTCCTAGCGTTTTTGATTCTAGCTAGTCTTCATCCAACCTGGCATATTACATGATGTACTGTGCGTATAAGGTAAATAAGCAGGTTGACAATATACAGTCTTGACATACTTCTTTCCCAGTTTGGAACCAGTTTGTTGTTCCATGTCCAGTTCTAACTATTGCTTCCTGACCTGCATACAGATTTCTCAAGAGGGAGGTCAGGTGGTCTGGTATTCCCATCTCTTTCAGAATTTTCCACAGTTGATTGTGATCCACACAGTCAAAGGCTTTGGCATAGTCAATAAAGCAGAAATAGATGTTTTTCTGGAACTCTCTTGCTTTTTTGATGATGCAATTTGATCTCTTCCTCCTCTGCCTTTTCTAAATCCAGCTTGAACACGTGGAAGTTCATAGTTCATGTTCTGTTGAAGCTTGGTTTGGAGAATTTTGAGAATTGCTTTGCTAGCAAGGGAGATAAGTGAAATTGTACAGTAGTTTGAAAATTCTTTGGCATTGCCTTTCTTTGGGACTGGAATGAAAACTGACCTTTTCCAGTCTGGTGGCCACTGCTGAATTTTCCAAATTTGCTGGCATATTGAGTGCAGCACTTTCACAGCATCATCTTTTAGGATTTGAAATAGCTCAACTGGAATTCCATCACCTCCACTAGCTTTTTTCATAGTGATGCTTTCTAAGGCCTGCTTGAGTTTGCATTCCAGGATGTCTGGCTCTAGGTGAGTGACTACACCATCCTGGTTATATGGGTCATGAAGATCTTTTTTGTCTAGTTCTTCTGTGTATTCTTGCCACCTCTTCTTAATATCTTCTGCTTCTGTTAGCTCCTTACCATTTTTGTCCTTTATTGTGCTCATCTTTACATGAAAAATTCCCTTGGTATAACTGTTTTTCTTGAAGAAATCTCTAGTCTTTCCCATTCTTTTGTTTTCCTCTATTTCTTTGCATTGATCACTGAGGACGACTTTCTTGTCTCTGCTTGCTATACTTTGGTACTCTGCATTCAAATGGGTATCTTTCCTTTTCTCCTTTGCTTTTTGCTTCCCTTCTTTTCACAGTGACTTATAAGGCCTCTTCAGACAAACATTTAGCCTTTTTACATTTGTTTTTTGGAGGGATGGTCTTGATCACTGCCTCCTATACAATGTCACGAACCTCCATCCATATTTCTTCAGGCAGTTTGTCTATCATATCTAATCCCTTGAATATATTTGTCACATACAGTGTATATTCATAAGGGATTTGATTTAGGTTATACCTGAATGGTCTGTCTGACAGAATGTGGTCCACTGGAGAAGGGAATGGCAAACCACTTCAGTAGTCTTGCCTTGAGAACCCCNCCAGGAGTTGGTGATGGACAGGGAGGCCTGGCGGGCTGCGATTCATGGGGTCGCAAAGAGTCGGACACAGCTGAGTGACCGAACTGAACTGACTGTGATAGATCTAGTAAACTGGGTAGAAAAAAAAATTTGTAATAGTCTTTTAAAAGGTGCTTCTTATAAACTTTCTACTTGAATAGAGTATTCTGAATCATTTAAGTTGATTCAACATTAAATATGAAAGTGAAAGTCATTCGGTTGTGTCCAACTCTTTGCAACTCCATGGGCTATACAGTCCATGGAATTCTCCAGGTCAGAATACTGGAGTGGGTAGACTTTCCCTTCTCCCCGTGATCTTCCCAATCAGGGATCGAATCCAGGTCTCATGCATTGCAGGCAGTTTCTTTACCAGCTGAGCCACAAGAGGGGTTTCCCTAGTGGCTCCCAGGTGTGGTCAGTGCCCCTGACACTGTGACAGGCCACGGTCAACCCACGTCTCTGCCAGAGACTCCTGGACACTCACAGGCAAGTCTGGATCAGTCTCTTGTGGGGTCACTGCTCCTTTCTCCTGGGTCCTGGTGTACACAACGATTTGTTTGTGTCCTCCAAGAGTGTCTGTTTCCCCAGTACTGTGGAAGTTCTGTAATCAAATCCCACTGGCCTTCAAAGTCAAACTTCTTGGGGATTCTCAGTCTTTTTTTGTCAAATCCCCAGGTGGGAAGTCTGTTGTGGAGGCTAGAGCTTTTGCAGCAATGCGAGAACTTCTTTGGTATAATTGTTCTCCAGTTTGTCTCTTGCCCACTCAGTGGCTCTTCCCAGATAGTGCATGGTGCTAATGGTAAAGGACCTGTCTGCCGACACAGGAGATGTAGGTTCAATTCCTAGATTGGTAAGATCCCCAGGAGAAGGAAATGGCAACCCAATCCAGAATTCTTGCCTGAAAAATTCCATGGACAGAGTAGCCTGATGGGCTACAGTCCATGGAGCTGCAAAGAGACACTTTTTAATATAACTTAATATAATGGAATAACTTAATAACATTGTTGTTCAGTCATTAAGTCATGAATGACTCTTTGCAACCCCATGGACTGCAGCATGACAGGCTTCCCTTTCCTTCACTATCTCCTAGAGTTTGCTCAAATTCATGTCCATTGAATTGGTGATGCTATATAATGATCTCATCCTTTGCTGCCCTTTTCTCCTTTCACTTTCAATCTTTCCCAGCATCAGGATCTTTTCCAATGAGCTGTCTCTTCGCATCAGGTGGCCCCAGTATTGGAGCTTCAGCTTCAGCATCAGTCCTTCCAATGAACATTCAGGGTTGATTTCCTTTAGCACTGACTGGTTTGATCTCCTTGCTATCCAAGAGACTCTCAAGAGTCTTCTCCAACACCACAATTTGAAAGCATCAGTTCTTCAGTGCTCAGCCTTCTTTATGGTCCAACTCTCAAATCTGTACTTGACTACTGGAAAAACCATAGCTTTGACTGTACAGATCTTTGCTGGCAAAATGATGTCTTTGCTTTTTAATATGCTGTCTAGGTTTGTCAAAGCTTTCTTTCCATAGAGCAAGCATCTTTTAATTTCATGGCTACAATCATCATTTGCAGTGATTTTGGAGCCCAAGGGAAAAAAAACCCGTCACTGCTTCTATTTTTTCCCCTTCTATTTGCCATGAAGTGATGGGACCAGATGTCATGTTCTTAAGTTTTCTGAATGTTGAGTTTTAACTCAGCTTTTTCACTCTCCTCTCTCACCGTCATTTAGAGGCTCTTTAGTTGCTCACTTCCTGCCATTAGCATGGCGTATCTGAAGTTGTTGCTCTCAGTAATACACTCAATACATTTCAAATTTCTTTGGTTTAGCTCTGCATTTTTTTTTTGTTTTTACATCAAACATATATTTACAGTTTAAACAGTAATCACAGAATGAACAGACCATCAAATAAATACTACCCAGGTCAAGAAATAACACTCTGCATCCTAGAAACACAATCTTCCCTGACAACATCCCCAAACCCATTCTGTAAAGGCAGTTTCTCTCCTGATTTTAGTGATAAACATTCACACTACACATTTGCTTTTGTTACTTTCTTCTTTCACTTAATATAAATTTGTGAAGGTCATCTGTGTTTCTATAATTTAATTCAGATTCATTGCTGTGTGGTAGTACCTTTTACACAACACATCCCATTGTGATTTTGATGATAATGGTACTGAGTCTAAAGATCATTTGGGAAGAATTAACATCTTTACAATATCAAGTCTTCTAATGCATGGACATGCTATTATTCTCCATCTACTTAGGTTTCTTTGTCTCCAAATAGCTTTAACAACTTCTCTTAAAGGTCTCATGTATATTTTATTGGATTTATATTTCTTGTTAGCTCAGGAAATTTCTTGTTAGCATCATTTTTTGATGCTATTACTGCTTTCCCCCTATGGATAAACCCTCTTATTTTTTTAAAAAATTTAATCTTTCATTGTTGATTATAGAAATGCAACTCATTTTGTATAATGATTTGTATCCAGCAGCTTGACTAAGTATCTGTTATTTCAACTGCTAATCTGTATATTATTTTGAGTATTCTAGTCTAGGTACGTAGTTATATGAAATCTGTGAAAAACATTTCTCATTTCTTTTCTTGTCTATCCATCCACCCACCCACCAATCCATCCATTTTTTGCCTCACTGCTTTTCCCAGGACTTCTGTTGTTGTTCAGCTGCTAAGTCGTGTCTGACTCTTTGCGACCCCATGGACTAGAGCACACCAGGCTTCCCCGTCCTTCACTATTTCCGTGTTTGCTCAAACTTCAGGCCTCTAATACAGTACTAAACAGGACTAATATAAGCAGTTACTATTTTCAGTCTCAGGGGAGACATTAAGTATAAGGTCACCATTAATATACAATTCACTATTAAACACAATGACTACTGCAGCTTTTATATAAAAACCTTGATGAAGCTGAAGAAGCTCTTATACTTTGCTAGCTCCTTTTGTTAAAAAAAAATTTCACAGAAATCTATGTTGGATTTTATGAAATGTACTCTACTCAGCTACTGAGATATGACTTTAATTTGTTTATGTGATACAGTACACTCAATTCTGTAGTGTTAAATCAAGCCTGCATTATTGGGAATAATCTGATTTGGTTTTGATAAATTATTATTTTTATACATTAAAGGATTTTTTATATATAGTTGGTTCTATCTGTGGTGGTTCTGGTCTATAAAGTCATCACAATCACTAAATCATACTCCTAAGGGAAACAGAAAATTATGCCTCTGATTACAATACTTTAATTATCAGATCAACATATAACTTGGATTTATGTGTATTTCTGTTTAAAAGTAACTTATTTAACATATATTACAATGCATCAACACTGAACTCACAACCAACACCATTATAACTCATGCCTAAGGGAGGCATATCTAATATAGTACTTTCTCTGTAAGGTGTAATACAGCCTTCTTGTTTTTAGATACACTTTGTTTATGCTTAGGGGTCATTTAAAAAGTAAAATCAATAAAAAGTGCAAAAAATATACTCTAAATAGACTGAAAAAGGGACATTTTTATACTTGAAAACTGAACAATGAGGAAGAGCTTGCCTTGCTCAACTTCAGCTAGGAAGGTGGATGTCAGATGACTTAAATTTTTTGCCACATTGAGCATGTCCACAAATGTGACTGAAAATACCAAGGGTACTGATCTTGGAATTAAATTTTATTGATTAGGTGAATTTGCAGATATGGAATTTTTGAATAATGAAGATAAACAGTGTATACACACACACACACATATATATATTTGCATCTATGTTCATAAGTGAGACCAGACTATAATTTTCTACTCTTGTAATGTCCACAGAGAGTTTTCATGTCAAGGCTATGCTAGACTCTTAAGGTGAGTGCAGGAGAATTCTTTTCATTCTATCTTTAAGAGTATGTGTAAGAATAGATTTCATTTTCCTTTTAATGTTTATTAGAACTTGCCGGTAAAGCCATTTAGGCCTAGAGTCTTATTTATGAAAAGATTTTTAACCACTAATTTAATTTCTTTATTATTAACATTCACAAAGTTATTCAGTATCCTCCTACTATCTTTTAAATGTCTTCAGTATGTATTGCTACATTCACCCTTTTTAATATTGAAATTGGTTATTTGTGACTTTTGTTTTTTTGGGATGTACCTCACCCAGAGAGTTCCAATTTTAATGGTCATTATAAAATTCCAGGTTTTATATTTGTTGACTTTTTCTACCTTCCTGCTGTTCACTTTTTTCACTTTTTTGGTGGGGAAGGAGCTTATTTGCTGAGTTATCTTTGACTTTTTCTTTTTAACTCTTTAAAAATAATTTTTTTATTTATTCACTTTTGGCTGTGCTGGGTCTTCACTGCTTTGCAGGTTTTTCTCTAGTTGCAGTGAGCAAGGGCTCCTCTCTGGTTGTACTGTGCAGGATTCTCACTGTGGTGGCTTCTCTTGCTACAGAGCATGGACTCTAGGTTCTGTTACAGCTCTTGGGGGTATAAAGCACAGGCTCAATAGCTGTGGCTCATAAGCTTAGTTACTCTGTGGTATGTGGGATCTTCCCAGACCAAGGATCGGACTCATGTCTCCTGCACTGGGAGGAAGAGTCTTTACCACTGAGCCATCAGGAAAGCCCATCTTTAACTTCTTGAGATAGACTCTTAATTCATTAGTTTTCAGTTTTTCTTTATACTATATGCATTTAAGCTGTAAATTTTCCTTTAAGTGATGCTATAGCTATATCCAAAAGTTTTAATAAAAAGCATTTTTGTGACATTTTTTGACAAAAAATTCTTCACAAAAAATATTTAGTTGAAAATATTTTTTACTTTTTATTATAATTTTTCAGCTCATAGGTTTTTTGGGGAAGGTTATTTACTAATTTCTAAACCTTTAGGTACTTTCTAATTCACCAATTTCTTGCTTAATAGCATTGTCTGTATAATTCAACCCTTTGAGTCTTACTGACATTTCTCTTATAAATTTTTATAAATTAATAACATTTAAAATATTTACTATAATTTTAAAATAACATTTTTGGTAAATGTTATCTGCACAGTATAGTTGAAATGAATTATTTTGTAGTTTGGGGGTACACTATTCTACATATGAGCCACCCTGGTGGCCTCAGAGGTTAAAGCGTCTGCCTGCAATGCAGGAGACCTAGGTTTGATCCCTGGGTCGAGAAGATCCCCTGGAGAAGGAAATGGCAATCCACTCTAGGACTGTTGCCTGGAAAATCCCACGGACAGAGGAGCCTGGTAGGCTACAGTCCATGGGGTTGCAAAGAGTCGGACACGACTGAGAGACTTCACTATTTATTAGTAAATTTTCAGATTTAGCATGCACGCAGAGCTTAGAGTTCTCTGTCACTTAGACTGGAATGGAAAGCATTTCCTTCAGAGCAGGGGTGTTTAATAACATTTCTGAGAAAGAAATCAACATCTGGGGCTGTTTCAGGCAGACCAAGAGAAGGAACTGATTGGAAACAGGATTCATTCTCTGGGCCTGGTTTAAGCTGCAGGTGAGCCAGGTACCTCAGGCCAGAGGGGAGTACACGGTGGCCTCAGAGGTTAAAGCATCTGCCTGCAATGCAAGAGACCTGGGTTCGATCCCTGGGTCAGGAAGATCCCCTGGAGAAGGAAATGGCAACCCACTCCAGTATTCTTGCATGGAGAATCCCATGGACGGAGGAGCCTGGTGGGCTACAGTCCATGGGGTCACAAAGAGTCAGACATAACTGAGCGACTTCAATTACTTAGTCTACATATGGCTGTTAGGTTGTTAACTATGTTGTTCAAATATTCTACTGTGAATGTCTGCTCTATTATTGAGAAGGTGTGTTAAAAATCTCAGATTTTTTTTAAAGAAGGAGAAAAATATCTCTATAAATTGATAAAAAGCACCAACTTCACAGTGTTGTATAAAGATTAAATGAGTTAACTACACACCATACATGAGGACAAGGAGTAAAGAAGGAATAATTACAAAAAGTTTAGTATAGTTTAAAAAAAAGGCTCTGGAGAGAGATAATCAATAAAACTCTATTTTAACTGGTGCTTTACTACCAAGTGACCTTAGAAAGTTTACTTACCCGTTTTGTGTCTGTTTCCTCATATGTAAAATGAAAGGCCATTCTAATTCTAAAATTCTAGATCAGTTCTTGATAGGATAAAATATTACCCTCTTACTTATTTGAAATCTGTCTATATCAATATCCTGCTGAAAATAATCAAATAAACAAAACTAAGACTTTAAAAAATTACTATCTAGTGAATTCTCCTGAGGTCTAAATTTCATGAAAATCTATTCTGTCAGATTGTTAATGGACATCTAACAGCAGCAAAGCTCTAAGGGGCCCTTTTTTCAATGTGTCATATATAGGATAAAAACTGGCATAATTATGACACTCTGTCAGATACAATTCTAATGAACCAAAGTCTTTCACTGGAGGCAGAATGGAAAGGGACCCTTGCCACTTAGGTATCGACACCTCTGCTTGAGACTCTCTACCAGTAGTTCTTAATTTTTTGGGTCATATACTGCTTTGAGTATCTGATTAAATTTATGGCCATTTCCCCCTAGAAAACAATACATACATGATACACAAGTCACACTTTGCTATTATTCAGGGTGGTTCACATACTCTGCTTGGATTATCTTGAGTTTCCATGTTTAGGCAGTGATGATGAAAACAAGGTTTTATAGAATCACTGTCTTGGTCTGGTAAATTTTAGTGGCAAGGAACAGAAAACCACTTAAACTAGCTTAAGTAAAAGGCAAATTTATCTTAAATATGAAAAAATGCCGCACAGAATTCAACTTTAAGAAGCACACTTGGTCTTTATGGGAACAGAAAGGGTATCAAGGAGATACTTTTTTCTGTCTCCTCTTTCTTTCCAGAAAACTGCCTCAGTTGCCTACAAAAAATTTCCAGACATCGATGATTAAAACAGACATGGTTCTGTTAGGTTAGAATAGGAAACGGGAGTCCAGAAAGGTAGTGGCTAAAGGACAAGGAAGGGAAAAGCCCGCGAAAATAGAGCAAAGGAAGATCTGAAGACTGGAGCGAAGACCTCAGGTAGAACAAACAGCACTCCTGGCTAGCCTAATTTACAAAGGGCAGGCCCAGGGAGAGGAAAAAACATATAAAAAGAGGAGCCAAAGGGCCTGGGCTCCCTCCTGTCTTCATGTCTTTCGGTTGGCATGCCCTTACGCCTCAAGGATGTATTTTCCTGCTATTTCCTAAATAAAATTGAGCTGTAACATGGAGCTGTAACACTGATCTGTGTAAGAGCTATAACAAGGTCTGTTTGAGGCCTGAGAGCTATAACACAGTCTGTCCAAGACCTGAGAGCTATAACACGGTCTGTCTGAGAGCTATGACATGCCAAGGGCTCTAACGTCCGTTGCTTCAAATTGTTGTTGAGACAAGACAGAACCGAGGAGAATATACTCGCCTGACAGTTCTATACCCCTGAACTATACCATTAAACTATAACTATTTTTCATTTCCATTTAGAGTACTTAGTATTTATAGACACAGTCAGGATATGGGTTAGATTAATAAACAGCATCTGTGAACGCCTCTCTGAGTTTAGCATTCTTTGTTAGGGTGTGCTCTTTAAATTCTCTTCCAAGACACCTATGACTCAGATAGCCTTTCTCAGGTTATACTTTTCATGCTTTCTCTTTCCATTGAAACCTAGGACTTATTACAGCTATATCACTTTCTACTAAAACATCTCTCTGAAAATAAACATCAAATTCAACCACACTATACAATTTGCCACCATTAAGAATGTTGAAAAGAAATGTGATGTAGACTCTGTAACTTCCTTAAACAGTTGTAATCAATTTTGTGGTCTACAGCAGCACTCTGGAACGTGTTAAGTGTTCTCTGGAGACTACTTTGAGGCATTTCAACACGTTTTTCTAAATGTGCACTAGGCTGTAAGAAAGCAAGCCTTTTTTAGACACGCCAAATGTGATTCCAAAGAGACTGAGGAAAAACAAAGTCATTAAGCCTTATGAGAAACAAAACAGAAAGAAATAGCTGAATTTACTAATACTGGTAAGGTAAATATTTAGAAGATACTCGCTTTTCTGACCAGGAAAATCTATAGAACAGATCAACAGTCTGATCAGTCAGGAAACAACTGGTTTTCTACAGGACAGCTAATTGAAATACAGTTAGACTGGTTCCTAATTTCAATATACAGGAACCCTCTTCATTTACATTCTGTAAAGTGATAAAACATACTGATTAAAAGACAAAGTTTGGTTAGAAAGTCTGTTATGGTTTCTCTACACTTTATCGCCTCTTTCAAATGTTCATTTACATTCCTCAGTAAATTTTCACTTTGCTTTAGATAGATTTATGCAGAGAACCTTAAAACTGTATTATTTTTAAAATTTAAGAATTCAGTCTTCAACTTCACTTACAGTTTCTCAAAACTGTTAAGTAAAAATCTTGCATGTAAAAAATGTATAGGCTATTCATACGATAACTTTCTATTTAAATTTCTTTCCTATGTTGATTTTTACTCAATACTGCCTTTGTTCTCTTTTCTAAACCAGTTATAGTAAAAGACTGTATTTCTTTATTTCTGTCTACCTAGGCTGTTCAAATGATAACTTTCTATCTAAATTTCCTATGTTGGGTTTTACTTAATATTGCTTTTGTTCTCTTTTCCAAAACAGTTATAGTAAAAGATCATATTTCTTTATTTTCTCCCCCTCAATTCCCATCTTGTTGGTTAAGGAGCTTAATAAGGAAAATACTGGATTTTATTTCCTACAAAATTTTCTGTCTGGCATGCTGCCAGTGTCAACAACAGAATCTTGAACACCTCAAGACATTTTAAGAGGGAGCTATAAACTCTAAGTAAAATGTTTTGCTTGTTACATAAGAAAATCTGGCAATATTTACCCAAGTATACAGTTTTAAGCAGGTTTTCAAAGTGTTCTCTTCAAAGCCATCAGTATTTTCCAGAGTCCTTTGTTCAAGGGCCAACAAAGACAGATGTGGGAGCTATTGAGTGGTGACAATTTCTATACCTTTTGCCTGTACCACAAAATGTTTCCTCTGAAGAAAATATTCTATGGCTAAAATGTTGAAATCAATAACCCAGGCCTTGCTTATTATCCTACCAGTTTGATATAGAGGAATGGGAAATTAGATTTCCGCACAGTATCTTCTTCAGGAGAAAGAAAAGAAGAAAATGCACTACTGAGAGTTAGTATGTAAAATAGTACTGTCATTCTGAATTCATGACAATCATATATATGAGAAATTTTTTTACAATCCAACTTTTAGGGGTGATAGATAACAAATAAGTGGGTAAAACTTATTAACAGATACCCTGGATCACATTAAAAATCATTTAGTTCCACCCACCTTCCTGTCTTAATCTTTTCTTCAAGGAAAAGCAGAAAAAATTGTTAAAACAGAAAACTTCTGATTCTGATTGATGGTGTGATTTATTATCATTTATTAATATTTAGAGAATACCCAAAGCCAGGATTGAACATGGGTATCCCACACAGCAAGCAAATTCTTTACAATCTAGGCTACCAGGGAAGTCCAGCATTTAGCAACTTGCTCTTAGCATTTCATACAGTCTGTTTCATTTCTATATGTATCATAAATCCTTGAAATGATTCTTAATCATTACTGATTTTGATGGCAATTTGTAAAGCTAGACAATAGCTTCTCCTTCACTGTTAGTGTGAGTAAAGGGTGTTTATAAGCTAAACAATCTGCACTATGTAGAGGAAGTCAGGCTTTAATAAAGAAAAGTGTTAGCTCAGGAAATTAATGATTTATATCTGTAGGGACAGTTTTTCCCAAAGTGCATTTCACAAAATAGTCTTAGAAGATGCTTTTTTGTCAATAGGTCAAATGAAAATATAGCTTCTTTTTTGAAGAGCTATAGGCATGTAACCATATAATAGCTCTCTAATTAAAAAACTCAACTTTAATGTCCAAATTTATTTTATTGACAAACCCGTTTTTAAATTATGTCTTACTCATTTTATAGAATTTATTGGGAAAACAAAACTTTGAGACTGGAGATAAGGAATTCATGAGAAAGGCACGGATATCTGGTTCTTAAGCAAAACATATGAAAAAAACTGAAAGGATAACCCAGAAAATCCATATACAGAGATCATAGCAGGCTTATGAAGTGAAAAGATCTCAGCCATGGCTTCACATGAATGCCCAGATTGCTGCCTTTATGACCACATTTTTTGTATTGCCATCATGGTGATCAGTGTCATCATATAACAATGGCCACTGTATCAGCAATGTAAAATTCTTATGCCAAGTCGCTTCAGTCGTGTCCGACTCTGTGTGAGCCCATAGACGGCAGCCCACTAGGCTCCTCTGTCCCTGGGATTCTCCAGGCAAGAGTACTGGAGTGGGTTGTCATTGCCTTCTCTGAAAATTACTATGAATAGGTACTATTACTCTCATTTTACAGATGAGGGGAATGATGCTTAAAGAAGTATATTACATATTGAAGGTCACTTGCTAGTTGAGTGATTTCAGATGGAATTAAAATCTAATGTGTAGTCTGAACTNTCATTGCCTTCTCTGAAAATTACTATGAATAGGTACTATTACTCTCATTTTACAGATGAGGGGAATGATGCTTAAAGAAGTATATTACATATTGAAGGTCACTTGCTAGTTGAGTGATTTCAGATGGAATTAAAATCTAATGTGTAGTCTGAACTTTTAACAATTATGCTCACTATGTCTCCTCCTGGTGCGCTAAGCGCGGGCGGCCGTGACCCCGGCGCGCTAAGCGCGGGCGGCCGCGTCCCCTGCGCGCTAAGCGCGGCCAAGAGGAGTTATCTCACGTCCGAGATCAGGGGCAGCAGCTGAGAGTGCCGGGCTGCGACGGCGCAGGAACGGCTGAGAGGAACTACCCAAGTCTGAGGTCAGGGGCGGTGGCTGGGAGGAGCTACCCAGCGTCCGAGGTCAGTGGCAGCTGGGAGGAGACACCCCGCGTCCGAGGTCAGGGGCGGCGGCCAGGAGGAGCTACCCTGCGTCAGAGGTCAGTGGCAGCTGGGAGGAGACAAGCCACATCCGAGGTCAGGGGCGGCGGCTGAGAGGAGCTACTCTGCATCCGAGGCCGGGGCAGCGGCCGAGAGAAGCTACCCTGTGTCTGAGGCCAGGGGTGGTGGCCAAGAGGCGCTACACCGCGTCCGAGGCCAGGGGTGGTGGCCGAGAGGAGCTACCCGGCGTCCGAGGTCAGGGGCAGCAGCTGAGAGGAACTACCCCGAATCCGAGGCCAGAGGCAGCGGCTGAGAGGAGCTATCCCGCTTCCGAGGCCGGGGTGGTAGTGGAGAGGAGCTACCCTGCGACCGAGGCCAGGGGCAGTGGCCGAGAGGAGCTACCCTGTGTCCAAGGCCAGGGGCGGTGGCCGAGAAGAGCTACCCCGCGTCCGAGGTCGGTGGTGGCCAGGAGGAGACACTCCGTGTCTGAGTCCAGGGGCAGTGGCCCTGAGGAACCACCCCGTGCCTGAGGCCAGGGGCAGCAGCCGGAAGTAGCCAGCCTGTGCTGGAGGCCAAGAACGGCAGCCGGGAGGAGCCACCCCTACGCCCAAGGCCAAGGGCTGCGGCCAGGAGGAGCAGGCCAGGAGGAGCAACCCGAGGAGCGGTGGCTAAACGGGCGCAGGAGGGCCTAAAGGAGCTATCCCACCTTGAAGGTCAGGAACGGCAGGAAAGGAGATACCCCTCGTCCAAGGTAAGGAGCAGCAGCTGTGCTTTGCTGGAACAGCCTTGAAGAGATACCCCACGCCCAAGGTAAGAGAAACCCAAGTAAGATGGTAGGTGTTGCAAGAGGGCATCAGAGGGCAGACACACTGAAACCATACTCACAGAAAACTAGTCAATCTAATCACACTAGGGCCACAGCCTTGTTTAACTCAATGAAACCAAGCCATNAGTCTGAGTGAACTCCAGGAGTTGGTGATGGACGGGGAGGCCTGGCGTGCTGCGATTCATGGGGTCGCAGAGTCAGACAGGACTATGCGACTGAACTGAACTGATGTCTCCCACAGAAGAAAGTACCAGTGTGGATACAACTTAATAGTTGTCAATGCATAAAATAAATATGCTATGCACATATTTACTATAAATGTGTGTCCGCATTCTAAAAACAAGCTAATTATATGTATTCATTTTTCTATTATTATGTAATAAACTACCACAAAGTTAATTTAAAAATACACCTAATTTTGTAGAAGTTCAGGCATTCTTGGCTGGTACTCTGCTCTGGGTGTGATAAAGCTGAAATCAAGGTTTTGGCAGAACTAGGCTCTTATTTAAGAGTTTTGTGAGGTGAGAGTCCACTTCTAGGCTTATTCAGGTTGTTGGCAGAAATCAGTTCCATGTGGATGCAGGACTGATTTTTTGCTGACTGGTCAGCTTCTAGAGGCTACCTGTACACCATGGCTCATGGTCCACCCCATTTTCAATGCCAACAATAGCATGTTTATTCTTCTTATGCTTCAAATCCTCCTGAGACACTCTGTCCCTCTTCTGTTGCA
Organism: Neotragus moschatus; assembly: GCA_006410615.1. Lineage (NCBI taxonomy): Eukaryota > Metazoa > Chordata > Mammalia > Artiodactyla > Bovidae > Neotragus > Neotragus moschatus. The sequence goes on from SJYA01000646.1 coordinate 1,095,152, forward strand.
TTTGGAGAAAGTTACTTGTTTCTAAGGACTCATGTAATTAGATTAGACTCACCCAGATAATCTTGTCTTGATCAACTGATCAGTAACATCTCCAGAAAAAGACTGAGATCGCTGGAGGGAGAGGGATTTTTCCCTCCTTCAGACTACTTTTAGACTCAAGGTGCAACATCTTGCAGATTTTAGACCTGCCAACCCCTACGATCATGTGAGCCAATTCCTTAAAATACATCTGTCTCTCTCTCTATACAATCCCACACACTGTATTAGTTCTGTTCCTCTGGAGAAACTAATACACACTTCCCAACAGAATCCTATGTATCTGGTGGTCAAGATTCCTATTTTCATGTAGGGCTACCCTACATGAAATGATGAAGAGATGAGGAGGAGTTTCAAAGCATAGGGAAATATCAGTGGCATATCCGTATTAACTGTTCCCTAGCAGCATACCACAATATACTGAGTTTCCTTGCTCCCACATAAGTCAACAGATAGACTGAATTATTGGTCTTAATCAAACTAAACCTCATGAAAGAGAAGCTTATCAAGGTTCCTGGCAAAGAAACTTAAAGGTTTAAGATACTCTAAAAATGCGAATGCAAGGGAGTTAAAAACAACACAACACAACAGATCTGACACTTCTATTTCTAGTAAAAGCATTTTCAGCTAGATTGAAGCAAAAAAAATTACTAAATCAGATCTGGCAAGATTATAAAAATTAAAAATTATAAATAAAGTTAATTGAAATGCAGATTTATATTCACTCATGACCTTGTCCTAAGTGGTTAACCTACATTTTTTAACGACTCAAAATTTTATGACAGGGCATGATTCTTTAAAGGCAAGGGTCTAGTGTTTGAGTGAGAATACACTTTATATGTAATGGGGATCTTTTAAGAGTTACTATACTCTTACCTGTCTTCCTAAAAATGACTTAATACCTTTTCTTGACATGAGAGATATTCATCATGACTGTTCATCATTTTTATATATATACAGGACTCTATTCCTACAAAAAAAATTGCCTGTTTCTACAATTATTTGTTTTCCTCTAAGATAGTTGTCTTTTCTCTCAGTGTCACATTTTGTTATTATGTAACAGACTCTTCTGTTTTCTTAAGGTTTCTAATATACTATGCTTTGAAAAATTCTCCCCTTTATTTCCTCTTTTTCATTTTTGTGTATGAAGGCCTCTTTCCATGGCAATTACTTGAACTGATCTCATCTTTGTTCAGAGTGGTTAAACTCAAGTGGGTTCAAACTAGATACACTGTCTTTTATTAATCAGGGTAAGAAGCCAAAGAGTAGATAGAGATATCAGATTCTCACTGTTTTCTCAAGATATAAAGTGTCACACACAACCCCTCCACCACCTGAGCCCCCCTTTTTAAAGCCTTTTCTTAGTCTGCTTCTAACATTTTAATCCTTTGTTTTTCTCATTAAGATCACCCATAATGTTGTACTTAATCCTACTCTAGATACTGTGGGCCAACATCAAAGTACTCAATAGTACACAGAACTGAAAAGATACTGTAGGGATAAAAAGAAAATAAAGGAAACAAAGCACTACTAATTTCCTGATTCTAACTTCAATTAAGTTTTCTTTGTTCTAAAGTCACAGTTAACTTAATCATGAAATTGGTATTATCTGGGGTTTTGGTTAAAATTCATTTTATAGTTTCTTTTAAGAGAATTCATTCATTCATTGATTTACTGTGTTTGCAACTCACTCCAGTACTCTTGCCTGGAAAATCCCATGGACAGAGGAGCCTGGTAGGCTGCAGTCCATGGGGTTGCAAAGAGTCAGACACGACTGAGCGACTTCACTTTTCCCTTTCACTTTATTTGAGTTGGGAAGATGCCCTGGAAAAAGAAATGGCAACTCATTCCAGTATTCTTGCCTGGGAAATCCTATGGACAAAGCAGCCTGGCAGATGACAGTTCCTGGGGGTGCAAATAGTCGGATATGACTGAGTGACTAGCACTTTCTTTTCAATTTATGTGCAAGGTTACTATGCTAAGCCCCCAAGTTAAAGCAGAGAATAACAGAATTTGAACATCTGCCCTCCTGAAGTACTCACTAGTACATGGTTTGGAAAATTATAATGGTTAGGAAGATTATTATAATGACCCTCAGGCAAGTTACTAAAGTGATTAACTTAATTCTTTTATAATTCTCTAATCCTTTCTTAAAGTTCTCAACTATTATTAAAGCCTAAAGAAAACCTGGCTTTTAGACACAGACACAAGTTCTCTTCTGATTTTATGGTAGATTAATTTACTGTGAATTCTGTCAAATATACAGACTTTCTCGGGTTTTCAAAACTATTTCTACCTTTGGAACTATGTCTTCAATCTAGAGCTAATGCATAAAAGTACGCAGATCCTGGGAAGAACAGGTTTTCCCTCTTAGCAGTCCTTAACGCAAATAAACATTGCCTAAAAGCTTAGAGATTGTGTGAGGTAGACAATGTCATTCTGAAATACCTTACTACTCTACATTCATATTTATAGTTTAAAAGCTCTATGCTATGACCTCTACTGCTACTGGTTTAGATTAAAGTTAACATAGGTAACAATGTTTCTTTGAAGGCTAAAAACCACTGCATTGGCAAACTGAGGCAGAAAAGAATCCAGCTGGCTAAGGTTCTTTAACAACTTACATAGTTCAAAGAAGGCTTCCATGGGAGGTTCATATTACATCTATGGTCATGTTCTTAAGACCACATTCTTAATTTTAAAATATTCTCCAGAAGCAATTATTCTCATACTTTCTATATCATATTACTCAATTGTTTCCATATTTTTCTTTCACTTATTCAAATACATACTAATTACTGTATGCCAGGTATTTCATAGGTACTGATGATATAGTCATAAGGCAAAGTTACTGACCTTAAATTTACACAGCAGGAATATAATTTAGGTAACTGCTCTATTAATAAAATATTACAAATGATTTTCACATGCCTTTCTATAAGTAAAGCTGAACTGAGAATGGGAAATACACACAATATAATAAATATATAGTACTACATGAGGACTCAGTTCAGTTCAGTTGCTCAGTCGTGTTGAACCCTTGACTACCACTTCAAAAAACATCATAAATAATATATGATTTGGGAACTGAGGTTATCTGTTCATTCCTCCACATACTGTTCTCAATATGACTAATTTGGCTATTATCAGTATAGTAAGAATAAGCATAGTAACAATGTGTTATTAAATTTGGTGCAAGGAAATATTCAGAACTCTGTGTAACACTGGGACTAAAGATTCCAGCTCTGTCTATGGCAGATCCATGGGTAGGCAGTTTCCATGGGCCAAGTGAAGCAAGGAAATGGGTGAGAATCAAGGAAAAGCCATGCCCTCCAGTGACCAGCAGCCTGTGGCTACAATAGCTATTGCCTGGTGAAACAGAAGTGGTCAGGCAGGAGTGGGCTGAAACTCAAGAAGGCAGTTATTTATTGATTACAGGGTTTCAGCTCCTATTTGATCTCTTTTAAACAGCAGCTTCCCCATAAGCTTCATGGTAGAAGGTTTAGAAAGTCAAAGACACTAACCCTCTTCTTTGCCATAAATCTTGTCTAGGCCTAAGTACTAGATCTCAGAAGAATTTTATATTTCCTTTGTTTCACTTAACAGCAGTCTTCCAATTTACCAATACTTTTGTTTCCCCTTCTTAAATATGCTTTCAAACAATATTACAGCTATACTTTCTCAAAAGAATGAGTGTAAGCAAAGTAGGGAAACTTAAATAACACGAGATGAAGGTATTTAAAAACTGGGATTCATGTTTTCCCCTGCACATGCCATTATCAGTTATACCACTTACTGCACTACTGTCTTCATGAAAATAACTGAAAAATTAAAAGAATACTGTGATAAGGAGCTTAGTTATCAGTCTTAGTACAGTGGGGATAAAGATAAAATTCACTAAACCTGCTTAAAGCTGTGAATTTTCAACCTCCCAGTTTCATATTTATTGGGCATGCAAACAACAGAAAAGCTAAAATTAAACTGTGTACTCAATTTTACAATTATTAAAGAACATGTAAAACATACTGGAAATATATTATCACCAATGCTGATTAAAACATGAGGTATAATAATCTTATTTTTTAAGGGAATGGGAATGAAAGATCTCTTACATTTTCCAACTTTCTCATATGAATCCACTTGATTCTTTTGAAAAGGAATTACCTGCCCACAAAGAGTTTATAAGTGTCTACAGGGCCAATGCCATTGAGCACACTGAGAGTCTAAGTGAAATTAAATCTGTCCCACCTCTTTTCCCTTGCTCCTGCGTATATTTTGATGTACCAAAACTTTGAAAAAAAAAAACTAACACTCCTCCTTGGACAAACCATAAAACAGGGTATACAGATTCTGAAAAGCACAATATCTGTTTTTCTTATCCTCAGCAAAATATAAGTGAATTTGAATTAAAATGCAAATAAGCCAACTACTTTGGTGACTTAATACTGTTAATATTTAAAAATAAGACATGGAAAACAATGGCTTTGCTCTAGGAACACCCTATACTTTTAAACTACCAAGTAAACAACTAAGAGTAATAAATACAGAAATATGAAGTTGAAGAAGTAAACTAAGCCACCTACTACTTTTACATACATTTATCCCCCCCTTGGTATTATGCTATGGTTTTTAAAACCTTACTTTTCCATGTATCTAGCATAGAGTTAGAAATACAGTAGAATTTAGTAAATATTACTTTTTTGAATGACTGAAAATATACCTGCTTAAGTGTTCTGGTTGCTGGGGCTACTTTACACTTCACCCTACTGGTCACTAGTTTTGCCTTTCAAATACAGACTTTCAGACAGTGTGTAACAAAATAAAAATTACAGTGCAAATTGAAGGTTAAACATTCCACGAGTTAAAATTTGTCTCAACCGACTTTCCCTCTTGATAACTGGCTATGATGCTTCTAAATAAGACAATGAAGAATCCAACTATGTTCAATATACCTTATCATGAAACGTACTTTATCTGAAATCTCTGAAAATCACTATTATATGTTTAAAAGTTAAAATATGCAGAGTAGTATCCTTAACCATGACTTACCACAGCAATATTTTGACACTTTCATATCAAAATCCCATGACAAAGAATGAGTTACACTTATCAAAATGCAAGTGATTTAAAAATGGCAAAGAAAACGTAAGTACCATCACCCTCCAACACTCCATATAAAATTATTAAATGAAAAAAAATTAGTAAATGTTTTCTAAGATTCAATACCAAAAGAGCAAGTTATTCTAGTTAACTAGAAAAGATGGCATTAACTAACGAAAAATCCATTCTCTGAGTGTCATGAGTGACTTTAAAAATTTTGGACCAGAAAGACTTATCTACAAAAGGAGGGGGGATTCAAGTAAAGCATTTCTTCTGGAGAAGTACTATAGAGGGGATTTTTATTAAGAAAGTGATTTTCCTGGAGATAAGAAGGGGGTGATGATTTAAAACTGCAGCAAAAACAACACAATTTATTCTTTAACCCACTCAATTCTCTCTATATATATACATATGCCTTCTGTTCCTTAACTTTAGCCAATTGCCAGCATCTCTCCATTTTCTAATTTAGTTAATGCTGTTGTATTAGCATTAAAAATAAATTCAGTTAAATTCTACTTAGGTGATTCAAGATAATAAAAAAAATTTATAGACTTAACAAATACAAAATAATACATGTATTGTAGTCATTTGAGGAAACTCCTGAATTTCCCAGAAGACATTATCCTATCTTAACCTTTTCACTTGCTACCATGGTTCTCTTAAGAACATCTTCTCAATCTGTGTCCAATTAATGATTATCTTTAATTGGATAATCCATACTGAACTATTATGTTTATTATAGTTTCTTTTTCATTCCTATTATACATAAGCACTACCGAAAGTTCCGTAACTGAGGTTTCTCTCTTCCTTTCTCTCCTACTATACAGTTTTTCTCCAGACTGATTCAGGTGATATTCTGTATATCCAGATGATATCATGTATTTCCAACAATCAAAATAATCCCAGATGCAGATTATATATTTATTTTCTGATTTTTAAAATTTTTCTTTGCCTGAGACTCACATTTTCAATAATATGCAAAATAATAATAATAAATATATCCTGTTGAATTCATTTATTTAACTTAACAAGTATCTACTGAGGACCTTGTATGTGTTGGCACTATGCTAGGAGCTGAGCTGCAAGGCAGATGTGGACCTTACTTTCACAGGGTTTACAAAGTGTGGTCTAAGAGGAAAGATAAACCATAAACAGAATAAGAAAAATACAATGCGTTGGAGCAGGGGTTTTCAAACTTTTTGGTCTCAGAATTCCTTTCCACTCTTAAGAGTTACTAAAGATCTCAAAGAACTTTTGTTCATACAGGTTATATCAATTGATATTTACTGTATAAAAACAAGCTGAGAAAAAAATTTTAATTTAAAAAACAGCAAAAATAAAAATCATCATAGGTTAACATACATAATATTTTTGAAAAAAAAATCTACTTTCCAAAATAAAAATGTTAATGAGAAAAGTGACATTGTTTAACATTTTTTGTTGTTGTTGTCAAATCTGGCTAAAAAATAGATAATAGCTAATCATGCCATGATGTTTTAGTTTGCCTTTTGTGTACTTCCCATTTCATCATATGACACAATAGATAATTATTCAAGAGTTACATCGAATACAATTTATAATTTTTATTGTCTCATCACCAACAATCTTAAATTGAAACTGGCTTTTTAAAAAAAATTGTGGGTTCATGATGAAGAATATAATAACTATTAATATAACTTGATTTCACTGCCTAGATGCCAGTAATTTTATCTACCACTGCTTCTAAACTATCAAATAGCAACACAGTAAAAAAGGCAAATATTATTTTAACATTAACATGAAATACTTTGAACTCACAGACCTCCCCAAAAGGGCTTCAGAGACTCCTAGAGATCCATGGATCATACTTTGAGATCTGCTGTTAGTTAGAGAAGTATGTAGCTTTGTTGATGATACCCGAACCTAGGAGTAAAGGAAGTTCTTCCTCAGAGTGTTGAATGTTTAAGACTATGTAAGGATTAAAAGGAAATTATGCAGGTTGAAGGGGTTAAATGCTGGCTTGTGAGAAGGATATTCTAGGCAGAAGGAAAAACACCAGGCAGAAGCTAGAATTTTATATTAATAAAAGGAAGATCAGTATTATTGAGTCATATAGTTAAAAAGAAAAGGTACTAAGGAAATGAAGGACACAAAGGTCAATGCTGCTGCTGCTGCTAACTCACTTCAGTTGTGTCCGACTCTGCGTGACCCCATGGATGGTAGCCCACCAGGCTTCCCCGTCCCTGGGATTCTCCAGGCAAGAACACTGGAGTGGGTTGCCATTTCCTTCCCCAATGCATGAAAGTGAGAAGTGAAAGTGAAGTCGCTCAGTCGTGTCCGACTCTTAGCGACCCCATGGACTGCAGCCTACCAGGCTCCTCTGTCCATGGGATTTTCCAGGCAAGAGTACTGGAGTGGGGTGCCATAGCCTCCTCCGACAAAGGTCAATAATGAAGGATTTTTTATGTTATGCTAAGGAACCTGCATTTTATCTGAGAGCAAAAGAAAATCCCTGAATGATTAGGAGAGTTTGCCAAGTGAGCATCAGGTTTATGTTTCAGATAAAATTCTCAGGTTGAACTGTGGAGAATGAATTGCAGTAAAACTTGAAATAGGAGTCTATTGTAATTGCCCTGGTGGAAGAAGAGGACACAGAGGGGCAGACAGACTGAAATGATATTGATAACTTGGAAACCATAATAGGACTTGGTGATAAACTAGATGTGTGAAGTGAGATAGGGAAGGAGTCAAGAATAAATCTTTAAGTTTTGAGCTTTGGCATACAGATGCATTTAATGAAAAAGGGAACACTGGAAGAGGAACAAATTTGGGTGATTCAGTAGTAAAGGGGAAAATACTAGCTTGCTCATGATACAAAGATATCTCACAGGCTTTGTCAACAATAGGTAAATAACTCCACTGAAGTAACTCATTGATACAGAGAACTGTTAAACTTGCACTGTGCTGTGCTTAGTCGCTCAGTCACGTACAACTCTTTGTGACCCCATGGACTGCAGCCCACCAGGCTCCTCTGTCCATGCAGATTCTCCAGGCAAAAATACCAGAGTGATTTGCCCTGCCCTCCTCCAGGGGATTTTCCCCACCCAGGAATTGAACCAGGGTCTCCTGCATTGCAGGCAGAATCTTTACCAGCTGAGCTACCAGGGAAGCCTTGAGATAGTGAAGGAATAAAGAAAAAAATCTTTAAGTTTCTAGCTTACGCATACAAACATATTTAATGAACCAGGGAATACTGGAAGAGGAACAAATTTGGGTGATTCAGTAGCAAAGGGGAGAATATTAGCTTGCTCATGATATAAAGGTATCTCACAGGCAAAAATACAACCAGAGAAGTTTAGCAGGCAGCTAGATATGTGAAGATCAGATCAGAGCTCTGATCTGAAAATACAGATTTGGTATCATCATCATATACATGGTAACCAAAATCATGAAAGTAAATTAAGCTGCCAAAGGATGATATGAAAATGAAGAGTAGAGAACACAGGAACCACATTTAAAAGGGAAAAAAGGGGATGCGCTGCTGTTAGGTTGGTGAAAAAGTAATTGTGCTTTTGGACTGTGAATTTTAGATCATTATAACTAGGTTCAAACATATTTTTATTAATCAAAATAGGAACAATTATAGTCAACTAGTTTTTGCCAGTGAGAAATAAGTTTATTCCTACAACATAAAAATCTGTCCTCTGGGATTCAATGAACTCTTGGAAAGCATTCTGCTGGTTCTGGAAACATGTTCCCTGCAAAAAATTGTTGAGATGGTTGAAGAAGTGATAGTCAGCTGACGAGAGGTCAGGTGAATACGGAGGCTGAGGCAAAACTTCATAGCCCAATTTGTTCAACTTTTGAAGCACTGGTTGTTGTCAGGTGGTTGGGCATGGTCATGGAGAATAATGGGGCCCTTTTTGTTGACCAAAGTTGGCTGCAAGCTTTGCAGTTTTTGGTGCATCTCATTGATTTGCTGAAAACACTTCTCAGATGTAATTGTTTCACTGGGATTCAGAAAGCTGTAGTGAGTCACATGGGCAGAGACCACTACACAGTGGCCCTGATTTTTTTTTGGTGCAAGTTTAGCTTTGGGAAGGGATCTGGAGCTTCTTCTTGGTCTGATGACTGAGCTGGTTGTTGCCAGTTATTGTATAAAATCCACTTTTCATTGCATGTCACAATCCAATCATTGTTGCTGCACAGAATAAGAGAAGATGACACCTGAAAATGACAACTTTTTTGATTTGCAGTCAGCTCATGAGGCACCCACTTATCAAGCTTTTTCACATTTCCAATTTGCTTCAAATGAGGAATGACTGTAGAAAGGTTGACGCTGAGTTCTTTGGCAACTTCTCATGTAGTTGTAAGATCAGCTTCGATGATCCTCTCAATTGGTTGTTGTCAATTTCCAGTAGATGGCCACTTTGCTTCTCATCTTCAAGGCTGTCATCTCCTTTGCAAAACTTCTTGAACCACCACTGCACTGTATGTTTGTTTGTTAGCAGTTCCTGGGCCAAATGTGCTGTTGATGTTTCGAGTTGTCTCCACTGCTTTACAACCCATTTTGAACTCTAATAAGAAAATCACTGGAATTTGCTTTTTGTCTAACATCATTTCCCTAGACTAAAATAAATATAAAATAAACAGCAAGTAATGTCATTAGCAAAAAAACATAAAGTGAGAAATGTGAATTAAAATGACGTATAAAATAACCACATTTATTTAAGAATGTATTCCAATATCATACAGCAACGTTCAACAATGCAAAACCACAATTACTTTTACACCAATCTAATATTAAGAATGGACAAGAAATGGACTGATAAAAGGACATGTCCTTATATAGTATATGAATTAAGATGAAGACTTTTTTTTAAAGATGAAGAAATGGAAGAGATTGGTTGTTAATAACCACTAAATTATCATTTAGAATTATAAAACAGGTAACAGGACATGCCTCTGCCAACCCTACAAAGTGAATAACATTCACTGATATTTTAGGATGAGTTTTACTAGGCTTTAAGTAACTCATTTGGAGAAGGCAATGGCAACCCACTCCAGTACTCTTGCCTGGAAAATCCCATGGAGCTTGGAAGGCTGCAGTCCATGGGATCGCTGAGGGTCGGACACGACTGAGAGACTTCCCTTTCACTTTCATGCCCTGGAGAAGGACATGGCAACCCACTCGTGTTCTTGCCTGGAGAATCCCAGGGATGGGGGAGCCTGGTGGGCTGCCATCTATGGGGTCACAGAGTCGGACACGACTGAAGTGACTTAGCAGCAGCAGCAGCAGCAACTCATTAGAAAATGGTAAATTGTTAGTTAAAACACCAAAGACCCTATTTTCTAAATTACTTTTCTGTAATTCTACATAAGTCTAACTAGCTTTATATTTTTATTAGATCAAATTAAATTCAATTCTAATTACTAAGATAATAAACTGTTTTAGGTAGCAAATCTTTAATTTACTATCTATTGAGGGCATAATATACAGAACTATAATAAAAGTCTTATAAACTGAGTTCAACAGAATTTGGGGGGAATGCTTTATATCTTACCAAGTAAGCACATTTAGTTTAAGAAGCCTTCCAAAAAGAACTTTTGGTCATCATTTTTATATATCCATTACAGTCATATCCATTTTATTTAAGTTATCAAATTTGTGGGCATAGTTATTTATAATATTCCTGTATTATCCTGTTACCGTCCATGGTATCAGTAGTGATCGCTTTCTTTCATTTCTAATATTAGTAATTTGTCCTTTTCTCTTGGTTAGTTTGACCAGAGGTTTATCAGTTTTACTGCCCTTCAAAGAACCAGCTTTTGGTTCCACTGATTTTCTCTGTGGTTTCCCTGTTTTCAGATTTCATTAATTTCTGTTCTAATTTTCATCCTTTCTTTTCCTCTTATTTTAGATCTAATTTGGTTTTGTTTTCCTAGTTTCCTAAGGTAGAAGCTTATATTACTGATTTTACATCTTTCTTCTTTTCTAATAATATGCATTCAATATTAAAAATTTCCCTCTAAGCCTGCTTTCACTAGAGCTCTTCAATTGTGATAAGATGCATTTTCATTTAGTCCAAAGTATCAATATTTAAAAATTTCCACTGTGACTTTTTGACACATATGCTAATTAGATAGTCTACAAACATTTTGGGCCCTTCTAGCTCTCACTGTTATTGATTTATAGTTTAATTCTGTTGTGGTTTGAGATAATACCTACTATAGATTACCTTCTAACTCAAATCTTTCTAAATTTGTTAAGGTGTGTTTTACAACCCAGAATATGGTTCATTTGGTAAATGTTTTGGAAAAAAAATCAAACTTTTTAAAAGGCATCAAAGTACTTATTTCATATCATTTACAAGTATATATGTACAAGATGAAGGAGGGCAGGGACACAGCTATCTTACTATTAGAAAGAATGGCAGTAATTGGGGCTTGGGATAAAATTCAAAAAGTAACATCTCAATTCTGAGCTATAGATGCTATTTTAAAAGTGACTCTAGCAATAATGTATTTTTGGTCTTCATAAAATGTAAGTGAAAAAAGATCAAAGGTATTTTTGCTATATGAGAACTTATCTAAACCCAGAAATCAAAATGACTTTATTTTGGGATAAGACGAGGGAAAAGGATAATCTTTGCTATCTACATTTGCAAGTAGCACAATGATAAAGAATCCACCTACTAATGCAGGTGGATTTGGGTTCAATCCCTAGGTGGGGAAAATCACTTGGAGGAGGAGATCCCAATCCATTCCAGTATTCCTGCCTGGAAAATTCCATGGACAGAGGATCCTGGCTATAATCCATGGGGTCATAAAGAATCAGACATGACTGAGCAGCTTGCTGTGCAAAATCAAAAGTCAAACAGATTCAGATAGCAATAAGCACATATCATCCTATAATAATATCTATAAATAAACATCTGACCTTTGACTAGTTCATCTACCTCTCTGAAAGTGTTATGTATAAGAGAGCAGAGATTCTCTTTGGGAAAACTGAGTATTATTTTGTATTGAGGATCACTTTATATTTAGATGCATATAGTGGTAGATTATTTATGATAAAATATAATGCAGAATGTTTGTTTCAATAGCATAGGAAGAGCACTTTACATAAAAATTTGTATACTATATGGTCCCTATTATGTAAGAAATGAGGCCTATTAAAAGGACTGGAAAGAAATATACCTAAATGTAACCAGAACTGAGTAATAATTTTTCCATATTTTCATACTGTTATCTAATTTGTAGTCAGAAAAATATACAATAATTACTTTAATACAACCTGAGAAGTACTGTAATAGAGCTATAAAAAGGTTTGCTTTTGGTACCAGAGTATCAATTCTCTTGAGAAGTTCAAGTTAAATTCTGAAAGGGAAGATATTTCAAATATATCCTAATGTAATATAGCAATAGTTGATCAGAAAAAGGATATACTGCACTTGCAACTGCCAGTGAGACCAAGCACATACCACTAGGGAAACTTGAAATAGTTCCNACTCATTAGAAAATGGTAAATTGTTAGTTAAAACACCAAAGACCCTATTTTCTAAATTACTTTTCTGTAATTCTACATAAGTCTAACTAGCTTTATATTTTTATTAGATCAAATTAAATTCAATTCTAATTACTAAGATAATAAACTGTTTTAGGTAGCAAATCTTTAATTTACTATCTATTGAGGGCATAATATACAGAACTATAATAAAAGTCTTATAAACTGAGTTCAACAGAATTTGGGGGGAATGCTTTATATCTTACCAAGTAAGCACATTTAGTTTAAGAAGCCTTCCAAAAAGAACTTTTGGTCATCATTTTTATATATCCATTACAGTCATATCCATTTTATTTAAGTTATCAAATTTGTGGGCATAGTTATTTATAATATTCCTGTATTATCCTGTTACCGTCCATGGTATCAGTAGTGATCGCTTTCTTTCATTTCTAATATTAGTAATTTGTCCTTTTCTCTTGGTTAGTTTGACCAGAGGTTTATCAGTTTTACTGCCCTTCAAAGAACCAGCTTTTGGTTCCACTGATTTTCTCTGTGGTTTCCCTGTTTTCAGATTTCATTAATTTCTGTTCTAATTTTCATCCTTTCTTTTCCTCTTATTTTAGATCTAATTTGGTTTTGTTTTCCTAGTTTCCTAAGGTAGAAGCTTATATTACTGATTTTACATCTTTCTTCTTTTCTAATAATATGCATTCAATATTAAAAATTTCCCTCTAAGCCTGCTTTCACTAGAGCTCTTCAATTGTGATAAGATGCATTTTCATTTAGTCCAAAGTATCAATATTTAAAAATTTCCACTGTGACTTTTTGACACATATGCTAATTAGATAGTCTACAAACATTTTGGGCCCTTCTAGCTCTCACTGTTATTGATTTATAGTTTAATTCTGTTGTGGTTTGAGATAATACCTACTATAGATTACCTTCTAACTCAAATCTTTCTAAATTTGTTAAGGTGTGTTTTACAACCCAGAATATGGTTCATTTGGTAAATGTTTTGGAAAAAAAATCAAACTTTTTAAAAGGCATCAAAGTACTTATTTCATATCATTTACAAGTATATATGTACAAGATGAAGGAGGGCAGGGACACAGCTATCTTACTATTAGAAAGAATGGCAGTAATTGGGGCTTGGGATAAAATTCAAAAAGTAACATCTCAATTCTGAGCTATAGATGCTATTTTAAAAGTGACTCTAGCAATAATGTATTTTTGGTCTTCATAAAATGTAAGTGAAAAAAGATCAAAGGTATTTTTGCTATATGAGAACTTATCTAAACCCAGAAATCAAAATGACTTTATTTTGGGATAAGACGAGGGAAAAGGATAATCTTTGCTATCTACATTTGCAAGTAGCACAATGATAAAGAATCCACCTACTAATGCAGGTGGATTTGGGTTCAATCCCTAGGTGGGGAAAATCACTTGGAGGAGGAGATCCCAATCCATTCCAGTATTCCTGCCTGGAAAATTCCATGGACAGAGGATCCTGGCTATAATCCATGGGGTCATAAAGAATCAGACATGACTGAGCAGCTTGCTGTGCAAAATCAAAAGTCAAACAGATTCAGATAGCAATAAGCACATATCATCCTATAATAATATCTATAAATAAACATCTGACCTTTGACTAGTTCATCTACCTCTCTGAAAGTGTTATGTATAAGAGAGCAGAGATTCTCTTTGGGAAAACTGAGTATTATTTTGTATTGAGGATCACTTTATATTTAGATGCATATAGTGGTAGATTATTTATGATAAAATATAATGCAGAATGTTTGTTTCAATAGCATAGGAAGAGCACTTTACATAAAAATTTGTATACTATATGGTCCCTATTATGTAAGAAATGAGGCCTATTAAAAGGACTGGAAAGAAATATACCTAAATGTAACCAGAACTGAGTAATAATTTTTCCATATTTTCATACTGTTATCTAATTTGTAGTCAGAAAAATATACAATAATTACTTTAATACAACCTGAGAAGTACTGTAATAGAGCTATAAAAAGGTTTGCTTTTGGTACCAGAGTATCAATTCTCTTGAGAAGTTCAAGTTAAATTCTGAAAGGGAAGATATTTCAAATATATCCTAATGTAATATAGCAATAGTTGATCAGAAAAAGGATATACTGCACTTGCAACTGCCAGTGAGACCAAGCACATACCACTAGGGAAACTTGAAATAGTTCCACAATACTAGAATACAGGCTGCAATAAGAGTAAGAGGAATAGGAAGAATAAATATACTTGAACATACTGGGGCCAGATGCTGTATGAAATAGCTTCTAGAATGAAGAAAATCTAAACCTAGCCATCTTAGGCTAAGATGTTTCAATGCTTAACTTCATTATTAAACAATCAATAGTTAAACAATGACATTAATAGTTAAACAATGACATATAAACAATCACATTTCTTTTAAATACTTAAAACTACTCTTTTTCCTTTAAAATTAAACCAGAGACTGAAATTTGACTATAGCAAGGGAGAGGCTGGCAAATACACTCTTCAAGAAGCAACTATAACAAAGAATACAATCATGAAAAACAACCATTTGAGGGCTCAAACATACACAAACATGCTGCTAAGTGTTAATTCATGAAAACTAGCTGAATCTTGGTTAACAACAGTGGGGATTTGCGGTGCCTTTGCCTGAAGCCACTAGCATTACCTTCACCTTTTGCTCAGTTGGTATGGAAATTCTTTGAGGATAAGGCTGGCTGTGAAAAAAAGCAACTTCACTTCTGGAAAGGGTTAAAGGGATTTTGAGTAAACAGTGAAAAACACACACAGAATTAAGTAACAAACTTAGTAAGGAACAAACAGGGAATGTAAGCAGCTATGCTAGCTTCAGGTTGCAGTTTTGGTTGGCCTGAACTGTAGACTGGAAGGCTGGTCAGAAATTTAGAAATTCCACAAAGATTCTGGAAATGAGAGAGACACAGAAGGGCTACAGAAACTCTTCACATAGCCTTGGCTGGTTGGGAGGCTAAATGAACATGTAAGGGAGACCCATGAAGGCCTGACGGAAAGCAAAAGGTGAGGCAGACTTGAAAACTGCCTTAATTTTAAATGAACTCTCAAATCAACACACATCCACTGGCAAAGGCTGGAGGCCTCACAGGTTTAGAGAGGTGTTTGAGCACAACTTCTGACTTATCATTGACCCCTAATCTGTCTAGACACAGTTGCAACCCTAGCAAACCAGCCTAAAAAATTAAAAATAGTAATGTACAGACTACCAGGGAAACAGACCCCACAAACTAAGTGCAGGCAGACTACTAAAAAAAAACATCACTACCCATCTTCCTTGAGGGAAAAATCCAAACAACAGTTCCTATAACAAATGATCAAAAATATATTGGACAGTTTTCAACAAAAAGTGATGAGACATGCAGGAAAAATAGGAAAGTGTAATCCAAATTCTAGAATAACGGCAGTAAATAGAAAGATTCTGAGTGAGCCCAAATGCTGTATTTAGCCAAGACCTCAAATCAGCTATTATAGAAATGCTCAAAAAATTCAAAGAAACCATGTTTAAAGAATTAAAGGACAATATGACAATGATGTAACAAACAGGGTTATCTCAACAATGAAACAGAGCCTGTAATAAAGAACCATATAAAAATGCTGACTCATATTTTCCATATGTACCTGTTTTTTTGGTAGTTGTGTAACTATATAATTTCTTTCTCTCTTTTACATCATGTGGAATGTGGGATCTTAGTTCCCCAACCAGGGATTGAACCCATGTCCCTTGTGCTGGAAGCGCAAAGACTTAACCACTGGACAACAAGGGAAGTCCCTATAATTTCTTACACTGGTCAATATTTTTAAAATACTTAAGAAGGAATACTTGAGGTATAAGCTGTTTAGCAACTCATTATGCTTTGAAAGCTTTGTAGTAACCTTTGAATAAAGGTAAAGATCTTTTCCTACAGAATTAATCAAACATATGTTAATTTTTTAGTGAAACTGTTTATACCTAACTGGGCTTTCCTGATGGCTCAGATGGTAAAGAATCCACCTGCAGTGTGGGAGACCTGGGTCCAATCCCTGAGTTGAGAAGATCCCCTGGAGGAGGGCATGGCAACCCCCTCCAGTATTCTTGTCTGGAGACTCTCCATGGACAGAGGAGCTTGGTGGGCAACAGTCCATGGGATCACAAAGAATCAGACACGACTGAGTGACTAAGCCAAAAAAAAAAAAAAAAAAAAAAAAAACCCAACTAGATATTTCAACATGGTATAAAATCAAAATAACCAAAGGAAATGTTATGTTGATAATCACAGGTATATAACTGTTTTAAGAATCTAATTTAATTTCCATGGTTAGCCTTCAGTGTCTGTCAGGAATGTTTCTAGAATTATTTTAAGGGAGTAATAAAATATTACATAATTCCACAAACTTATTCTGATACTACAATATATAAATAATTTTAATACTATTAGTAATTAATTGCATTGAATACACAGTGAAATACTATTTAGTCATAAAAAAGGGGGAGATCTTGACATTTTCAGAATACAGATGGACCTTGGTCATTACTCTAAGTGAAGTTAGACATGAAAAGACAACTATATGATCTTCTATGGAGAATCAAAGAAAATCAAACTGATAGGAACAGAAATCAGATTTGTGATTGTCAGAGCTAAGGATATGAAGGTACGAGATTGGGTGAAAGATATTTCTAATTAAGTTCTGGAGATATAATGTCCAGCATGGTGACTATAGTTAACAATACTATATTGAATATTTGATAACTGATATTAATAAAAGTTCTCATAAGGAAAAAAGTGTAATTAGGTGAAGTGAGGTATGGTTAACTAAACTCACTGTGGTAATCTTTTTACATTATATACATATTAAATCATTTTGTTGTACGTCTTAAATAATGTTATATGTTGACTGGTGGTGGTGGTTTAGTTGCTAAGTCATGTCTGATTCTTGCAACATCATGGACTGAAGCCTGCCAGGCTCCTCTATCTGTGGGATTTCCCAGGCAAAAATACTGGACTTAGTTGCTTTTTCCTCTTCCAGGATATCTCCCAGACCCAGGGGTTGAACCCACATTTCTCCTGCATTGCTGGTGGACTCTCTACCACTGTGCCACCAGGGAAGCCCCTATATGTTGATTATATCTCAATAAAACTGGGAAAATACTCATGTATTTCTTAAATAAAATTTGTGCCTATATACATACGTATTACCAGCAGGCAGGTTTTTATATTTACAATAAAATAATGGCAATTAATTCTATTAATAATCTATGTGTTAGTCACTCAATCATGTCTAATTCTTTGTAATTCCATGCACTGTGGCCTGCTAGGCTCTCCTGTCCACGGACTTCTCCAGGCAAGAATACCGGAGTGGGTAGACATTCCCTTCTCCAGGGCATCTTCCCAACCCAGGAATCGAACCTGGGTCTCCTGCATTGCAGGCAGATTCTTTACCAGCTGAACCACCACAGAAGCCCGATCGTCATCATCGTCATCGTCATCATCTTCTATCAATTCTTTATTTGTGATTTGTTAGTGGACAGCCACTTTAAATTTAATTTAATTGGATTTTGCTGTTTTCATATTTTGTATTACCATAAATATAATTATTATAACATTTAATGAATGACTCTTTCTCATTTTTAGTGAGACCAATCTATGCTATGGAACTATTAGTTTCCCAGATGTCCCTTAAAAGTTTATGCTACTTTCTTATGTAATAGTATTACAAATTTACATTTCTCAAACTAACACTACCAGAGAAGCAAACTGCCCACTATCTGTTGTAAACCATTAATTTACATTATTAACACGATATACTTACTCAGTTATAAATTCAGGGTTTGTAAAGCTGAGGTTGGTTAAATGACCTTCAAGTTTAGAAGATTCATGCGTATTTAAGGCTGGAGTGGTCTTAGTGCTGAGTATAGCTCTTTTCTCATCTTTTTCAAGTGCTTTTCTCTTCCCACCATTTTGGAAATATTCTCTGCACACACTACAATGCAAAATAAAGTTATCTTTTAAACAACAGGTATAGATATAAAATAAAAATGGACAAATATTACCCTTTATTAATAAAAATGGGAAATGTCACATAGAGGTTAAGTTTGAGTACCTGTAGCACTTTCAAGTTTTTTAAATTACCATATAACAAAGCATGATCATAGACTATGTTTAATAAATTAGAAATGTTTTTTCAGAAGCACAATACCTATATGTTTTGCTGGACTTTATTCTTAGCTAAAACATAGTTCCTCCAGAAGAGCTTAGATAACTCTGCTATTCAGTGACACATTCAAAAAGAACAGTAGTCACAGTTAATTCTGAGCCAGCTCTGTTGGTAGCACAGCTGTTTTTCAGATCCCTCCTAGTTTATAAAAACAAAGGCACAAAATCAGGTTGCCAACACAGAAAGAAGATCATAAAAATCTAGTTTAGGTAAAAATAGTATCATATTATAAAGGTATACATTCAGAAAGAACAAAGGTTTGAATATAATAGTGATTTTTATAATACCTGGAAATTATTCCTACCCATCAAGAGACCATTACTGTTTGTCCCAATTTTTATAAGTGAATATTAAAATGCAGATTTTTCAAGATATATTGGAAAATATAAGCCCATATCAGGTTATCTAGAATCAGACACTAATGACTGGTATTAACATTAAATATTAAATGATTTTCTTCATATCTAATACAATTTTGGAGAAGGAAATGGCAACCCACTCCAGTATTCTTGCTTAGAAAATCCCATGAACAGAGGAGCTATAGTGGCGCGGTACTATCCAAGAGGTTGTAAAGAGTTGGACACAACTAAGTGACTAATACACAATACAATTTTAGTATGAATATAGTAGGGTACCATGCCTGGGTATGTAACAGGGCAATAAATATGAACCATAGAATCAACTCAAGATACTCACTAGCTATTAAAGACAAGAAACTTAAAGGAAAAAAGACTGCTGTGATCTACCTCTGGCCCTTGAGCTTATTATATGACAAGAGACATACAATTAAACAATTAACTGATATATTTATCAAAGTTTCAAGTGAATGTGAATGGAAGCTAAACAGATCTTTCTTTACAGAGTCTTAAAGGTGGGCTTCCCTGGTGTCTCAGAGCTTAAAGTGTCTGCCTGCAATGTGGGAGACCTGGGTTCAATCCCTGGGTCAGGAAGATCCCCTAGAAAAGGAAAAGGCAACCCACTCCAGAATTCTTGCCTGAGGAATCCCATGGATGGAGGAGCCTGGTGGGCTACAGTCCATGGGGTCGCAAAGAGTCGGACACAACTGAGCAAGCGACTTCGACTTCAAAGGTGGCTCAGATGGTAAAGCGTCTGCCTACAATGCCGGAGACCTGGGATCAATCCTTGGGTCAGGAAGATCTCCTGGAGAAGGAAATGGCAACCCACTCCAGTATTCTTGCCTGGAAAATCCCATGGATGGAGGAGCGTGATAGGCTACAGTCCATGGGGTTGCAAAGAGTCGTATACGACTGAGCGACTTCATTTCACTTCACTTCAAACCATTATTATTCCATATAGCTTATTCCCTGAACAAAGATGGACTATTTTATCCACAGACACTGCCTGGTATAGTTCCATAAACACATGGCTAGAGAAGAACTGAAAAAGTACTTTAAAACTAATTTTTTCAAGTACAACTATGGTGTCTAAGGAAAAAATGCCCATTTCTCCTCACACTTAAAAAATACTATTAGCTCAATTTCAGTTTGCCTAAATGTCTATTAAAGATGTCTTTAACTGATCCTATGGAGATTTAATTTTAATTCAAATTATATACAAGAGTTGAAACTCATTCATCATTAATCAAACATTTATTAACTACCTATCATGTGCCAGGCACACAGGTGATGGGAAAGCAAATTGAAGAAGACATTGCTGCCTTCAAGGAGCTCAAACTAGTGAAGGAGACAATTACATAATAAAGAAAATACAATTTATAAATATCTATCATCCAGTCTAAAATCAGTAGTATAAAATCTGATTTTAGAAAGATGAGGAGGAATAAATCAGGCTAGGAAGAACGTTAGTTAAGGAGGAAAGTCCTTTCCTGGTAGAGAACAGCATGAGCAAAGTCAAGGAAGTGAAAAGCATCATGGATCCTGAAGAGACAGACATCACTTCAAGGCATGTGAAATTTAAAGTGCTAGGCAGAAAACACATTGAAAAGGCCCTGAGGCCAAAGAGAGGAATGATAGCCAGGTGACACTTGGAGAGATAAGCAAACTTGAGATCATGAAAGACTGACAGGCCAGTGTAGGAATGTGGCCTTTAGAAATCTAACCTAATGACAGAAGTTTACTGGTTTTTTGGAGTGGGTGGTAAGGCTGACTACAAAGGTATACATTAGAGCTTTTTAGAGTGATGGAAAAGTTTTATGTCTAGACATGGTGGTGGTACATAAGTGTAAACAACTATCAGTACTCACTGAACTGTACACTAAAATGGGTGTATTTTATTGTATGTTAATTAAACCTCTGTAGGGTTAATTAAATACAGCCTTAAAACCTTGGAATTAATACTAAAAATAATACCTTTATCATATACACAAGGGTAAAAAGATTGCTTACTTTTCTATTAGGTGGAACCATACAGAATTGCTGATATTCAATAGTTCTTGATCCACAAACACTGCAAAACTAAACCAAATTTATATGGCTCAATCTCATAATTACCTAGAAGCTGGGTGGCAAAATACTTAAAGGGCTAGGATTCCAGATACTTACAGGATAATAACCACTATCTAAATACCAATCTCCATACACAAGTTCCAAAAAAATATACAAATCATTAGGATAAGAGCACACACAGCTCATACCTATGGCATAACTCAGAAACAGGAATAGTATCTAATTATACATGTAATTTGGAGATAAAAATCTGAGATCAACTGAGTTGGCTTTGGAATTATCCAAGTAGAGTCAGATGAGGACTATGTAAAAGAGGAAGGTATGGTGGGGTCTCTAACGTGGCAAAAAAAACCCCAAAAAACAGATAATACCAGCTAAGGTTTACTATCAAGACAGTCCAACTCTGAGTGGAGAAGCCTTAAGAATGCAGAATGCAGTGAAATAAAGCATTAGCCACAGGAAGGCCAAAAAGAAAAAGTTTGAAAGGTAAATGAGAAGGGCTGTTGCCAAAGGTCAAAGCTTTGAGAAGGTATTATTTCTGAGGGAGAAAGGAAGCACCATGAAAAAAGGAGGTATCTCTGGAGATGTGCTGATAAAGGGAAGGAATGAAGCAATGAAGAATAAAGAGCATACTGACATAAGTTACATCCATTAAAAAATTCATACATCAGCCAAAAGAGGACTGAATTTATTAAAGGAACTCCACTTATATAAAGGAACTCCACTCCAATCAAACAAGGCTCTATGGAATTAAGAAACCAAGTAAGTCACACAAACCCCTACCTATACGTCCAGAGACACTCCAACATGATAGTCAAAACACATTAAAAAAAAGTCCAATAAACCCAGTAACCATACAAGTTCCTATTAGAAGGAAAGACAAATTGAAACTTTTCAGTAGATGAAAATTCTTAAAAATATAAAAAATAAAAACAGCTATAAAAGAGAAGAAAATTGTAACATAATACTTCAACATTAATTATATATAATCAAATAATTGCAGATATGAAAAAACATTTCAAATCAGAGATTAACTAAAAAGCTGAGGATAAAGAACTAAATAAATAGCCAGATATACTGTCACTATGTTGCTGCTGCTGCTGTAAAGTTGCTTCAGTTGTGTCCGACTCTGTGCGACCCCATAGACGGCAGCCCACCAGACTCCTCCGTCCCTGGGACTCTCCAGGCAAGAATATTGGAGTGGGCATCCATTTCCTTCTCCAGTGAATGAAAGTGAAGTCGCTCAGTCGTGCCGGACTCTCAGCGACCCCATGGATTACAGCCCGCCAGGCTCCTCCGTCCATGAGATTTTCCAGCAAGAGTACTGGAGTGGAGTGCCATTGCCTTTGTTAGTTCCTCTCAGATTTATACATTCAACACAATCCCAATCAGAAGCAGAGCAAAATACCATATCGACAAAACAAATGGTTTCTAAAGTTTACATGGGTTAGCAGAACATCCAGGATAGCTAACATGGTATTGAGGGAGAAGAACAAAGCTGGAGGACTGATGCATTCTGATTTCAAGACATAATATAAACCAATTACTATACTATTATTAGTAGTAATCCGGGACAGTATATTGTTGGCAAAACAATAGACAAATAGATCAATGGGAACAGAATAGAGAGCCCAGATATAGGTAAATGTAAATACATTTAACTGATCTCTGACAGAGGAGCAAAGGCAATACAGTGAAGTAAAGATAGTCTTTTAAACAAATAATGCTGAAACTGGATACTGAATACCAAAAATGAACCTAGACACAGACAATACAACCTTCACAAAATTAACTCCAAGTGGATTACAGACTTAAATGTAAAACTCAAAACTATAAAACTCTTCAGAGAGTTTTAAAAATTTCCAGAAGAAAGTCTAGATGACTTTGGATGTTGTATCTAAAAAGTCATGGTCAAATGAAAGTCACAATCTATAAAAGAAAAAACTGAGAAGCTAGACTTCACTAAAATAAAAAAACTTCTGCTCTGCAAAAGACAATGTCAAGAGAATGAGAAGACAAGTCATACACTAGAAGAAAATATCTGCAAAAGATATACCTAATAAAGGACTATTATCCAAAATATACAAAGAATTCTTGAAACTCAACATTAAGAACATAAACAACCTGATTAAAACATGGGCAAAACACCTAAATGGACACCACAGTAAAGAAGGTATATAAATTTCAACTAAGCTTAAGAAAAGATGCTCCATTGGAGAAATAAATGCAAATTAAAATAGCAATGAGGTACTACAATTCATTATTATAATAACCAAAATCCAGAACACTAACAACACCGAACGCTGGTGAAGATGTGGAACAAAACTCTCATTCACTGCTAGTGGGAATGCAAAATGGTACAGTCACTTTGGAAGATAGTTGGTAGCTTCTTACAAAACTAAATATATTCTTCCCATGTAATCCAGCAATCAAGTTTTGTGGTATTTACCAAAAAAGGAATACTTATTTCCACAAATCACCCTGCACATGGGTGCTAATAGCATTTATTCATAACTGCCAAAATATGCAAGCAAACAAGATATCCTTCAGTTGTTGAGGTTCAGTTCCTAAGTCATGTATGACTGCAACCCCATGGACTATGGCATGCCAGGCTCCTCTGTCCTCCACTGTCTCACAGTTTGTTCAAATTCATGTCCATTAAGTCAGTGATGCTATCTAACCATCACTTCTTCTATCACCCCCTTCTCCCTTTGCCTTCAATCTTTCCCAGTATCAGGGTCTTTTGCAATGAGTTGGCTCTTTGCTTCAGGTGGCCAAAGTATTGGAGTTTCACCAACAGTCCTTCCAATGAATATTGAGGATTGATTTTCTTTAGGATTCCCTGGTTTGATTGCCCTGAAATACAAGGGATTCAAGAATCTTCTCCAACACCATAATTTGAAAGCAACAATTCTTTAGTGCTCAGCCTTCTTTATAGACCAACTCTCATATCCATGTATGACTACCGGAAAAACCATAGCCTTCTCTATCCCAACCTGTGTCAGCAAAGTGATGTGTCTGCTTTTTAATACACTGTCCAGGTTTGTCACAGCTTTTCTTCCAAGGAATAAGTGTCTTTTAATTTCATGGCTGCAGTCACTGTCTGTAATGATCTTAGTTTTTTGAATGCTGAGTTTCAAGCCAGTTTTTTCACTCTCCTTCTTTACCCTCATTAAGAGACTCATTAGTTCCTCTTCACTTTCTGCCATTAATGTGGTACCATCTGTATATCTGAGGTTGCTGATACTTCTAATAATCTTGATTTCAGCTTGTTGATTCTTTCAGCCCATACATCAGTACATCATATGATGTACTCTGCACAGGAATTAAATAGCAGAATGGCAACTACAGCCTTGTGGTGCTCCTTTTCCAATTTTAAACCAGTCCGTTGTTTCATGTCTGGTTCTCACTGTTGCTCCTTGACCTCCATACAGGTTTCTCAGGAGACAGGTAAGGAGGCCTGGTATTCCCATCTCTTTAAGAATTTTCCATAGTTTGCTGTGATCCATACAAGGGCTTTAGTGTAGTCAATGAAGGAGATGTTTTTCTGAAACTCCCTTGCTTTCTCTATGATCACCGATTGTTGGCAGTTGTTCTCTGGTTCCTCTGTCTCTTCGATATCCTTCAGTAGCTGAATGGATAAATAAGCTGTGGTTCACCCAGACAATGGAAATACTATTCACCACTAAAAATAAATAAGCTATCAAGCCAACAAAGACACAGTGGAACCGTAAATGCATATTATTAAATGAAAGATGTCATTATGAAAAGGTTCAATACTGTAATTCCAAATATATACATTGTAGAGAAGGCAGAACTACAGAGACAGTGAAAAAAAAAAACTAAGTGGTTCTTCAGGGAGGAGGAGAATGGGAGCAGAATGAATTAAGAGCTGAAGCACAGAGGATTTTGAGGGCAATGAAATTATTCTGTATGATACTATAATGGTAGATACTTATCATCACATTTTTGTCAAAACCCATAAAATATATAACACCAAAAGTGAACCCAAATATAAACTATGAACTTTGGATTATAATGATATGTCAGTGTGGGTTCATCAGCTGTAATGAAGGTAGCACTATATGTGGATTGTTGATAGCGGTGTGACTGCCCATATGTGGGGGCAGGGTATATATGGGAACTACCTGAATTTTCTGTTCAATTTTGCTGTGAACCTAAAACTGTTCGAAAAGAAAATCAAAACTATTTGAAAGGGAAAAAAAATGAACACAGAATAGATATCATTTGGTTCCTGATAGTACCCTAAGAAGGATACAATGTCACCTATATGATATTCTTACTACTAATAAGCTTAATTTGAACCTAATTACAAAGAAACAACCATACAAATCCAAACTGAGGGACAGTCTATAATTTGACTTTACAGAAAGTCCATGTCAGTTTCAGTTCAGTTCAGTCGCTCAGTCATGTCCGACTCTTTGCGACCCCATGAACCGCAGCACGCCAGGCCTCCCTGTCCATCACCAACTCCTGGAGTTCACTCAGACTCACGCCCATCGAGTCCGTGATGCCATCCAGCCATCTCATCCTCCATCGTCCCCTTCTCCTCCTGCCCCCAATCCCTCCCAGCATCAGAGTCTTCTCCAATGAGTCAGCTCTTCGCATGAGGTGGCCAAAGTACTGGAGCTTCAGCTTTAGCATCATTCCTTCCAAAGAAATCCCAGGGCTGATCTCCTTCAGAATGGACTGGTTGGATCTCCTTGCAGTCCAAAGGACTCTTAAGAGGCTTCTCCAACACCACAGTTCAAAAACATCAATTCTTCTGTGCTCAGCCTTGTTCACAGTCCAACTCTCACATCCATACATGACTACTGGAAAAATCATAGCCTTGACTAGATGGACCTTTATTGGCACAGTAATGTCTCTGCTTTTTAATATGCTATCTAGTTTGGTCATAACTTTTCTTCCAAGGAGTAAGCGTCTTTTAATTTCATGCCTGCAGTCACCATCTGCAGTGATTTTGGAGCCCAAAAAAATAAAGTCTGACACTGTTTCCACTGTTTACCCATCTATTTCCCATGAAGTGATGGGACAGGATGCCATGATCTTCGTTCTCTGAATGTTGAGCTTTAAGCCAAGTTTTTCACTCTCCTCTTTCACTTTCATCAAGAAGCTTTTTAGTTCCTCTTCACTTTCTGCCATAAGGGTGGTGTTATCTGCATATCTGAGGTTATTGATATTCTCCTGGCAATCTTGATTCCAGCTTGTGTTTCTTCCAGTCCAGTGTTTCTCATGATGTACTCTGCATATAAGTTAAATAAGCAGGATGACAATATACAGCCGTGATGTACTCCTTTTCCTATTTGGAACCAATCTATTGTTCCATGTCCAGTTCTAACTGTTGCTTCCTGACCTGCATACAGATTTCTCAAGAGGCAGATCAGGTAGGTGGCCTGGTATTCCCATCTCTTTCAGAATTTTCCACAGTTTATTGTGAT
>SJYA01000646.1:1123429-1138795 GCA_006410615.1 Neotragus moschatus
TTTCTAAGGCCCACTTGACTTCACATTCCAGGATGTCTGGCTCTAGGTGAGTGATCACACCATCGTGATTATCCAGGTCATGAAGATCTTTTTTGTACAGTTCCTCTGTGTATTCTTGCCACCTCTTCTTAATATCTTCTGCTTCTGTTAGGTCCATACCATTTCTGTCCTTTATCGAGCCAATCTTTCCATGAAATGTTCCCTTGGTATCTCTAATTTTCTTGAAGAGATCTCTAGTCTTTCCCATTCTGTTCTTTTCCTCTATTTCTTTGCATTGATTGCTGAAGAAGGCTTTCTTATCTCTTCTTGCTATTCTTTGGAACTCTGCATTCAGATGCTTATATCTTTCCTTTTCTCCTTTGCTTTTTGCTTCTCTTCTTTTCACAAAACACCAAAAAAGAAAAAATCCCAAACAACCCAAAACCCTAGAGAATTTTTCCTAGATTAAAGAAGACCACATGGGTAACAACTAAGTGCAATAATACACACTGAAGTATTCAGGAACAAAAGTATTGTGATTTCTGCAACTGACTTGGTTTAATACAGTGAAGGGGAAAGGAGAGGGAATAGTGGAGATGAGGAGAAAAAGAGAAAAAAGATACAAAATGAGACTAAAGTAGCCCAAAATTTTTTTCAAAACAGAAGGAAACAAAGTGAATCAAAGGTTTTATATCTAGTCAAGCTATGCATCTTGTAACAAAACTATAAAAAAAATAGCTTTTGGTATGTAATAACCCACATAGTATCATAATTACAAGATGTTTTGAAAGCATGAGCTTCATCTATGACTTCAGAGATGTTGGTGAAAAGGCTAGAGGCAAATAAAAAGCATTAAGTGAATTTAAGAAGATAGTTTATAATGCTGAAGGCCACAATTCCCAGTGAAGCAATGTGCTATGTATCATAGCAGCCATCTTTACAAAGCAGAAACTCCATGAAATGCATGGAGAAACAGACACAACTAAAACAGGGAACTTTAAACACATCACTGAGGTATTCTCATTTTTGCTGATGGCATTAAATGATATAACTTCTATGGAGGGTGATGTGACAATATCCAACAAAATCACATAAGTATTTACTCTTTTACTCTGCAATTCCACATCTACAAAGATACGTCAAAAATACAAAATGAATATACACAAGGTTATTCATTACAGCACTGTTTGTAAGAGAAAAAGATTGTAAGTAACATAAGATGAGTAAGCTATCTATATACTGGTGATGGTCAATCTATGTGTGAACTTGACTGGACTACGAGGTGCCTAGTCAGTCAGTCAGTTTAGTCGCTCAGTAAATATCTGTCACACATTCTGGGTGTTTCTGCAAGGATGTTTCTAGATAAGACTAACATTAAATGGGTAGACTGAGTAAAGAAGATTTGTTCTTTTTAATGAGGTTGCTTCAGTAGTGTCCAACTCTGTGTGACCCCATAGATGGCAGCCCACCAGGCTCCGCTGTCTCTGGGATTCTCCAGGCAAGAACACTGGAGTGGGTTGCCATTTCCTTCTCCAATGCATGAAAGTGAAACATGAAAGTGAAGTCGCTCAGTAGTGTCCGAATCTTCATGATCCCATGGACTGCAGTCCACCAGGCTCCTCCGTCCATGGGATTTTCCAGGCAAGAATACTGGAGTGAGGTGCCACTGGCTTCTCTGGAGGTTAGCTGTATCTAATCACTAAAAGGTCTGCATAAAGAAAAAACATTGACCCTCCCCAGAGTATGGGATTCTTCTTGCCAAACTGCCTTTGGGTTGGAACATTGAATTTTTCCTGCCTTCAGACCCAAACTGAAACAGCAGCTCTTCCTGGATCTCAAGCCTGCTGGCCTTAGAATTGGAATTATATCACTGGTTTGGTTCTCTTAGGTCTCTGGCATGTCAACTCATCCTGCAGATCTTGGGACTTCACAAACATGAACTGATTCTCTGGAGAATCCTAAATACAATATCAAGTAGAGTGATCTCCATGAAATACTATTAAGTAAAAATGAAAAGTACAAAAGAGAGTACATGACATGTACCATTTGCAGAGATAAGACAGGGTAGATCCATGTATACACATTGTATGAATTTGCTAATTTCTGCAAAAAGGAGAAAAAAGAAACAAAGAAAATGGAAGGGAGCCTCTTCTGAGTATACCTTTTTTTGTAAAGTTTTGACTTCTGAACCATGTAAATGCCTTATATTTCCCCAAGTTAAAAGAAAATAAGAAAAAAACCCCATAAAACAAAGTGAAACTAACTGCATAGTAAATTGGTAACATAACCATAAGCAAAAGAGCTATTTAAAGTAACTTTCAAACACAGTATTGTGACTTTTAGTGAGCTATGTTCTAAAGACAAAAGAACTGCAAAGAAATCTTAAACTTCACTCAGCTTATTGTTAGAAGTAAAATTGGTACTGTAATTTTGATACCATTTTATGTGAACTATAGAACAAAGCAAACATGTTAATGTTATTCAGAACTAGGTCCTTCAGTGTTACAGAAGAGATAAGATAAAACAAAGAAGTTAGGCAAAAAAACCTATAATATTACATTTGAATAGAAAATATCAGTTATGAATTTAAGACTATATATATTTTTTAACTATGTTCACTGAAAAATTCTAGAAGAAAGGACACCTCAGTAGTACATCTCGTGCCCAGATCTTAATTTCTAATTACTATTTTCCACTACAAGAAATTAAGGCTCCTTGATTCTAAGTCTTAACTGGGAAAGTAAAGATTTTTCTTGTAATAGCTACCAAGACAGTGCTCAAAGGTAATGTCAATACACAGAAACCAGCTGTGAAGAGGCTCCCACTGGCTAAATATGGAATAATTTAAACATACACATTCACAGACAAATCAAAGACTGATGGAAAAAGCAAATAAATAACAATCCAGGAGGCTACAATACTACTCCATAAACAAACAAAATCCACCCAAAACCAAACCAAACAAAAAAAGTCACAAAAAACTCACTTGTTACAACTGCAATCAACTATTATTGAAAACTGGTAATTAAACAGAAAGAATTACAAGTATATGCTTATTTTTACCTCGCCTTTCTATAATCATTCCCTGTTCATAAAGGAAGGTTTTTTTATTTACAGAAGAATGACCGCTAATAAATGCAAGGAATGATATGACTAAAAAGAAATCATTTTGCAACCCCAAATGGAGTAATTTATTTAATAAACAAAATAAACCTGTTACTTGAAAGACTGTTGAGAGACAGGATTGATCCACAGGCCAAAAATGCCAATCTATACATTACTTGCTAATTACAAAAGGAAAACATAAGTTTACAATGGAAGGTTACCACCTTAACCAAATGGCAAAATTTAGCATCTCTAACTGTGGAATAACCTGAATAAGAACTTGCTATTGTGATGCAATATGAAGTATGCAGTCCACCTAATAAATATTTTGGCAATAATCTGAAACCTGAATCAACATTTTAGACTCAACTTTCACTTTAAAAGAAATAAAGGAGATTGAGGAAATAGTTAAATGGCACCATGAGAAAATAATCAAATAAACTCATGACAAAGACACAAAGCTAGTTTTGGATTAGGATACAGACAATCACAAGAGGTCCCTGGTTGTAGTATAACTAGGGGTGGTGGTGGGGGGGACCTATACAATCTAAAAAATAATGTATTATAAATTTCAAAAGGTGACAAGCCCTCCTAGGTGAAGGGATCAGAGGCACTTAGAGCATTTGCAGAAAGAGTGGGCATGTGGTAAAGGATCAAGCGTCTCTGGGTAAATAATATTTAAATATTTACCCCAGTCTCTTCTAAATACTAGGCTAGTGTATATATTTTTATGATTACCAGACATACAATGAAGCAGGAAAAAAAATGATCCCTGACCAAAAGAAAAAATGGCCCAAAGAAACAGACCCACAGATTAATTTTATGTTGGAATAAGCAGACAAAGACTTAAAATAACTATTATAAATTAAATTATATGGAGGAAAATATTAACTGATGACATGAAAACATGGAGAACTTTAACAGAAAAATGCAATCTTTAAAGAATAGCCGAATTATTGTAGAAGAATCAAGAGAAATCTTGAAAACACCTCTCTTGGTAATAATAAAATAGAATAAAAAGCCAAAAAGAAAAATTGGTAAGAATACATAGAATATTTGAAAAATGCCAGTAATCACTTTGAACCAACAATAAAAAAATACAGAATGTGGTATATTTTACAAATCAACTGACATTGCTTTAAAAATTCAATGTTAGGGAAAACAAAAACAAGAACCTAAAAAAATCTAACCACCATACATGAGCCTTGATTTAGGGAAAATATTACAAAGAATGTTTTGGGGTTAATACCAAAAATCTGAATTTATGAACTAGATATTTTAGGAAATTAGGAAATCACTATTGATTGTCTTAAAGTATTTACAGTATTATAGTTATGTAGAAAATGGAGATAAAATAGCATGTTATCTGTAATTTACTTTCAAATGGTTCAGGAAATAGTATGTTTATAGTTTCCTGTGTGGAGAGTTAGAAAAGGGAAATTCTTTTATTAAATATACAATTATAGCTTTATATCATGCTTTGTTTCCAACTTAAATACTTCATATTAGAAATAAAATTTTATTCATTTTTAGAAGGAAATCTTATGTATAAATTTCTTCAAGCTAAACAGTCAACAAAAATCTCAGCAGGGTAATGTCAGTAAGTCTTATTTCACATATCAAATTCCTTTTAAGTATAAATACTGGAAGCAAACTTTTATCAAACCCCACTTAAAGTTCATCTCAGCTTTCAGACTGACACTGCCCTCTTAGAATCATCAATAGGGAAAGGAAATACATATAACCCCAGTTAGAATTACAGATAATTCATTTCAAAATTCTATATTGTTTGAAGTCTTTTTTCACTCCCAAGTTTTCAGTTTAAGGTAAAGCCATTATAACCTCTCTTGTGTTTACTTCCCATAGTAAAATCTTTTTAGTATATTTTGCCAGTGTTCTTTTTTGGCAATTTGATCTAAATTCTTATTAATGTTTGCTTTTAGCAGTTTAACCTAAAAATGACCTCTTTCAGAACACATGGAGATACAGTAACTATTGATAAAAACACAAATGTGAGGAAAAAGAAGGAAGAGTGAAGTGTGAGGCAGATTCATTATTCAAGTGGAAGGTACAAGTAAATGCTCCTGTGAGAATACCACATATCAAAGTGGTATTTGAAATAAAGTCTAAAAGCTTGCCTGAAGCACTGGAATACTAATTTAAAAACAGTGCTGCTAAGAGCAAAGAGTTGATGGTCTTCAGTAGCAATAGTACTGATTTCCTGATTGGATCATACTATAACTTTGTGTCACAAGGGAAATGACATATCTCAAATGGCGCTTCTTAGCTTGAAGGAGAAAATGTATAGTCTGTAGAACAGTGAGGTTTATAACCAATTTCTGCTCTAGAAGAGGCAATTAAAACAACAACAACAACAACAAACATTTTAATTCCAAGCATCTCATTTCTATGATTCTGGCTCCTTCCTTTAGTTCCCCAACTCCATAATTCTTTGGCTCCACAATCCATTGACAATACCAATCTTTTCACTGTTCCTCACCTACCTCATATTTCCAGCTCCTTTCTTACACATCATCATGATCACCACTGTGTATACATCAGTATCGCCCCTGCTCCTCTCTTAAGTCATTACACTCGTGTGAACATTAATCCTACTACACCATCTGTCCTCACTCTCTCCCTCTCCAAGAAAACTGTTTCACTATAACTCTGTGCCTTGATTATTGTAGCAGCTTCCTAACTGGTTTCCTTACTAACATCCTTGCCTTTTCTATAGTCTATCTTAACACTACAATTAATTCTTAAAAAATTCTTGACACATTTCTAAATGTTAATAGGAGTCTGTTACTTCTTAAAACATTTAATGACTTTTAATTTCATGCAGCATAAAGGTCACTGACTTTATAATAGTCTGCAAGATTCTACAAAATCTAGCTATTTGTTATCTTACGTTCTACCACTCTCTCCTTTTCATTCTGCTATAGCCGCCCTGGTCTCCTTGCTATTTCTGAAACATGCCAGCAAGCTCCTGTCTCAAGGCCTCTGGACTTGTTCAGGCTTGCTCTCTCACTTCCTTCATGTCTTTTACACATCACTTCAGTGAGGCCTTCTTTTCTATTTACTTTATTTTATTTATTTTTTTTGCTTTACTTTTCTCATAGCATTTACCACTATCTGACTTGTATATATTTAGTTTAAGAATTATTTCTTGCTTCTAACTCCCACTAGCATTTAAGTTCCATGAGAGCAAGCATTTTATCTGTTTGGCTGATTGTTGTACTTACAGTGCCTCTGATGTGACTGATACACAGTGGACAGACATTTAAATTATTTATTAAATGAATAAATAAAAGAACTACGTAAAATACATATTTTTATCTGGGCTATCTGTTGAATGGATGAAATAGAAATTATTATGTAATTTTTAAATGATATTAAAACAAAAACTTTGAATAAAAAATAATTGGATTGAAATATAAACCTAAAGTTACCATAAACTTATTGTCCAAAAAGAAAGATAATGTTTTGCTTTTGAGAATTCATAATTCAGTCAACATACAAATCTACTCTCATAATTTTACCCCTTGAGAGAAATGATCAGCAGTGTTTCATTTTCTGATGTTTATAACATTAGAAGTTTGCTATGAGAAAATAAACATTATCCAAAGTCAATATAAAAGTTGGAATATCCTGAATCACACATAAAAATTCAGAAACTGGAAACTTTTACAGATGTTTTCAGCTTTAAAGAATGGAAAATATCAATTTTTACTTGAATTCAAATATAATTATCTAAAGAAATTTCTATGCTATAACTTATGAATGATGACTCAAGTGCTACTGGAGTGGGGTGCCATCGACTTCTCCATATTATAAATATACCAATACTTAAATATATTAAATGTACTTAAAGGTATACTTCTAAAAAGTTGAAACAAAAAATTTTAAGTTATATCAAAGAAAAACAATTTGATTAAAAAAGATGAATGAAATAAACCTAGAGAAAGGAAAGCAAGGGAGAGAAACTATTTAAAAGACATCATCTGTTCTAAAAATTTCTATTTTGGTACAATGAATCATATACAGCATTACTTAGACTTAAGAACTTAAATAAGACATCAGAAACCAAAAATGTTAGTTTATAGAAACACTCACCTACAACACCATTCAATACGACCTTCGCCCTCACAAGTTTTTGCCCAATGATTATCTGCCAAATTTTTCATTGCAACAGCATATTCACAAAGAGTTTCCTCATCTTCACAATGTTCTCTCCAGATCTTATCAAAATCTCCCACTAAAAACAAGGAAAAAAAAAAGTTTACTTAAAATATGTCAAGCTCTTAAGTTTCAGCATAATCTAAAATTATTATTTAAAGATGAGTGTAAGCAAAGTTATGAAGCAAAATTTCATGAAGTTTAAAACTTTATAGATTTTGAAGCTCTTTTATGCAAATAGATTCACCACTTTAACCATGATGATTTGACAAGCAAATAAAATTTACCATTTTAAACAGATTTGTGACGCTAGATCTCGATATATTTATCAGTGTCCTGTATTAAAAAAGGTTGACAGGTGAGATGGCCACATACATTAGCATGCAAGTTAAATGTTTGCATTGATATACTTGGATTTGCTCTAGGAATACTACACTTTAAAAAATTATATTCCTAGGGCAAAATGTTGCTAGAGAAATTACCCTGGAAACCTCTCCAAAGTTTCGAGTCTATATAAGATGAATAAAAATTGTAAGGTGACTACATTATCTGGCCACAGCATTACTTCCATCTATTACCTTTTTCTTTTTAATTAAGTTAGTGATCACATTTAATATGAAATTTGAAAAAGCAATGAGTTCTAACAAAGGTATGAAAATGCCACAGCCAAATAAATAACATTAAAACAATTACAAAGGTAAAAAAGTAAACAAAAATTATCAATGTGGCTTCAATCAATGCTCTTAGACATAATTTAGGTTCTCTTGCCACATGCTCAAGTACAGGCAATTGTTTACTGACACAATAAACTTAGAAACATAAATATGACAACCAAATTTGGGGGGTGATAATTATATTAAGTTCTTTCTCCAGGTGAGACAATTAGTTTCAGTAAGACGGGTTTTTTTTTAAACCGAAAGGAATTATAATAGCTCAAATTTAACCGTACTTATCTATTAAAAAGTTGCAAACCTTTATTGGTTACTTTAAGCACCCAGTTCAGCAGGTACAGAGTTGAAAACCAAACTATTATCCTTCTAGTTTGACCAATACAAGAAAAAGCAATTAAGGGTACAAACGTGCCCTCACACACACACTGCTCAGTTAAGATGAATGTGTCTCAAACTTGGTCTGAATATTCCTTTTAAAACCAATGAAAAGCTGTTTCTTTTCTATGTGTGATTATGTTCTTATACAGTAATATTTTCATTAATCACTAATACTTGTGTAGTAATAGGGCTCTCATTTGTTATATAGCAAACTGGCAATAAATGGCTATTAGAAACAATACTTGTGTAGTAACAGAGCCCTCAATTTGTTATATAGCAAAGTGGCAAAAACTGGCCATTAGAAACAAGCAGGCAAACAAATTTTTCTAAATTCTCAAAGAAAAACTCTCCAGTTTTAGTAACATCTTTCAGATGTACTTATTTATTAAGTCTCTAAGTAGGACTACAGGAAGTACAGTCTTTGAAACAAATATACTGATTAATGATTTTTCAATATATCTATTATGTTCATAAAACTATTCCTGACTTTACTCATCAGATTTAATGCCAAATGGTTCATTAAAGTACAGAATCATTTTCAAGATGCTTTATCATTACTTGAAATGGATATTGTCAATTCTTTTTCAATAACATAAAGAGACAACTCTACATGTGGACATCACTAAATGGACAATACTGAAATCAGACTGACTACATTCTTTGCAGCCGAAGATGGAGAAGCTCTGTACAGTCAGCAAAAAAAAAGACCTGGAGCTGACTGTGGCTCAGATAATTAGCTCCTTATAGCAGAATTCAGGCTTAAGCCAAAGAAAGTGGGGAAAATCATTAGGCCATTCAGATATGGCCTAAATCAAATCCCTTATGATTAAACAGAAGGGGTAACAAATAGATTCAAGAGATTAGATCTGGTAGACAGAGTGCCTGAAGAACTATGGACAGAGGTTCATAACACTGTATAGGAGACAGTCACCAAAACCATACCAAAGAAAAAGAAATGCTAGAGGGCACAGTGGTTGTCTGAGGCAGCCTTACAAATAGCTGGAGAGAAAGAGAAGTAAAAAGCAAGGGAGAAAGGGAAAGATATATCCAACTGAACGCAGAGTTCCACAGAATAGCAAGAAGAGATAATAAAGCCTTCTTCAATGAAAAATGCAAAGAAATAGAGGAAAACAACAGAATGGGAAAGACTAGAGATCTTTTCAAGAAAACTGGAGGTATCAAAGGAACAGTTCATGCAAGGATGGGCACGATAAAGGACGGAAACGGTAAGGACTTAACAGATCCAGGAGAGATTAAGAAGAGGTGGCAAGAATACACCAAACTGTACAAAAAAGGACCTGGATAACCACGATGGTGTGGTCAACTCACCTAGAGCCAGACATCCTGGAGAGTAGAGTCAAGTAGGCCTTAGGAAATATTACTATGAACAAAGCTAGTGGAGGTGATGAAATTCTAGCTGAGCTATTTCAAATCCTAAAAGATGATGCTGTTAGAGTATTGCACTCAATGTCAGCAAATTCAGAAAACCCAGCAGTGGCCACAGGACTGGAAAAGGTCAGTTTTCATTCCAATCTCAAAGAAGGGTAGTACTAAAGAATGTACAAACCACTGGACAGTTGTATTCACTTGCCATGCTAGTAAGGTTATGTTCAAAATCCTTCAAGTTAGGCTTTAGCAGTACTTGAACCAAGAACTTTCAGAGGTAAAAGCTGGATTTAGAAAAGGCAGAGGTAACAGAGGTCAAATTGCCAGCATTCACTGGATCATAGAGAAAGCAAGAGAATTCCAGAAAAACTTTTAATTCCTTCATGGACTGCGTGAAAGCCTTTGATTGTATGGATCACAACAAACTGTGGAAAATTCTTCAAGAGATGGGAATACCAGACCATTTTACCTGTCTCCTGAGAAATCTGTATGTGGATCAAGAAGCAACACTTAGAACTGGACATGGAACAACTGACTAGTTCAAAACTGAGAAACGAGTACAGCAAGGCTGTATATTCTCACCCTGTTTATTAACTTATATGCAGAGTACGTCATGCGAAATGCTGGGCTGGACAAGTTACAAGCTAGAATCAAGACTCTCAGGAGAAATGTCAACCACCTCAGATATGCAGATGATACCACTCTAATGGCAGAAAATGAAGAAGAAATAAAGAGCCTCTTGATGAGGGTGAAAGAGGAGAGTGAAAAAGCTGGCTTAAAACTCAACATTCAAAAAACTAAGATCATGGCATCTGGTTCCACCACTTCACGGCAAATAGAAGGGGAAAAAGTGGAAGCAGTGACAGATTTTCTCTTCTTGGGCTCCAAAATCACTGCAGATAGTGACTGTAGCCATGAAATTAGAAGATGCTTGCTTCTTGGAAGGAAAGCTATGACAACGTCAGAGAGCATATTTAAAAAAAGACATCGCTTTGTGGACAAAGGTCCATATAGTCAAAGCTATGATTTTTCCAGTAGTCATGTATGGATATAAGAGCTGGACCATAAAGAAGGCTGTGCACTGAAGAATTAATGCTTTTGAACCTTGGTGCTGGAGAAGACTCTTGAGAGTTCCTTGGACAGCAAAGAGATCAAACCAGTCAGTACTAAAAGAAATCAATCCTGAACACTCATTGAAAAGACTGATGCTGAAGCTGAAGCTCCAATACTTTGGCCACCTGATGCAATGACCCAATTCATTGGAAAAGCCTCTGATGCTGGGAAAGATTGAAGGCAAAAGGAGAAGGGAGCAGCAGAGGATGAGATGGTTAGATAGCATCACTGACTCAATGGACATAAGTTTGAACAAACTTGGGAGATGGTGAAGAATAGGGAAGCCTGGCATGTTGCCATGGGTTCCAAAGAGTCAGACTTGACTTATCAACTAAACAACAATTATCAATTCTAAAAGACTCTTTGTTTGAACATGTAAGTTTCACTGTCCTATGTAATGTACATATTACAAGTAAATACATAAACTTACTATATTTTTTGGTAATAGAAGTCATTCAAACAAAGGTTCTATGATCATATATGTTTGGGAAAACCTATGTTTAACTTAAAAAGATTTCCTTTTTTCAAGACTTAGTTTAGATTCTACAAAAGGTACAACTAAGGGAGCCCTAGGAGACAGGGGTGAGGGAGTTGGGGAGAACAAGTTAAGGGAGGAGAAAAGCTAATGCAAGGATGCATAGTTGAGGCTGCTGCTGTGGACAACACAGAAGCATAGAGTGTGCCTCAGGAATTGTGCACCCAAAGGATGGGAGGCTAGAGCATTTATTTTACAGTTGCTGCTGCTGCTGCTGTCACTTCAGTCGTGTCCGACTCTGTTTGACCCCACTGACGGCAGCCCACCAGGCTCCCCCGTCCCTGGGATTCTCCAGGCAAGAACATTGGAGTGGGCTGCCATTTCCTTCTCCAATCATGAAAGTGAAAAGTGAAAGTGAAGTCGCTCAGTTGTGTCCGACCCTCAGCGACCCNATAAGGGTGGTGTCATCTGCATATCTGAGGTTATTGATATTTCTCCCGGCAATGTTGATTCCAGCTTGATATTAAAAATAAAAGAATTCCATTTTTAGTAATTTTGAGATTGGTTTAAGATATTATTACTTTGATCGCAATGATCTTTGTAAGAACCAAGAATAAGAAGCTAAAAAATTGTTTCTTTTTGCTCTTACTCAATAACCTCAAGAACAGCTAGATTATAGGTCCAAACTTGAGTGAACCAATGGAATCTCTAGACTGTCTCTTTAGAATGGATACTATTCCTTCTTTCTGAATTAACTTCTCTCATGCCATCTAGAATAGAAAATTTCTTTCTTTCAAAACATGAAAGAATTCCCATTTTCTTTAAGGGGGTTTACCTCCCTCCCAGTGGATCTTCCCTGGTGGCTCAGATAGTAAAGAATCCGCCCACAATGCGGGAGACATGGGTTCAATCCCCAGGTTGGGAAGATCCCTGGAGAAGGGAATGGCTGCCCACTCCGGTGTTCTTGCCTGGAGAATTCCATAAACAGAGAGCCAGGCTACAGTTCATGGGATCGCAAAGAGTAAGTCATGACTGACCATTAACAGAATAAATGAAGTAAGCTGAAAAACTCACGACCAGGTAGAAACAAGTTCAGCAGCTATTCCAAGACATTAAAACAAAGTGATCAGGAACAGATTATTTACAAACATAGTTAAACCAAACACAGACCAGCTTTCTCAGTATTCTTGAGCATTTTATATAGTAGCAAACCTAAAGATAGCACAAAAACATTTAAGATGTTTGATGTTGACGTGCTCCTGAGAATCAAATGAACCACCTGAAAAACTTGCATATTACACCTAACACGCTGCTACTAGTCATTTCTCTGATAAGGGGAAAAATCCAATATTCTAATGTGCTAAAAAGGTTGGAGCTTTCATATATAATGTTATTAACAGAAATATAAGAAGCAAAGGGGGCAAAAAAAGAGATAAAGAACAAAAGCTTCAGCAATCCTAATACTGAAGAAGAAAGACACTATAGAACAGTCTAGATAGAAATTCCAGGAACCATTCAATCTTCAATACCCCTAAATGCATCCAAGTGGTAGTTACAATTACACCTTTTATTTTTAAAAGTATGTATTTAACACAAATAATGCTTTCTATATGCCAGATACTGTTTAAGTACCTTACGAATATTAACTCATTTAATTCTAACACCAATCCATTTTGACAGATATTTTACTTTACAGATAAGGAAACTGAAGTACAGAAAGATTAAGTAACCCTCTCAAAGGTACACATCAAACCTGGCAGTCAAGTGCCAAAGTCCATGCTCCTCACCACTGTACCACCTTGCTTCTCATAATGAGTTTCTAATTTATGAACTTTCATGGATATGAACAAAGCTTTGCACTAAAGCAAAGTACACTGACTCTGCTAGCCACAAACAAATGGTCTTTTGTCAGTCAAATGCAATTACTTAGTCGCTGGGAGGTAGTGATTTAGCCTCTCCAACTGCATTATTTGTTAGATTCCTGGCAGTGATTTCAACTCTGGCTGCACAATGGTTTCACCTAGACGTTTCATTTAATTGGTCTGAAGTGGGAACTGGTCATTTATTTTACTGCTCCCCAGATGAATTCACTGTGCAGTCATGGCTTAAAACCAAGGGTTTATGGCAAGACTGTAAACTCAAAAGCCTGGTGAAAAAATATATAGAGCAACTGAGGCTTGGGGCAAACTGAAGAGCCAAATTTAATTCAAAAACAAAACACTGCATGGATAAAAGTTCACATTTATAAATATAATTTGACCCATGGTGCATTTTCTGTTTCTTACTACAAACATATTTATGATGAAAAGTTAATTCAAACTGTAAAACTCTGAATACAGCCTATACAAGAGATGGAAAGAATCAAGAAAAGTTACAATCGTTATGTTATTCCCCTGTGAAATAACTTTACCTAAATGCATATCACCACACAGATCTCATTTAGTGTAAACAAAGGACTTATGGAGAATCTTCTGGGGCTTAATTTTTATGTAACTGGGAATAGGAATTTCTATTTAAATAGAGGAATTTCTGTATAAATAAGTAATACTCAGATGTCCCTGTAAAGGCATGGGGTTCTAAAATAACCTGTGCAATGAGCATCAGTGATTCTACACATAAAGCACAATAAATGAGTACAGTTTACATCAGTGGTTCTCAGACGTTCAGATTTTAAAACCAGCACAAACTTCACCTCAAAAATTTAGGAAATGAATACCAGGGTTGAAAAATTTTGTGTGTGAAGTTAGAGTATATAAATAAATACAAAGATATATACAAAATTATCATACCAACACACACAGAGACACTTATACCATATATAACATCCTTATTAGTTCACATTTTTTGAAAAAAAAATTTTTTTACCTATACTCAGTACTGACAGTTTTAATTTTAAAAGTGGACTGATGTCAATAATGATAATATGGACCATTTCAAAAGGCTAAATTAATCTAATATACTCATTTAAGATATGACTATAAATTCATTACAAAAATTTTTTACTGAAAATTAAAATTTAAAAATTATGAATATAAAAAGATTAGATTCAAACCAGATGGATATATTCTATATCAGCTTCCTTCTTTTGTGTGTGTGCCTTAAATCTACAAGGCAAGGTGCTAGATACTAGGGACACAAAGATAAAAAGACAGACTCCTACTCAAGGGACTAAATTTAGTGGGAAAGACAGATAACTGAACTGGTAAGTGATAACTATTGGCTTCCCAAGTGGTTTAGGGGTAAAGAATCCACCTGCCAATGCAAGGAGATGCAGGAGACGTGGGTTTGATCCCTGGGTCGGGAAGATTCCCCTGGAGGAGGAAATGGCAACCTGCTCCAGTATTCTTACCGAGGAAATCCCATGGACAGAGGAGCCTGGTAGGCTACAGTCCATGGGGTCACAAAAGAGTTGGACACAACTGAGCACGCACACAAGCGATAACTACAATAAAGGAAAGGTGATGTTCAAGCTGGTTTTAGAAAAGGCAGAGGAACCAGAGATCAAATTGCCAACATCTGCTGGATCATGGAAAAAGCAAGACAGTTCCAGAAAAACATCTGCTTTATTGACTATGCCAAAGCCTTTGACTGTGTAGATCACAATAAACTGTGGAAAATTCTGAAAGAGATGGGAATACCAGACCACCTAACCTGCCTCTTGAGAAATCTGTACGCAGGTCAGGAAGCAACAGTTAGAACTGGACATGGAACAACAGACTGGTTCCAAATAGGAAAAGGAGTGCGTCAAGGCTGTATATTGCCACCCTGCTTATTTAACTTGTATGCAGAGTACATCATGAGAAATGCTGGACTGGAAGAAACACAAGCTGGAATCAAGATTGCTGGGAGAAATATCAATAACCTCAGATATGCAGATGACACCACCCTTATGGCAGAAAGTGAAGAGGAACTAAAGAGCCTCTTAATGAAAGTGAAAGAGGAGAGTGGAAAAGTTGGCTTAAGGCT
Source organism: Neotragus moschatus (assembly GCA_006410615.1). Lineage (NCBI taxonomy): Eukaryota > Metazoa > Chordata > Mammalia > Artiodactyla > Bovidae > Neotragus > Neotragus moschatus. The sequence goes on from SJYA01000646.1 coordinate 1,138,682, forward strand.
CAACATTCAGCAAACGAAGATCATGGCATCCGGTTCCATCACTTCATGGGAAATAGACGAGGAAACAGTGTCAGACTTTATTTTTTTGGGCTCCAAAATCACTGCAGATGGTGA
>SJYA01000646.1:1139704-1292796 GCA_006410615.1 Neotragus moschatus
TTCAAAAGCAGAGACATTACTTTGCCAACTAAGGTCCGTCTAGTCAAGGCTATGGTTTTTCCTGTGGTCGTGTATGGATGTGAGAGGTGGACCATGAAGAAGGCAGAGCGCCGAAGAATTGATGCTTTTGAACTGTGGTGTTGGAGAAGCCTCTTGAGAGTCCCTTGGACTGCAAGGAGATCCAACCAGTCCATTCTGAAGGAGATCAGCCCTGGGATTTCTTTGGAAGGAATGATGCTAAAGCTGAAACTCCAGTACTTTGGCCACCTCATACGATGAGCTGACTCATTGGAAAAGACTCTGATGCTGGGAGGGATTGGGGGCAGGAGGAGAAGGGGACAACAGAGGATGAGATGGCTGGATGGCATCACAGACTCGATGAACGTTGAGTCTGAATGAACTCCGGGAGACGGTGATGGACAGGGAGGCCTGGCGTGCTGCGATTCATGGGGTTGCAAAGAGTCGGACACGACCCAGCGACTGAAGTGACTGACTGACTGAATGGTATCTTGGGAGCATAAAGGAACATACTTACTTATGTAAAACCAGTAAGATAATACTGGTATCTTCCAAGAGTCTATCCTCTGTTACACATCATCATCACTCCATTGGGCTGTTCATCTGCCCTCAAAACTTAACAGAGGGCTTCCAATCCTTTACAACCAAGGGATACATCTGAATTAAATCATTACCATTACCATATGACAAGCCAACATGCCTATCTACTCTTTTCTCCATGCCTCCATCTCAACACACACATTTCTAAACTGGCTGCAAATGGCTATTTATATTTTTCCAGGCAAGAAATCTTGGCATCATCATTGACTCTTCCCTTTAGTTTCACTAAAACTGTTCACTTTGACTTTCAAAAAGTATTTGACTTATCTTTCTCTATTTTCATGAACACTACTTTTACTTATACTATTATTAACCTTTAAAAAATAGATTAGTGTAAGTCTCCTAGCTGATTTACTTTCATCTAGATTCCTTCCTACTTCAATCTATTGTACTTCAGCTAGGTGTTCAACTCCTTCGCCCACTGTATAATCTACAGAGTTTTAAAATAATACAGATGCCTGTGCTCCACAAAGTTCCACAGGCAATACTAATGTAGAATGAAGGTTGATACCCACTGCATTTGTTGCTACATTTTTTTCCGAAAAAAATCAAAGGATCTATACCAATACTGTTGATTTTTACTGTATCTTTTAAAATGTAAAAATTTCCTGAAAAGATACCTTACTACAAGGTGACTAAAAATAACAAAATCAAATAGTTACTATGTGTCATCCCTCACTGAGTTTATCCATGTTCCCTTTATCTTCCAGTGTTACTGATTACTATATTTTTTTCATTGTTCTTTGCCTGCTAGAAATGCAGTTCAAACTCTCCTAGTGCAACTAGGAGACTCTCCGTTCTGTGGACAGTTTTCAATTTACTCATCTGGTGATTGAGCAAAGATTCCATCACTAAAAACCAGGGCTTTCAGATTCTGTATCAGAATCAGAAAAGAACACGTACAGAAAAAAAGAGTTAAATGTCACTTGATTAAAAAAAAAAAAAAAGTAAGACAAAAGGAATCTGTTAAAGTGTCTTGGGGTCAGAGTTGGTCAGTAATTTAAAGCAGTATTGAAAGCTCCCAAAGGATAAAAAAATCAGGAAAGTGCAACTAAAAATACAGTCTGTTATTCTAATTTTAAAAGTAATTTCAAAACTTTGTTTCATGAAAAAACGCTAACAATACACTTATTCTTTCACTTTTAGACCTTTTCAGTTTAAAATTATTTCTAATTCAAAGGTTTTTCCCTTCCGTTTTAGCTGTATGCTAAGGAAAAATCAATCACAAATGAGCAGCTTATCCTAAACTGCTGTTGAAGTACCCTTTGTCTTAAACAAGGAGAATAATTTGAATAATCAATAAGAATTGAACATCTATACTAGGCTATTTAGTAGCTGACTCTTAAAATGCTGCTCAGAGCTGTTAACATTTGTAACACTATTTTTTTCCTGATTTAGTCTATAAAATCAACCTATTCTGTGTTCTTCTTCTCTGTTTCAGTATCAGTAACCTATCCTATTTATTCTAACTACTTTTAAAATATTATCACTGCTACTAGTAACACTGATTTTTTTAAATGTAGAAAAGTATAATAAAGATCACCCATTAACCTATGTTTTGAGAATATCATTGTTAACAGGTTAACATGCATTTTAATTTTTTTTCTGATTGGTAACCTGCACGGGTCTATGCGACAAACCGTTTTAACCTGTTTTGGCATGCAGAAAAAGTAAATTCAGAGACAATTAAATTGGTGAAAACTGCTAAAGACATTCATAAAATAGGTTAAAAAAATAAAGGCTTCCATTTATATGCACTCAATCCTTTATCTATAAATGACTGACGCTAGAAACACTCCTTCTCATCTCCATTGCTAAACATTTCCTGACCATTTCCTTTTGGTAACTACTTTAGATATCAGCACTGCCTGGAATACTGACCTTTATCTCCAATTCTCACTTTACTCTTATACAAATAGGCAAAGGATCTCTAAGTGTTGACAGAGGACAGGCAGTAAAATGGAGTAGAGAGAGGAAAAGTGTTAAAAGAGTGCATTAAACTTAACTGCCAGGCTTCACAATTTTATCCACGACCCCCAACCCCAAGCCTGCTCATTGCCACAACAAGCATCAGTTTGCACATATGCACTGGGAAAGGTGGAGAGAAACTTTTTTCTACCGACCTTATTTTCAATATTATTCCTGCTTCATTTTCAATTCCACTATCAAAGATAAGGAAAGGGAAAACTGTATTATCCAACACTACACTCATCATCGAGGTCTCACTCCTGTCTTTCACTATCTAGTGAATGTTTTGCCTCTTCCTTCATTCTACCCCAATTTATTTTCTTCTCTGCTGTCACTCCAGAAGAAACCCACGCTTCACATAGCTCTAACTCAGCAAACCATACTTATTATTCCAGGGACTGCCCCATTCTCATCAATTTACATCCTTTTACCCAACACAAATTCTAGGGCTACTTCCTGGTTCTCATTTTCCCTCCCACTCCAAGAACATTTGGAGACACCATTAGGCTTTGAACTGGGGAGGGGGGGGGGCATTAATCTCATAAAATCTGTTAGAATCTCATAAAATATTTTTGGTGCTAATGATGAACTAACCAAATTTCAAGCAAGTTATTTTACTATTTTTAGGACTCAGCTCACTCAGTTGTAAAAATGAAGGAAGTCATTTAGATTATCACTTGAAAATCTGGCTGACAAATTTCCAAGCACCATTGACAGGGGTTCTGAAACTACATCTGAGGTGGAATGGAATAATCTTCTAAAAGGCACCCACATGAGTTTACTNTAACCAAATTTCAAGCAAGTTATTTTACTATTTTTAGGACTCAGCTCACTCAGTTGTAAAAATGAAGGAAGTCATTTAGATTATCACTTGAAAATCTGGCTGACAAATTTCCAAGCACCATTGACAGGGGTTCTGAAACTACATCTGAGGTGGAATGGAATAATCTTCTAAAAGGCACCCACATGAGTTTACTGTTTATTCCTGCTTGGGAATCACTAAAGTTCCTTCTAGTTTAACATTCAAAGATTCTATGCTGGAATTTTCACTGTATTTTCTGATAGGAATATTGTTATAAAAGGAGTACAGTTTCCATAATTATTGGTATTACAGTACAGGCATGTTACTGATTAAACAGGTCTTTGTCATTAAATTTTGTCATTAAATTCTTCAAAATAAAATAAAATAAACAGGCCTTTGTAACCTGACCCAGCACCATTTGTATTATTATTTTATAACCAGAGAAGACCTGCAAATGACACTTTAATGACAGTAAGACCTCAAAGTAAAGCATTAAATTAATAAAGCACTAATTCTTTGGTATTATTATATGAAAAATCAGACTTTTTCAGGTGGTGCTTTCACAGATTTTTGTCAAATCACAATTCTTGACCTACATGTCAGAAATAAAGATAGAAAGGGCATGTTTTTTAAGGCCTTTTACTTTGCTAGTTCACTAGCAAAGTGGGGCTTTGTATATCATTAAAACCCAGAGAAGTCTAGATCATTGGTGGAATTCAGGGCATTAAAACACAGTCTAAAAAACAGTCTCATTCATATGCTTACAGACTGCCAGGACTTTACCTGCCCTAAAGCAAACTGTATCATTCACTTATGAACTACAAGTATCCATCCTAGCTCTGGTAACTTCCAAATACTAATTCTTGTTATAAACAAGTGTTCCCTTGGTTAATATTCAGGTTTAAACACAAGCTTCAACATGCGGGAACTAAGAGAGAATAAACAGCAGACACGATGACACCTAATTTTTGAATGAATTAATAATGAATAATCAAATTATTATAAAAATGTAAAAACGGAAATTGAATTATATGCTATCCATTTTTTTCTTTAAAAAGAGATACTTGCTTAAGTTTGTACAGAATACACGATAAAGTATGTCTATTTATTTCCTCATTTTTCCAAACAACACAAGAACCTACTGAATGCCATTATGTAAGTGCATTCTCTGAATATCAAGAATGATGCAATCGTTGCTATAGTAACTACTCATTATTGAATAAATTGTGGGTTGGGGTTAAAGCATTCTTGAAAAAAATTTCAGTGTCTCAATATGCCTGATAAGTCTGCTAACTATTAAACAATGACTATAGGTTATTTTTTAGGATTACTATTTAAGCAGCTATTAAAAAATCTAGCCTTGAGTTGTCAAGGGGAAAAAAACTTTAAAGTTTGAAAAATGAAACACATCACCTACATTCAAAGGAACAAAAGATACTTAGTTTTACTCTTCCAGAGTAATTGAAAAGTGTTTGTAACTCAAAAGTAACATTATCTTAGCTATCTGTTCCTTCCCACTGTCATAATTTTGCTTATAATCCAAGCTTAACCAAGTGTAAGACAACCACTAGAAGACTGCCGACTTCTCAATGTGCAATTAAGCTAAAGTCAGAAGAAAGCAAGAAAAAAATTATCCCTCATTTTGATCTTTAGAAGAAATGTGTCCAGAGCACGTGAAAAAACTGGGAATTTTCAGTCAGTTTCCTAGAAAATAGTTCTGTAAAAAAGTTTGTATTTTAAAACAGCAAATATAACTGTAGATCCCAACTATAAACATTTCTCAGGCCCAAGCTATGGCTTCTCCTTTGCTCAAGATCTTCCATAAGAGGGGTTCCCAGCAACGGCTGTTTCGCGGGTACCCTTAGGAGGCTTAGTCGTTACATCCTATTCATATCTAAAGAATATTTTAAGAATCTGCCCCAGATCTCTTTCTCTCCCGCCTAAATAAACACTAAGATCCAGCATTTAAAGAATGGGATGGGGGGGGGCGGGGGGGGGCAAGGATGGAGCCCCTCCCCCTTAGGTGAAGTCCAGTCAGCTAAAAGGCCTGCTGACTTCGCAGCCCTGGAAGCCAATGCGAGGAAGCTCCGGCCCGGGCTAAACCCGCAGGAATGAGGTAGTAAGAAGAGGGTCAAACGCGGCAACAAATCACACAGGCTGATCAAAGCGCAGGGTGGTCAACTCGCGCTTCTTCCAGTTCATCTGTCTCGAATGGATTTCTACCTGACTTCGTGTTGGAGCTTCTAGTCTCTCGTAACGATACACCTCCACCTCCTGTGTGAGGGTCTGGGTTGTGTGTGGTGACAACAATCTCAGCACCCAGGCTGGGGACAAGGGATGGGAGAAGTGGGGACTCGGCTCCTCCACAGGCCTGGTACTCTCCTGAAGGGCCCTCGAAGAAAAGGGGGCGGGAGGAGGGCGCCTGAAGCCGAACCGAGGGCTCGACCGAGAAGGGGGCGTCCTGGCCTGGGAGAGCGGCCCTGGCAGGGGCTGACGTGCAGCTCCTTCAGGTTGTAATGGTGGCCCCTTGGGGGAGGGGAGAGGTTGACAAGGGGCCGGGGGCGACGAGGCCTCCCCTTCCCCCCGCTCCGTTCGCTGTTTACCTTCCCGGTACTTCTTGCGGAGCCGCCGGTGGACGCTCTTTACCACCCCGGAGAGCTTCTCCTGCTCCAGCTTCCGCTCCTGCTCCCTAGGCGGCGGAGTGCTCGCGGGTCCGGCCCCGTGCTCGCGAGCAGCGCTTAGGCCGCCGGGCCCCGGCTCCATATCGCTGCTGCCGCCGCCGCCGCCGCCCCTCGGGCCCCCGCAGACGCCCGCCTGACGGAGGAGGTGGGGAAGGAGGAGGCAGCAGCGGAGGCAGCAGCGGGAGGAGGCAGAGGGAGTCAGAGCTGCTGCCTAGGAGGTGGCCACTTACTCAAGCTCACAAGCTGATTGGTGGACTCTGGAGGGCTGGGCGGAAACGGAAAAGGCCAAAGCCCAATAGACGGAGAGAGGTAGGCCGCACCCGCTTGTTTGGGAAGGCGAGCAGCTGAAGGAGGCGGGGCTTGCAGGCTGAGGTTGCTGCGACAGTGGGAGCTCTAGGCCCGACAGCTCCTCTCCCTTCCCCGCTGCTCCAGGGATCCTGTGCGCAGGCGCTGTGATGAGGCCACGGGAGACCCGCTGCAAGCCATGCGCTTGCGCGACTGAGTTTGCTTAGGTTGGGCATCTTTCTACCGCCCAGCTTTCTCACGTCTTCTAGCCATTTCCCCTCCTGAGAGTTACATTCTGGTGTGATGCAGTCAGGGTCGTCTGTCTGAGCCTCAGTTTCACCTTGTCAGTTGTAAGTTCCCTTTAGCTGCGTGGCCCTGAGAAGCGCTTAGATGACTTGGGAGCACGAGAATTTTACATGTTAAGGAACCCAGGCATGGATGCTTTGGTGGGCACAAAACGAGGTGTGGCTACCAAGTGTGTGCGTGTTGAGTTGTGCCCGGCTCCTTGCAACCCTATGGACTGTAGCCCGTCAGGCTCCTCTATCCATGGAATTTTCCAGGCAAGAATGCTGGAGTGGGTTGCCATTTCCTACCTCAGGGGATCTTCCCGAACCAGGGGTCGAACCTAAGTCTTTGGTATTGGCAGGCGTATTCTTTACCACTGTGCCACCTGGGAAGCCCAAGCACTGTTTAACTCAAGAGCCAACAGTGAATGATGCCGCTAGTGCTAGAGTTGGGCAGAAAATCATGGGAACTGGGGAAAGGAGAGGGGCAATCAAAAGCAATATAAGATGGAAAAAGGGAAAGGAAAGCTAGAGAATCCATAACAGATGCCCTTGAGAACGTCTGTGGTGGCCTGGGTGTCCGAGAAAGCCTGCCTTGGTCTAATTCGCATGAGAACTCTGAGCACTTTTAATGTTGGCATGGGTAGCCTGCCGCCTTTTAAATGGTTAGGTTAATCTAGGCAGAGTGCCTAAGTGGATTTGGCAACCTGTTCTACCTCCCTCCTCTTCACTCTTCTCATGGGAAGCTTATGGGGAATATGGTTACTGACTTCTGTCTCAGGAGGAACACTGAGAGTGAGAGAGAGAGTCAGAGAGCGAGAGAGAATTAGCTTTCAAGTGGTACTGAGGCTGCTGGAGTTTCAGAGATTCAACCAGCTGAGGGCCCTTCATGAATTGTGTTAGGCTGTAGTGTTCCCACCCCATCCACCGCACTGCAGTGGTTGGTTACCTGATGTTTGGAAATTGTTGCAATAACAATCTGATCAGTAATTTTATAAATATAAATGAGGCCTGCATTGTGTAACCATTTTGTATGCTACCTTCTGAATAATGAAGATCTTGAAAAAGGTAGCATTATACAGTCTCCAGAACATAGGAGCGAGAGTGTGAAAGTGAAGGGAGAAGACAGGTGAAATTTAAGATGAAAGATATGTCCCTGCCCTTAGTGAAGAAGCAAATCAAACACAGATAAACTTCATAAGAACTAAGTGTAGTTATGAGGAGAAATTACACAGACATGCCTAATAAAATGAGAATGCATGCATGCTAAGTTGATTCAGTTGTGTCAGAGTCTTTGATTTGAGAACCTGAGGACCGCAGCCCACCAGGCTTCTCTGTCCATGAGATTCTCCAGGCAAGAATAGTGAAGTGGGTTGTCATGCCCTTCTCCAAATAAAATGAGAATATGGGATCTTATTTGGGGTGGGAGTAGATTTCATTTGGGCAAAAGAGGAACTTGAAAAGACAACATCATTTCACTCTTTCCATATTTTAGTATTTAGTGAAGGCAGAAAGAGGTGCAAATATTTGAAAGTTATAATCATAGTAAAGAGAGCATTAAATTTCATTTGTACTGAATTGGCTTCCCTGGTGGCTCAGACCACAAAGAGTCTTCCTGCAGTGCAGGAGACCCAGATTTAATCCCTGGGTTGGTACAATCGCTTCTCCCCTGGAGAAGGGAATGACAGCCTACTCCAGTATTCTTGCCTGGAAAATTCCATGGACAGAGGAGCCTGGCGGGCTATAATTCATGGGGTCGCCAAGAGTTGGACATGAGTGAGCAACTAACACACACACAATCATAAGGAGTATTAAATTTCATTTGTACTGAATTGTAGTTAAAAGAATTTTTCCCTCCATGCTACTACTGCTGCTGAGTCACTTCAGTCGTGACCGACTCTGTGTGACCCCATGGACGGTAGCCCACCAGACTCCCCAGTCCCTGGGATTCTCCACGCAGGAACACTGGAGTGGGTTGCCATGTCCTCCTCCAATGCATGAAAGTGAAAAGTGAAAGTGAAGTCGCTTAGTCGTGTCTGACTCTTAGCGACCCCATGGACGGCAGCCCACGAGGCTCCTCTGTCCATGGGATTTTGCAGGCAAGAGTACTGGAGTGGGGTGCCATTGCCTTCTCCCCATGCTACTACTAGNCAATGCATGAAAGTGAAAAGTGAAAGTGAAGTCGCTTAGTCGTGTCTGACTCTTAGCGACCCCATGGACGGCAGCCCACGAGGCTCCTCTGTCCATGGGATTTTGCAGGCAAGAGTACTGGAGTGGGGTGCCATTGCCTTCTCCCCATGCTACTACTAGCACATGAATTTCTGTGTGTGTATGTGCACTCAGTTGTGTCTGACTCTTTGCGACCTCATGGACTGTAGAGAGTCAGACACGACTTAGTGACTGAATTGAACCGAGTATAGGAAAATATCCTTGGCAAGAAAAATAACTTGTTTTCTTTGTTCAGTTCAGTTCAGTTGCTCAGTCATGTCCGACTCTTNAATTTCTGTGTGTGTATGTGCACTCAGTTGTGTCTGACTCTTTGCGACCTCATGGACTGTAGAGAGTCAGACACGACTTAGTGACTGAATTGAACCGAGTATAGGAAAATATCCTTGGCAAGAAAAATAACTTGTTTTCTTTGTTCAGTTCAGTTCAGTTGCTCAGTCATGTCCGACTCTTTGCAACCCCATGGACTGTAGCACACCAGGCCATCACCAACTCCCGGAGTTTACTCAGACTCATGTCCATTGAGTTGGTGGTGCCATCCAACCATCTCATCCTCTGTCATCCCCTTCTCCTCCTGCCTTCAATATTTCCCAGCATCAGGGTCTTTTCCAATGAGTCAGTTCTTCACATCAGGTGACTAAAGTATTGGAGTTTCAGCTTCAACATCAGTCCTTCTAATGAACACCCAGGACTGAGCTCCTTTAGGAAGGACTGGTTGGATCTCCTTGCAGTCCAAGGGACTCTCAAGAGTCTTCTCCAACACCACAGTTCAAAAGCATCAATTCTTCGGCACTCAGCTTTCTTTACAATGCCACTCACATCCATACATGACTACTGGAAAAACCATAGCCTTGACTAGACGGACCTTTGTTGACAAAGGAATGTCTCTGCTTTTCAATATGCTGTCTAGTTTGGCCATAACTTTCTTTCCAAGGAATAAGTGTCTTTTAATTTCATGGCCTCACTCACCATCTGCAGTGATTTTGGAGCCCCCCAGAATAAAGGGGGTTCTCTTGCCTTGAGAACCCCATGAACAGTATTTCTCCTTTATAAGGAAACTAAATTCCCATAGACAATGGGAAGAGTCAACATGTAAAAATAAAGTGCATTCTATTTTCAGTATGAATTCAAAACATATTTATTGATGAAAAGTAAACTTGTAAAATTCACATCAAAATCTGGGTGGTGGCACTGAGCTAGCAAATAGAAAGATTCTGAGCATACTTTGCAAAAGTGTTGTACTTTTCATTGCTACATTTATTGAATTTTCCTATAGGAGGGAGAAGGTTACACAGTGGAAATTAGGATTCTTTATCAAAAGTATTAATCCTTGGTATTCTTATTCCTCTTTGACCCTCTTCATCATTAAAATCTTAAAAGCAATTAGGTTTTAATGTATAATAGAAGTATTCATATTATATTTGTATTTATAAAATACACAATGGTGTACAATAGTGCAAAAGACTTGTTATTATTGAAGAAAGAGATATTCCAAGCTGGGCAAATATTCAGCTCGTGGCTATTTAGAAATAGAATTTTTAGCAATTCAGTTAAAATTAGGACAAGAAAAATAAAAAGCTGTATTATTAAAAATATTTATATCTTATTTATATCTTATAGCTTTTACCTATTAATATAAAAATATCCATGAAGTTTAAGTACTTTTCTTCTAGTAATTCAAGCTTTCAAAATGTAGATGTATCATTAATTTGGCACATTTAGAGAAACTGTTGAAAAGCTTTTGCTTTTCATATTTCATTTCAAATTGTAGAAACTTTTTTTTGGAAAATGTATCTAATGTTTTTGATAGAAACAAACATAGCCGAGAATTGGCAAGAAAAAAAAATTTCAGTGGTGTTTTTCCTTCAGCATGACAGATCATAACTTTAGATTTCTTTCTATTTATTGAAAATAAAATTATTTTCTTTAAATATTTGTTTATAGTTACTGGTACAATGTCCTCCCTGTAATTAACATATCTACCAACATAAAAGTCTTTAAAATAACACAGATTAACTGTCTTTCCAGAGTTAATATGTAGAATGTGTTGACTAGTATTAATTACAGCAAATGGTAACCATTAACTATTGCCTCACAACTGCAACTATAAAGTTCACAATATTTTTGTGAGATACTAATTATAAAGTTCATTTAATTACCACAGCAAGGCTAATGTAGGAGGAGATTTACCTAGGAAATGGGAAGTATTCTTCCAGCTGATGAATGTTGTCCTTAGAGTAGGACTGAGAGATTTTCTGAATCTTGAGTCCATCTCTACGTTAACTAACAGAGCAAGGTGCTTGATTTTCTGAGCCTTATTTTTTCTCCTTTTAATGTAAATGAAGAGTTGGATTATACTAGTGTTTTTCAAGTTTTTGTGTTCATCATGACTCATAGTAAAAAACGCATCTTACATCAGGGCATGGGATATATGTATGTACATATATCCCATATATAAACACACACACACATCCCAAGTCCTGATGTAAAATGTGTGTATATAAATATACACTGTATATACAAATATAAATATATATTATACATGTGTATATCTATATTGTACATATACATATATAGAGACACACATATATAATTAGGACAAATATTTTATCACCAAACAATACTTGCCTTCCCTAAGTGCAATCCATGGTGATATTTATAATTCTATTTTAATTTTTAAAACTTTGGAGCATACTCCATTGATTTTTATAATGTTTTAATGAGTCATGGCTTAAAATTTGGAAAACACTGGCAATTTAAAAGATTCCTTTCCACCCCAAACCACTGTAATTCTATGGCTCACATTGGTTTTAAGAATGCTTTGTGAGATGTACTTTGCCATGTTGAGGCTACTCAGTGCTTTTTAAGCATCACTTTTAAGTCTGTGGAATTTCCACTATTATGAATGCGGGCCCAAATAAATGACTAGACTCTGGTAATCATATTCTCTGGAATGAGCTGTCTGTTCACACAAGAGCAGAATGATGAAGCAGAAGCTACAGGGAAACTTTTGATTTTTTTGAGGGAGACTGTGCTGGTGTGGGTCTTTTAGGATAATAGCAACCGAAGTCCTATCTTCTACTGTCCAACATTTGCCTTTTAAGGTAAAAAACAGCGAGGTGAGAGCTAACACATTAGTAGCTGACAGTGAGATCTGACCTAGCACATTAGTTGCTGGGTCTGACTTTAGGTGTAGATTCAGGCTTGGTGGTCTGTAAGTTTTCCTCACTGGTCCTTCTGGAGACTGAGGGGACAACTGACATCCTTTAAGAAGTACCCTGTCTATTTGAACAGCTGGAGTGAGCCCTGTTTTTTGTATAGAAATGTCTAGTGAAGAAGCATCTCAGAAGAGAATTAGTTGACCTGAAGGCAGTTTTCATTAGCCTTCACTGTGATTTTGGTGATCTGTTCTCTACTACCTTCCTCACCTTCCTCTACTGCCAATGATGGTGACTTGTTCTTACTTCACAGTTGTCTGAATAAAAGAAAATCATAAACTGAAAATGTTTTGAATGGTTAAAGAATTACAAAAGCAAATAAATTTGATAGGTGTCATTTGTTTTTAAGGGGCTTGATAAAATTTTCCTGGATGCTGGAAGCTAGATTTAGACTTTCTTTTATTGAATGTGCATCAGTCTCCCTTTAGATTTTAATAGCTTGTCACTGAATCATCTTCTGTTTTCCTTTTCCTAAAGGAAAGATCTTTAGAAAACACAAATCTCATCCATAGATCTCATACACAGATCTCATACTAGATCTGAAATTACAAGATGTTATATGTCAAAGAAGGAAGCAACCACAATACATTTCCCAAAGTCAACTGTATTTCCCCATAATTTAAAAAATACAATTAGAATTTTTTTTGGAAAGCCAAATCAAAAGTTCCAGCTGTAAAATTTTAATAAAAATGATATTTCTAATTTACCTAGAGTTCTGAAAATTCTTTATTCTAAAACTGAACTTCAGCAATTCTTCTTTTATTCAGTAAAGATGTATTCAGCTATAGGTCAAAAGTCTCAGTATTGTTAGGATGTCAATTTTACCTAAATTGATGTAAAGATTCAAGGTAACCCCAATCAAAGTCCAAGCCATTCTTTTGGTAGAAACTGACAAGTGATTCTAAAGTTCATATGGGGGGGAAAAAATAGCAAAAACCAGAAGATTCAAAAGAACTTTGAAAATGGAGAACAAAGTTGGAGATCTCAAGACTTAGTATATTGCCAAAATAATCAAGAGTGTGTATTGGCTTACAGAGAAACAAACAGATCAATGAAACAGGAAAGAACATTCAGAAATAGACACATACATGTACAGATAACTAATTTTTCCACAAAGTTGCAAAGCTCACTTGCTGGAGAAAGAATAGTGTTTTTGACAAATGTTACTGGAAAAATTGGACATCCATGGTGCAAAACAATGTCCTTCCATCCCTACCTCATACCATTTATAAAAATTAACTCAAAATAGAATACAGACCTAAATATAAAATCTAACACCAAAACTTTTAGATAAAAATCTTTATGACCTTGAATTGGGCTAATAATTGGCAAAAAGTTCATGGAAAAGTGCTCAATATCATTGGTCATTCAGTTCAGTTCAGTCACTTAGTCATGTCCAACTCTTTGCAACCCTGTGGACTGCAGCATGCCAGGCCTCCCTGTCAATCACCAACTCCCAGAGTCTACCCAAACTCTTGCCCATTGAGTCGGTGACGCCATCCAACCATCTCATCCTCTGTCATCCCCTTCTCCACCTGCCCTCAGTCTTTCTCAGTGTCAGCATCTTTTCAAATGAGTCAGCGCTTCGCATCAGGTGGACAAACTATTGGAGTTTCAGCTTCGACATCAGTTCTTCCAATGAACACCCAGGACTGATTTCCTTTAAGTGGACTGGTTGGATCTCCTTGCAATCCAAGGGACTCTCAAGAGTTTTCAACAACACCACAGTTCAAAAGCATCAATTCTTTGGTGCTCAGCTTTCTGTATAGTCCAACTCTCACATCTATACATGACCACTGGAAAAATCATAGGTTTGACTAGACAGACCTTTGTTGGCAAAGTAATGTCTCTGCTTTTTAATATGCAATGTAGGTTGGTTATAATTTTCCTTCCAAAGAGTAAGCATCTTTTAATTTCATGGCTGCAATCACCATCTGCAGTGATTTTCAGGCCTCCCAAAATAAAGTCAGCCCCTATTCCCACTGTTTTCCCATCTATTTGTCATGAAGTTATGGGACCAGATGCCATGATCTTAGTTTTCTGAATGTTGAGCTTTAAGCCAACTTTTTCACTCTCCTCTTTCATTTTCATCAAGAGGCTCTTTGGCTCCTCTTCACTTTCTGCCATAACGGTGGTGTCATCTGCATATCTGAGGTTATTGATATTTCTCCCAGTGATGATTGGTCATTAGGGGAAAGCAAATTAAAATCATGAAGCTACCATTACACATCAATGCTAATGACTAAATTTTAAAAGTTTGCCAATGCCAAGTATTGGCTTGAACATAGAGGAAGGAGAATTCTCACACAATGCAGGTGCAAATGTTAAATGATGTGATTACTTTGGGAAATGGTTTGACATTCTCTTAAAAAACTATACATACGCCTATCATATGATCCAGCCATACCACTCCTAAGTATGTACCCAAGAGAAATGAAAGCATATATCTTTATAAAGACATACATGAATGTACACAGAAGCTTTATGTGCAAGAGTCCCAAATGAAACAAATGTCTCTCAACAGATGAATGGATAAACAAGCTATGATGTAGCCATAGAATAGAATACTAGTCAGCACTAAAAAAGAAATAACTATTGATTCACACAGCACAAATTAATCTCAAAATAATTAAGCTGAGTGAAAGAAGCTAGAGAGAAAACAAAACATACTTTATGGTTTCACTTACATAGGAATCTAGAAAATGCAAACTAATCCATAGTGACAGAAAGTGGATCAGCAGTCATGATAGGAGGGATTAAAAGGGAGCAAAAGAAACTTTTGAGGGCAATGGATATGTTTATTATCCTGATTTTGGTGATAGTTTTATGAGTCTGTACAGATATAAACATTTATCACACTATACAGTTTAAATGCATGTTCTCTATTGCATATTCTGTAAAAATAATATATTTGGCACCTATTATATGCCAGACATTCTGCTAGGTATTGTGTCTTCGGTTGCAAAAAAAGAGAGAGGTTGTATTTTCATAAAGTTTGCAGTTACTAGTTAGAGGATGCAAACCAGTAGAATTCTTATTTATGTACTATTTATAAAATAAAGCAAGTGGAAATTTGATATAAACTAGTTATTTATGTTGCTACCTAGATAAATTTAGTTTAAAAATAGAAAGGGCTTGGCATATCCATTAAATAAGAAGATATGTAAAAGTGAAAGAAAATTCAAATTCAAATAATTTTTGAATATGTCTCTTAACAGTGCCCATGACTTTCAGATAGAAAATGACAGGCAGCATTTTAAATTCATGATTTGGATTAATTCCTAAAAGTCAATAGTGATAGAAACTGGATTTTTGTGTTGAATTAAAAACATGTGCTAGTTAATTTTAGGAGAATATGTTTTCCTAAATGGAAAAAGAGAGTTCCCATTAAAGTATCAGTCTAGTTAAAGATAACTAGTGGCAGACTAGTTGAAGAGAAGTATGATACATTTTTGTTTTACCCTTTCGTTCACTTTACATGTTTTAGGAAAAGCATTAGATGGGGAAAATCTTTTGTTTGTTAATTATTTATCTAAGTTGATTTTAGCCTATAAAAATTGGCATTTGAGGCTTATAAAACAGTCATAGTTAGTAATTAACTTTGCTCAATTAAAAAAAACCTACAGTCAGTGACATAGCACTTTGAAGTAGAGAAATTAAGCAAAGAAAAATAGATAATTTAAAGCACTATAGTTTAAATTGGATGCTTGGGGCTTTTATATGGTGATTTTATACTTTTCCTTTTCTTTTTTATTATGTTTCCACTCTACATCCTTTCCAGCCTTTGCATCTTAAAGATATTCCTAATTACTATCTTCCTTTACTAAAACATAAATACCATTAGAAGGGACATTTTGACCTTTTTAAAAAATAAATTAACCAGTCATCATATGATATGGATTTTGAGGATAAAGACTAAATGCTATGTGATGGAGAAGACAAAGGTGGGAAAGCGAATAATAGTGAAGCCATTTTGCTTGTTATAATTTTAACCCATATCAAGAAAAGAGGCAGTGGTTCATTCCAAAATTTAAAGTATCAATAAATTTTTGCTCAAAATTCCAAAATTTAGGCAGGAAAGCTCAGCATTTAGAAAACGAAGGTCATGGCATCCGGTCCCATCACTTCATGGGAAATAGACGGGGAAACAGTGGAAACAGTGTCAGACTTTATTTTTTGGGCTCCAAAATCACTGCAGATGGTGACTGCAGCCATGAAATCAAAAGACGCTTACTCCTTGGAAGAAAATTTATGACCAACCTAGATAGTATATTCAAAAGCAGAGACATTACTTTGCTGACTAAGGTCCATCTAGTCAAGGCTATGGTTTTTCCAGTAGTCATGTATGGATGTGAGAGTTGGACTGTGAAAAAGGCTGAGTGCCAAAGAATTGATGCTTTTGAGCTGTGGTGTTAGAGAAGACTCTTGAGAGTTCCTTGGACTGCAAGGAGATCCAACCAGTCCATTCTGAAGGAGATCAACCCTGGGATTTCTTTGGAAGGAATGATGCTAAAGCTGAAACTCCAGTACTTTGGCCACCTCATGCAAAGAGTTGACTCATTGGAAAAGACTCTGATGCTGAGAGGGATTGGGGGCAGGAGGAGAAGGAGACGACAGAGGATGAGATGGCTGGATGGCATCACTGACTCGATGGACATGAATCTGAGTGAACTCTGGGAGATGGTGATGGACGGGGAGGCCTGGCGTGCTGTGGTACATGGGGTCAAAAAGAGATGGACACGACTGAGTGACTGAACTAAACTGAACTGAACTGAGGGATGGTATCAAGCGGATAGCTCAACTACTGGGAGAAAACCCACTTCCAAGATGGCCTCACACATGTTCCTGGCAAATTGGTGGTGTTTCATCCGGGGCTTCTCACAGCATCATAGGTTCAGGGTGCAAATGTGTGTGCTAAGTCGCTTCAGTCATGTTTGTGATCCTATGTACTATAGCTTGCCAGGATCCTGTCTATGGAATTCTCCAGGCAAGAATACTGGACTGGGTTGCGTTTCCTTCTCCAGGGGATCTTTCTAACTTAGGGATAGACTGGTGTCTCTTATGTCTCCAGCATTGGCATGCAGGTTCTTTACCACTAGCCCCACTGGGAAGCGCCAGGCTCAGGGTAGTTAGACCTATTTATTGGTTGCTACTTCCTCTAGAGCATAAAAGACACTTCCAGGCCTTCTTCGGGGTTGATTGGTCTAATATAATCTTGAGTAGTTCTACATCTCCTCTGGATCGTTGTTTAAGCTGTCTTCTCTGCCTGTAAGGCCTTCCCCATGCCTTTTTGCTAACCTATGTCTTATATTTCTTCCCATATCTTACACAAGAAGCGCTCTCCTTTGTGAAACCTTTTCTAATTATTTCATATTGGTATGGTAAACCTTTCCTTTTGAAACCTGGTAGCTCTTATAACCTGTAATATTCATTTGTCATTGAAAATATACTGTCTTATATTATTATTTACTTTCCTATTGATAACATATTCTTTCTCCTCAACACACTATATAGTTCTTGAAAACACAAACCAAGGCCCATATCTCTATATCACAGTGCCCACCATATGATATGTACTAAATAAAGATTTGACAGCAAGGGCAGCTGAATACTGGGGCATCTTAGTTCTTTGTTCTTTCTAGGAGATATTATACTGCTCAAAGTGATGTAGCCTTGAACTTACGTAGATGCTGTGTAAAAAATTCTATTTGATGAGATGTTTACTTGTACTACTAAAGAATATTTTTAATTATTAGATATAATGAACTTGGATTATTTATTTTATTACATTTTTTTCCAATCTTTCTTTTTTCACTTCATGTCTCTTGTTGGTCTTTCTCACTGATCCAAAGAAGCAACGGTTATTAGGATGTTCAGCATCAGTGAGGTAAGCCTGCTGCTGTGCGGCTGCTAAGTGGCTTCAGTCGTGTCTGACTCTGTGCGACCCCATAGACGGCAACCCATCAGGCTCCCCCATCCCTGGGATTCTCCAGGCAAGAACACTGGAGTGCGTTGCCATTTCCTTCTCCAATGCGTGAAAGTGAAGTCACTCAGTCATGTCTGACTCTTCGCGACCCCATGGACTGCAGCCCACCAGGCTCCTCCGTCCATGGGATTTTCCAGGCAAGAATACTGGAGTAGGGTGCCATCGCCCTCTCCGGAGGTAAGCCTGCTGCTGCTGCTGCTACTGCTGCTGCTGCTGCTGCTAAGTCGCTTCAGTCGTGTCTGACTCTGTGCGACCCCATAGATGGCAGCCCACCAGGCTTCGCCGTCCCTGGGATTCTCCAGGCAAGAACACTGGAGTGGGCTACCATTTCCTTCTCCAATGGAGGTAAGCCTAGAAAATGCAAATATAAAACTAGTTAGCCTGCAAATAATGAGGAGAAATGTTTATTAACCCAATTGTCTTCAACTGGACAGAGGAATTTTAATAGGATACCTTTTCTGAAACACAGGCAAAGGTACAATCAGGCAGAGCTGCACTGATTTTGTCCTCTAGTAGTAGTAGTGAAGTTTACTCAGTCATGTCCGACTCTTTGCGACCCCATGGACTGTAGCCTGTAGACTGTAATCAGGCTCCTCTATCCATGGGATTTTCCAGGCAGGAATACTGGAGTGGCAAAAATACTTCCTTCTCCAGGAGATCTTCCCGACCCAGGGATCGAACCCAGGTCTCCCACATTGTCGGCAGACACTTTACCGTGTCCTCTGCTACTCCATATGTTTGTAACTGTTATGACTTGGAGAGTAAGAAATGTACCATTACAATGAGGAAGGAAAACCAGTGAATATAAGAACTTGACAAAGAATAAGTTGGATCTATAAAACAATGAATTCAATCCAAAAAATGTCTTGGCTTATAGATGTCTCAGCATCTCCAAAAGTAGTTTCTTTTCAGGACACTGCAGTAATTTGAGTTTGAAGAAGTTTCTGAACCTTTAACTCAAGGTAATGAGCCAGTTAATAGGAGACTGGGTTTTGTGTAGGAAGCAATTACCCCGATTGATAGGAAACTTGAGAAAATGAGCACAAGCTTTAATGAGATCGACAAAAAGGTCATGTGTCTGAGAGCTGAGATGGAGCAAAAAGGAATGATGATGGGAGAAATCATTAAAAAGGATGGCATGAAAACCAGTAAAAATAAAGATGAGATATAATATCATTGGATCTGCCTCTCTAAAAGGCCACAGAATTAACTTATTTAAAGATAAAGTGATCTCTAGATATTTTAGAGAGAGGAGTTCATGGTTCAATTGTACCTTTGTCAATTATTTAGTTTTCATTCAACCCAAAATAGTGATAAAATAAGTATTAATAGAATAAATCATTCTATACTGATATATATTCTAGTTTATAGATGACTTTTGGAAAGAGCAGGTCATAAGTACTGCCTCCACTTCCTCTTCTCTCAGTCACTTCTCAACCCACTGCAATCTGGGTTCCACCCCCACCAGTCTACTGAAATTGCTCTGAGAGAGGTTAGCAATCANTGCAAGCCTTGATGTCACCTCATCAAGAGATTATATCTTAAGTCTAACTTAGAGACTCAATGAATTTGAGGCCTTGGACAGTGGGCCATGTGGCACACCCAGCCTCTGGTCTGGACATTGAAAACCAAGGGCCTCTTCTTCTGTCCTGTTGCCCAGGTGAAAGCCAGATCTCAGAACCCAGAGTCCTTGCTCCCCTTTCATGTAGAGAAAGGAAAAACATCACTACTCAGACATCCACTTAACTTACCAAGCAGATTGTTCTGTCTCAAAGGAGGGCCTGCTCCTGACTCCAAGAGAGAACTCCTGACTTTGTGTTCTGTTTTATTGGCCCCAGGGATGGATTGAGGGCTGTCCTCTCCACACTCCTTTTCCTGATTTTTTGACTGCCTAAGTGTCACCAGGTCCCCAGGACAAGTGGCATGTAGTTAGAGAAACTGAGGGTGAACAGGTGACTGGCTTCTGAACTTAGCTAAATCACAGGAGTAAGTTGAGTTCAACAAAAAGGTACACAAGTGACTGGTCAGGATGGGAAGAGGGGAGTGTGCCAGGTTACACAGAGGGGCACCTGGGGTTGCAGCTCTGGAAAAGTCTTAGGCTGGGCTGATTCACATGGGCATATTTCATTATTCTTTCAATGGTATTTGTTGTATCTATTTCATGATTCTTTAAGTGGTATATGACAAATTTCAAATCACTTAAAAAGTTTAAAAATGCACCATAGCCAAAACAATCTTGAGAAAGGAAAAACAGAATGGGAAAAATCAGGTTTCCTGATTTCAGACTAAACTACAAAGTTACAGGAATCCAAGCCATATAGTACTGATACTAAAACAGACAGACAAATCAGTGAAACAGGAGAGAAAGCCCAGAAATAACCCTATACACTTAGGGTCAATTAATCTATGACAGAAGAGGCAAGAGCACACAGTGGGGGAAAAGACAGTCTCTGCAACAAGTGGTGCCAGGAAAACTGGAGAGCTACATGGAAAAGAATGAAAGTAGAACATATACCATATGCAAAAAATATACTCAGAATGGATTAAAGATCTAATAAGACTGGATAGTATAAAAACTCTTAGAGGAAAACATAGGCAGAACATACTTTGACATAAGTCCCAGCAAGATCTTTTTGGACTCACCTCCTAGAGTAATAATGAAATAATGCCATTTGCAGCAATGTGGATGAACTTAGAGAGTATCATACCAAGTGAAGTAAGACAGATAGAGAGACAAATACCATATGATATATTTATATATGGAATCTTAAAAAATGATACAAATGACTTATTTACAAAACGGAAACAGACTCTGAAAACAAATTTGTACGGTTATCAAAGGGGAAAGGTTGAGGGGAAGGGATAAATTAGGAGTTTGAGACTGACATATATACACTCCTATAAAATATATAATCATATATTTTATATATATATATATATATAAACTGTAGGGCACAGGAAATGCTTCTCAATGTTCTGTAATAACTTAAACGGAAAAGAAGCCTGAAAAAGAATGGGTATATGTATAACTCAATAACTTTGTTGTACATGTGAAACTGATAGAACATTATAAATCAACTATTTCAATGTAAAGTTTTTTAAAAATTTAAACAATAAAAATAAAAACACACCATATCTCCACCTCCCTTTAGGAACAAGTGAGGTATAAATATTTATGCAGATAGATAAAGCAGTATGTTCATGTGAATGCTTCTTTTTCTCTCCAGCATCTGATCAATATTTGCAATGAAGACATACATGTTCATATTTTACCCCCGCAAACCAAATACTTTCAGATCAAGTATGTGAAAAAGGTAAGTGTCACTGGGTGACCTGTTCTCCCTCGATGTTCACTGTTGGGTCTGGCTTTCCATGTGGTGGGTCTGTCTGGCACGGTATGTAGTGTGTTGTCCCTGCGGTCCTGCTCCAGTGGTCTCTGGGGTCTCCCGACAAGAGCCCCCTTGTCTTCCAGGAGCACCGCCTTGTCCCTGGCTTGTCTCTCAGGATCGCCGTTACATTTTCTCCAGATGAGTGGCGATACTATTATGACTGCATCCGCGTTCACTGTAAGGTAAGCCCCTTAAAGGTAAATTTTGGTGGAGTGGGATATCAAAACTTGCATCTTCAAGAGTAGAAAAGAGAGATGGAATTACGGGTATAAAGTTCTCAGCCCAGTGACTTAGGCAGCGAGCCGAGTGGCTTGGGGGTCCTTGTCCAGCTATCTGGGTCCCCGCTGGGGAAGCCTCAGGTTGCTGAGCACTGGGCCAGAGCCAGAGACACTGCTTGTTCTCATCTTTCCTGGCCTAAAAACCCAATTTTTCTTGTGGTCCTGGGAGTTACTGAATGTTTTTCAAATAACTTAAACATCCTCTTTTAAGTGCTAGGTGAGAAAATCAGCAACAACCCTGAGCTGCAATTATGAACACCAAGGACTGATGGCTCGGAGAAGGCAATGGCACCCCACTCCAGTACTTTGCCTAGAAAATCCCATGAATGGAGGAGCCTGGCAGGCTGCGGTCCACACGACTGAGCGACTTCACTTTCACTTTTCACTTTCATACGTTGGAGAAGGAAATGGCAACCCACTCCAGTGTTCTTGCCTAGAGAATCCCAGGGATGGGGGAGCCTGGTGGCTGCTATCTATGGGGTCACACTGAGTCAGACACAACTGAAGCAACTTAGCCTCAGCAGCAGGACTAATGGCTAATGTCCTCCGTGGCAGCCCTGGGGGTCTGCAGGGAGACGGTCCGACCCCAAAGGCTGTACTCTGTGAGCCTCTTCCAAGTCACCTAATTCACTCTTGGCCCCCAGACCCCAGATCCACATGCTGTCAGCCCCTCCCTCAAAACTGGCACTCCCCTCACCTCCTGACCCCTGCTCTGACTTTCATGCCTGGCCCTTAACAAGTTGAGAAGCCTTAAGAGTAATGAAATTTAACTTTGCAAAACTAAAGTGGAAGAGTATGCTTTAGCAATAAACAAATTACAGCTTTTAAAAGGGGAGAGGGAACTAAAGATGAGACCAGAATATTGCTTTCAGAAAGAATATTTTGTACCAAGAACAAAAGTCCCTAGTAACGGCACTGTATAGCACACCAGGGCAGGTGTCCTGCTACTAGGGCAGCAATGGTAGTAGTGCCTCCTATTTCTATGGCTCTTTAAACTTTTTAAGGCCATCATCTGCTTTCATTCTCAAAAATACCTTTGAAGAAAGGTGGAATTATCACCAATCGAAAGCAAAGGAAGACATGAGCTGTGGGGAGGTCAGAAGTCTTACTCGAGGTCATGCACTGGGCAGGTCTAGAAGCAGGGCTCTGTGCCTCTGGTTGGTCCAGCGTTGGCTGTTCAGTGCTGTCTGGATCAGCTGATTCTGTGCTGGTTTTTCTTTATCTCAGGCCATGTAAGACTTTTCTCTACAATATTCTAAAATAGAAACAGATTGTCTTCATCTCTACATGAAGTCATCATATTATTATCTTTAGCTTTCCTGAATAATATTGAATGTCATTTCAATGAAATATACTTAAAATTTTCTCTACTTTGTTTATAACTAAGAAAAGTCAATATTTCAAATGTTATATTTAAGCTCTCAGATTTTTTTTAATAAGGAAATGTTTTCCCTTTTTTTCTGGAAATATTTTTTAATGGTAGAAAACAGGGCAAGAAATAAAGGATCTACAAATTCATCTTTGAAAATTATAGTCTCGTATAATGTCATATAAGAAACGAATTGCCAGTCCAGGTTCGATGCAGGATACAGGATACTTGGGCCTGGTGCACTGTGATGACCCAGAGGGATGGTATGGGGAGGGAGTTGGGAGGGGGGTTCAGGATTGGAAATGCATGTACACCCGTGGAAGACTCATTTTGATGTATGGCAAAACCAATACAATATTGTAATTAGCCTCCAATTAAAATAAATATATTTAAATTTAAAAAAAGAAAATTATAGTCTCAAGCATGGTTAACTTGACTTCTTTCTTGTTAATTTTAGGGAGACGAGACTTTGCTTATTCCCATTCATGCCTATCCTGTTGTGAACACAGTGGACTTTCCCTCATTTATAAATCTATCAAATGTTCTACTTGGTGAAAGGTAAGTTATCAAAATGAATTACCAAAGTGTCATGGGATGTGAAAAGAGAGACTCTCTTGTAAAAACTTAGATTTCTATTTTACCTAATGGAAAGTTTTCCTCCTAGCTGAATTAGACTGGACTTGTAATTGCAAAGACAAAAAAAAAAAAAAACCCTCAAAAACCAAAAAACCAAAATTAAAAAAAGGAAACAAACAAATCCAGTCAAGTCAAAATATCGTAAGCAGGAAAGGAGTGAATTAGGTCATCAACCTGAAAGGAACAGGTGGATCTTCAGGCATGGCTGGGTCTAGAGTTTGGACAAAGGCTGGGGAAAGCTGACCCTTTCCATGTCTTGGTTTTGCTGCCCTGTGCAGGCTTCTTTCTCAACAAGCTCCCCTGCACGGGCCAAGACAGCTGCCAGAAGGTCCAAACAGGGGTGGTTGGAGGGTCTGTGAGCCTGGGAGTATTCACATAGAAGTCTCGGGATTGGATTGAACGCTGTTGGACCAGCTTGCGTCTCATGCCCAGACATTTAACCTGTTTTTAGATAGATTGGCAGCAGAGAAGGCTAAGACAGTAGACAGTCGCAATGGAAGCCAAATCTCAAGTCCTTTCTCCTTGCTGGGAAAATAGTTGATGGCTCAGGTGTACTTTAAGATGTTTCTTGTTTTTCCAGTAAATATTTATTGAATACCTACTATCAGGGACAGTGCCATGTGTCTCTAGGGACATAAAGAAGATGAATGTTGAGCAGTTAAACATTGAGATATAATGGCCACACCCGTTGTTAAAGTTTGTTAAATGTAGAAATATTTCTGTACTGGTTGAGAAATACACACTGTCCTGTCCCTGTCCCTCCAGCTCATCTGCCTGGCCCCCCTTCTGCCACCCCTCACCTCCAATGATGCAGTAACCAAGTTGTTAATACCTAGCAGTCTGGGCACGGGAGGACCTGCAGGACCTCGCTCCAGCTTTGTATTCATGCTGGCTGTGTACTGTCGGTGAAGTCCTGCTTGGCTGATATTTTGAGTATCACCTATGTAAAAAGACCAATAGACAAAAGCTCTCCTTCTGAAGATCTTAAAGTCTAATGGGGACAGAACCGTGTCATTAAGAAATTACACCACTTGCTAAGTGTTGCCATTAAGACACATGAGGGGTTCTGTGTGGATCCAGAAGAGGGAGTGGGGGGATGGGAAAAGTCCTCCCGAATAAAGGGGGGCATCCAGCTATCCTCAGAGGACACTGTGGGGTAGGCTGCGAGGATGGCGTCCAGGCAGGGGAAGAGGGTGTACAAAAGCATGGTGGCAGCAGAGCATGGATCATGCCTTGCAGGCGATGAATCCAGCCCGTAGCCAGCAGATACTAGACGCCTCTTTCTTTTTTGGCTGCACCTGACCTGCCTCTTGAGAAATCTGTATGCAGGCCAGGAAGCAACAGTTAGAACTGGACATGGAACAACAGTCTGGTTCCAAATAGGAAAAGGAGTACGTCAAGGCTGTATATTGTCACCCTGCTTATATATGCAGAGTACATCATGAGAAACGCTGGGCTGGAAGAAGCACAAGCTGGAATCAAGATTGCTGGAAGAAATATCAATAACCTCAGATATGCAGATTACACCACCCTTATGACAGAAAGTGAAGAGGAACTAAAAAGCCTCTTGATTGAAAGAGGAGAGTGAAAAAGTTGGCTTAAAGCTCAACATTCAGAAAACAAAGATCATGGCATCCGGTCCCATCACTTCATGGGAAATAGATGGGGAAACAGTGGCAGACTTTATTTTTAGGGGCTCCAAAATCACTGCAGATGGTGATTGCAGCCATGAAGTTAAAAGACACTTACTTCTTGGAAGGAAAGTTATGACCAACCTAGATAGCATATTGAAAAGCAGACATTACTTTGCTGACTAGGGTCCATCTANGAAACAGTGGAAACAGTGTCAGACTTTATTTTTTGGGCTCCAAAATCACTGCAGATGGTGACTGCAGCCATGAAATCAAAAGACGCTTACTCCTTGGAAGAAAATTTATGACCAACCTAGATAGTATATTCAAAAGCAGAGACATTACTTTGCTGACTAAGGTCCATCTAGTCAAGGCTATGGTTTTTCCAGTAGTCATGTATGGATGTGAGAGTTGGACTGTGAAAAAGGCTGAGTGCCAAAGAATTGATGCTTTTGAGCTGTGGTGTTAGAGAAGACTCTTGAGAGTTCCTTGGACTGCAAGGAGATCCAACCAGTCCATTCTGAAGGAGATCAACCCTGGGATTTCTTTGGAAGGAATGATGCTAAAGCTGAAACTCCAGTACTTTGGCCACCTCATGCAAAGAGTTGACTCATTGGAAAAGACTCTGATGCTGAGAGGGATTGGGGGCAGGAGGAGAAGGAGACGACAGAGGATGAGATGGCTGGATGGCATCACTGACTCGATGGACATGAATCTGAGTGAACTCTGGGAGATGGTGATGGACGGGGAGGCCTGGCGTGCTGTGGTACATGGGGTCAAAAAGAGATGGACACGACTGAGTGACTGAACTAAACTGAACTGAACTGAGGGATGGTATCAAGCGGATAGCTCAACTACTGGGAGAAAACCCACTTCCAAGATGGCCTCACACATGTTCCTGGCAAATTGGTGGTGTTTCATCCGGGGCTTCTCACAGCATCATAGGTTCAGGGTGCAAATGTGTGTGCTAAGTCGCTTCAGTCATGTTTGTGATCCTATGTACTATAGCTTGCCAGGATCCTGTCTATGGAATTCTCCAGGCAAGAATACTGGACTGGGTTGCGTTTCCTTCTCCAGGGGATCTTTCTAACTTAGGGATAGACTGGTGTCTCTTATGTCTCCAGCATTGGCATGCAGGTTCTTTACCACTAGCCCCACTGGGAAGCGCCAGGCTCAGGGTAGTTAGACCTATTTATTGGTTGCTACTTCCTCTAGAGCATAAAAGACACTTCCAGGCCTTCTTCGGGGTTGATTGGTCTAATATAATCTTGAGTAGTTCTACATCTCCTCTGGATCGTTGTTTAAGCTGTCTTCTCTGCCTGTAAGGCCTTCCCCATGCCTTTTTGCTAACCTATGTCTTATATTTCTTCCCATATCTTACACAAGAAGCGCTCTCCTTTGTGAAACCTTTTCTAATTATTTCATATTGGTATGGTAAACCTTTCCTTTTGAAACCTGGTAGCTCTTATAACCTGTAATATTCATTTGTCATTGAAAATATACTGTCTTATATTATTATTTACTTTCCTATTGATAACATATTCTTTCTCCTCAACACACTATATAGTTCTTGAAAACACAAACCAAGGCCCATATCTCTATATCACAGTGCCCACCATATGATATGTACTAAATAAAGATTTGACAGCAAGGGCAGCTGAATACTGGGGCATCTTAGTTCTTTGTTCTTTCTAGGAGATATTATACTGCTCAAAGTGATGTAGCCTTGAACTTACGTAGATGCTGTGTAAAAAATTCTATTTGATGAGATGTTTACTTGTACTACTAAAGAATATTTTTAATTATTAGATATAATGAACTTGGATTATTTATTTTATTACATTTTTTTCCAATCTTTCTTTTTTCACTTCATGTCTCTTGTTGGTCTTTCTCACTGATCCAAAGAAGCAACGGTTATTAGGATGTTCAGCATCAGTGAGGTAAGCCTGCTGCTGTGCGGCTGCTAAGTGGCTTCAGTCGTGTCTGACTCTGTGCGACCCCATAGACGGCAACCCATCAGGCTCCCCCATCCCTGGGATTCTCCAGGCAAGAACACTGGAGTGCGTTGCCATTTCCTTCTCCAATGCGTGAAAGTGAAGTCACTCAGTCATGTCTGACTCTTCGCGACCCCATGGACTGCAGCCCACCAGGCTCCTCCGTCCATGGGATTTTCCAGGCAAGAATACTGGAGTAGGGTGCCATCGCCCTCTCCGGAGGTAAGCCTGCTGCTGCTGCTGCTACTGCTGCTGCTGCTGCTGCTAAGTCGCTTCAGTCGTGTCTGACTCTGTGCGACCCCATAGATGGCAGCCCACCAGGCTTCGCCGTCCCTGGGATTCTCCAGGCAAGAACACTGGAGTGGGCTACCATTTCCTTCTCCAATGGAGGTAAGCCTAGAAAATGCAAATATAAAACTAGTTAGCCTGCAAATAATGAGGAGAAATGTTTATTAACCCAATTGTCTTCAACTGGACAGAGGAATTTTAATAGGATACCTTTTCTGAAACACAGGCAAAGGTACAATCAGGCAGAGCTGCACTGATTTTGTCCTCTAGTAGTAGTAGTGAAGTTTACTCAGTCATGTCCGACTCTTTGCGACCCCATGGACTGTAGCCTGTAGACTGTAATCAGGCTCCTCTATCCATGGGATTTTCCAGGCAGGAATACTGGAGTGGCAAAAATACTTCCTTCTCCAGGAGATCTTCCCGACCCAGGGATCGAACCCAGGTCTCCCACATTGTCGGCAGACACTTTACCGTGTCCTCTGCTACTCCATATGTTTGTAACTGTTATGACTTGGAGAGTAAGAAATGTACCATTACAATGAGGAAGGAAAACCAGTGAATATAAGAACTTGACAAAGAATAAGTTGGATCTATAAAACAATGAATTCAATCCAAAAAATGTCTTGGCTTATAGATGTCTCAGCATCTCCAAAAGTAGTTTCTTTTCAGGACACTGCAGTAATTTGAGTTTGAAGAAGTTTCTGAACCTTTAACTCAAGGTAATGAGCCAGTTAATAGGAGACTGGGTTTTGTGTAGGAAGCAATTACCCCGATTGATAGGAAACTTGAGAAAATGAGCACAAGCTTTAATGAGATCGACAAAAAGGTCATGTGTCTGAGAGCTGAGATGGAGCAAAAAGGAATGATGATGGGAGAAATCATTAAAAAGGATGGCATGAAAACCAGTAAAAATAAAGATGAGATATAATATCATTGGATCTGCCTCTCTAAAAGGCCACAGAATTAACTTATTTAAAGATAAAGTGATCTCTAGATATTTTAGAGAGAGGAGTTCATGGTTCAATTGTACCTTTGTCAATTATTTAGTTTTCATTCAACCCAAAATAGTGATAAAATAAGTATTAATAGAATAAATCATTCTATACTGATATATATTCTAGTTTATAGATGACTTTTGGAAAGAGCAGGTCATAAGTACTGCCTCCACTTCCTCTTCTCTCAGTCACTTCTCAACCCACTGCAATCTGGGTTCCACCCCCACCAGTCTACTGAAATTGCTCTGAGAGAGGTTAGCAATCATGTGATCACCAAATACATTAGCCTCTTTTCAGCTCTCAGCCTATTTCTTCTTCCAGCAGAATTTGACATTGTTGATCATTTTTCTTTCCTGTAAAACTCTTTCTTGACTTCTCAGACACAGTTATGTCTTATTTTTTCCATTATGTTTCTGCCTCCTCTTTATTTTTCTCCTAGTTTCATCTCTTCTGCTGGAGTTTTCCAAAGGAACCGCTATCTTTTCTCACTTTAAATGGTCTTCCTGAGTGATATCTGCAGTTCTGGTGTTTCAAATATTGTCTTTGTATCTCTCAAATACTGATTTTTCAACCCTTTCTGGAATTTTGGTTGTATCATTGGATTAACTATTACTCTTCAGGTTTCATATCACCCTTTCAAAACCTGTTTTTGTTGTTATTGTTTGACTTTTTTTTTTTTTTTTGTCTCAGTTATCAGCAATCATATTTACCCTATTGCCCAAGCTAGAAATCTTGGAGTAATCTTTTGTTTTTCACCTTTCCTCACTACTTAT
The DNA here is from genome assembly GCA_006410615.1 of Neotragus moschatus. Taxonomy (NCBI): domain Eukaryota; kingdom Metazoa; phylum Chordata; class Mammalia; order Artiodactyla; family Bovidae; genus Neotragus; species Neotragus moschatus. Next base: position 1,169,126 of record SJYA01000646.1, read on the forward strand.
TTTAAAGTTTGATCCATTCCGCCTCTTGAAGTTCCATACATGCCTTTCCATTGGTACTATTTCTATCCCAAGTCAGATTCATTTTATTTTTTTGCTTGGCATTTTTCTCGGTATTTTCTTAACTGGACTTACCTCTGAATCTAACTTGTCTCTGTTTCTATATATTCTTTATATTGCTGCCAGAGTTATCTTTTTAGATGATGGATTTGATCATATTACTTCCATATTAAAAAATCTTCACATATCTTGATGACTTGAGGGCTGCCTACTTAACTTCTAAAAACATTATCTTCTATGAGCTCAGCTACTGATCCACAAGAATGGGCCGTGAAAAACTACATTTATTGAATGGCACCCCACTCTCTAGCCATAGTTGATTGAAACAGGAGGAGTAGATACCTGAATTAGCTCAATCTCTCTCCCTCCTGTAAAAAGGTTATACTTATGAGCAATGGAGTCACCATGGTCTAATATGTGAAGTGGAGAAGAAATAAACTAGGAAAGAAAAGGAGAAATGAGTGATGATATACATGCTAAATTCCAGCCCTTCCCAGGCTGTTACTGCTTTTCCACTCTTGAATTCTGTAAGATATTTGTATCTTTATTTTTACATCCCCTTTCATTATAGATATCACCCAAGTAGATATCTGTTATTTGCAACTCAAAGAGTCTTAATAATTATGGTTGTCCACAAATTAAGTTCTAATTCTTTGGCAGGCATGCAGTACCCTCCAAAAACTAGCTTTCAAGTTTCATCTCTTTTCACTGCCTCTACTGTCCATTATAGCTGCAGAAGACCATACGGCATTGGCTCAATCTTATGTCTCCATGGGATTGTCCTCTTCCTTTTCCAAGTATACTTCCTTCTCAGAGGGACAGGTATTCATTGCTCTTTCTAGTTTTCTTTTTTGTTGTTGGTTTGTTTAGCTTTATCATACTGAAATCTCCTACTCTCCTCACTCCCTTCCTTGTCCAACTTAGATTCCACAGGCCATCATTCTCTCAAGGACTTCCTCAATTACCATGCTCCCTTCTCAGACTTCCCTTTTAATACTCCCTCTTTCTCTGAACCATCAATCTCTTTGTCTGAACTAGGACATCCCCATCACTGTACAAATATGCTCTCATATCTCCTTTTGATTCAATATTTTCCTCCAACTTTCATTCCATTTTTATGCTTCCCTTCAAAACTGAACTTCTTGAAAATGTTATCTACTCCTGCTTCTTTTATTGCCTTAGCTAGTTAGTGTTAGTCACTTAGTCATATCTAACTCCTTGAGACCCTGTAGACCATAGCCCACTGGGCTCCTCTCTCCATTGGAATTTCCCAGGCAAGAATACTAGAATGGGGAGCCATTCCCTTCTCCAGGGGATCTTCCCAACCGAGATATTGACCCCAGGTCTCCTGTGTTGCAGGCAGATTCTTTACCATCTGAGCCAGGGGAAGCCCCTTGGGTGACCAGGGAAGCCCCTTCATTGCCTTACTTCCTATTTACTCTTCAGGGCTTCCCTGGTGGCACAGTGATAAAAAATGCACCTGCCAAGGCAGGAGACACAGAGATGCAGGCTTGATCCCTGGGTTGAGAAGATCCTCTGGAGTAGGAAATGGCAACCCATTCCAGTATTCTTGCCTGGAAAATTCAATGGACAGAGAGGAGCCTAGTGGGCATCAGTCCAAGTGGTCACACACAACTGAGCACAACACCTCTTTCATCTGAATTTTGTTTCAAAAGTTCTACTGAAATTACTTTAGTCAAGATCATCAGCAACTTTTGTTTTATAATATCCAGTGGATACTTCTCTGCCCTTAGCCCCAGTGAACATATTTAATCACTTCTTCCTTCTTGAAATACTCTCCTCTTTTAGGGAGAATTTTGGATTCTGAGATTCCTCATGCTGTAGAACTCTCTGTTCCCTCTCTAGTTATTCCTTAGTCCCCCTTGGTTCCTTTTCTACCTAAGCTTTAAATGTTGGAGTTGATCTATTCTTCCCCATCTGTATAGTTATTTCCTCAATCCTCCCATTCTTGTAAATCTGAAACCTTTGGTCTTTATTGATTCTTGCCTTTTGCTTGCTCACATTTTAATTTCTCACCAATTCCTGTCAAATCTCTCTTCGGATATATTCATAGCAGCTCACTTTTATCCATCTGCCTGGAACCTCTCTAATTCACTGCCTTTATAATTCCTCACCTGAACTTCTGTAAAAACTTCCTAACTAATCTTTAAGAAGCCTCTGTTTTTGTCCACCTTCCAATCTATTTTACATTTGGAAAAAGAAATTCTTTTAATCTTTTAAACCTATAAGTTGTATCATGCCATTTATTGTTTAAAACTATTTTATAGATTCATATTGCCCTTAGAATAAAATTCAAACTTTCTACCATGACCTACCAGGCTGTGAATTTAATAACAACATCTATTATTTCGCTTTTAACTTGTTCTGCTTCCATTTCTGCTCTAGCCATTGGATTCTTTGAGGCCCTTGAACATGTCAAACTCTTTCCAACCTCAAGTATTTTGAATATATTTCCTCTGCTAGAAATTCTCTATGCATTTTGAATTTTTGGCTTCTTCTCATCATTAAAGTGTCTCCCTAGAAAAGTATTTCCTGACCATCAAGTACGAAACAATGCCTTTTACCTGACCAAATTCCCTATCGCAGCATCATTATCATTTTCTTCATGATATTTATCACCAAGCATATATTTCTCCCTGTTTATTATCTTTCTCTTTCAGTAAATGGGAAGAGAATTGTCATATTTGCCTTGTTTGCCACAGCATATCCTGGCACATATGTGCATGGCACATGGTAAATACTTAACCAGTATATTGAATTATTGAATAAATGGATGAACATTATTGTGCTAGACTTTCTCTTTACCACGAATCCCAAAAGACTGGAAATCTCTCAAATGCAGGACCATGCCTTATTCACGTTTGTATACCTTACTTTGAGCATAATTCCTGACACATAGGAAATACTTGGTAAATGCTTAGTAATTTTTAGCTAAAATGAGTACAAATCACCAGATATTTTTAATAAAATAACTGCTTTACATTTCTGTACTTTATATCATCTAGAAGAATCCTGCCATTATGAACAATACAAAGATTGTCCTTGGTTTATAATATCTAGTGTATCTTTCATCCGTACATCAAAAATTGAGAGCATAATAGTGCCAGGCACTGTTCTAAGCTCTGGGGATATAAGAATGAAAGCAACAACAACAACAACGAAACAACTTTTCCCTCATGAAGCTTTTATTTCAGTGAGAATAATAACTCAAGGATTCTGCTTCAGTTAGTGAATCTTAAGCCTTGGTATTTAGTATTTTATTTTTTATTTTTTTCCGTCTCAGGTGTACATGAGTTCCCAATCTTGAACCCCCACCCCCTGCCACTATTATTTTAAATTAGTATTCTAATGTACAGCAGGAGTTAAGAACCATTCCTTTAGGATAAATACTCCTTATTACTTTTTTTTTTTCCCTGAACATATACCTCTAGTGGCATTTTATTCTATCAGAGTGTGAGTTTACTTTCAATGTGTCAATATTTGCTTTTTTTTTTTTTTTACTACTTGCTTTTTAAACTTAAAATATTTTAGAATAAAACAAATATACAAGATAAAAGACCATATTTTAATGAATTATTCTCCTTAGCTAGACACAGAATCCACTCCAGAGGAGAGGAATGATTTGAATCTCTCCCACTTAGAATGTAAATTTGAATCATGAAGGCAAAAAAGATCTGAACAAGGAACAGAAAATATCTGGAGTTTCCCTTTCCAAAGTAAGCATTGTTTTGTAAGACTGGAAAATTTCTTGTTCCTTTTTTTCCCTCATTGCTTCCTATATTTACTATTTCTATTTATTGCATGGAAAACTATACTCAGTGATAATCCTATATTTACTATTTCTATTTATTGCATGGAAAACTATACTCAGTGATAATCATTCATAGACAATAATTAGATGCAACAGGTCCATGTTCTCTAATGGTGTTGAGGGTTTTAAATTTTGCAAGTGAACATGTAGTCTACAGATACTTTCTGACACCCATTTTTATTGAGAAAAATATATACACTTCCGTGAGTTACAATAGATGGAGGCAGCCATGTAAACATCAATTCAAATATACTATGGAATGTTTTCATCATTCTAAGAAATTACATTGCAACCCTTCCAGTCAGTCTTCACTTCCCATATACAAATGATGTCTGAATGTGCTCACGTTCCTTTTATGTGTCATCTTAGGAATATTTTTCCTGTCCTTCAGCTTCTTATAAAAGGAATCATACTGTAAATGTACCTTTGTATCTGGCTTCTTTCAAATCAAGCCTCTACAAATTCATGCATATAAGCCAGCTATTTAATTGACTAGTCACACAAAAATTAACAGTTCTCAGAGAAATATAATGAAATCTAGAGTCTTTACAATGTATCACCCACAATATCCAGTGTGCAATAAAAAAGGAATAGACACACCAAGAAACAAAGGGTATAATCCCTAGTCAAATGAAAAAAGAATCGCTAGAAAGAGATCCCAAGTTGATCTGGACGTTAAAATTAGCTTTCAAGTACTTTAAAGAAATAATTATGAAGATGTTCGTCGTTTAGGAAACAGGTGATCAAAATGAGTGAATAGATAAGCAAATCTCAGCAGAGAAGTGAAATGATATAAAAGAACTAAATGGAAATTCTATAAGTAAAGAGTACAAGAAGCGTATGAAAAGTGATAAATTTCATTAGTCATCAGGAAAATGCAAATGAAAAACACAATGAAATAGCATTCATATCCCCAAATTGCTAAAATTTAAAAGATGACAACCAAATGTCAACAAGGATATAGAGCATCCTTTTGGAATATTACTGGTGGGAGTGTTAAATGATAGAGCCACTTTGAAAAAAGTTTTGGCAGCCTCTTATAAAGTAAAATATATGCATCCTGTGACTTAGTATTTCTATATCTAAGTAATTAATCAAGAGAATGGAAACATAATTAACCAAGTGAATGGAAACATATCCATACAAATACTTACAAACACATATATTAATAGCAGAAACAATTCAAACGGCCAACAACAGTTTAATAAACTAATTATGATCTGTTTATACAATGGAATACTACTAAGCAATAGGAAAAATGTATTAAAATGTATTTCCTCTAGATTGTGTTGTAATACCTCTGTATTATTCTTCTGGGGGTAAAGGATAAAAGTCATAATATGAGAATATTGAGATGTTTCTTCCAGCTGAGAATAAACTTCCTGTGATTGTCACAATTAACAGTGTCTCATGCCAATTATTGCTCGCTTGATCTTAAGTAGAGAGATCAATATTTTGAGGGATTTCCAATGGATACCAGATATTAAAAACTAAATCATGTTCCTACAAAATTCTTAGGTTAAAAGCTTAATCTTCAGGGCCTTTCTTGGTGGTCCAGTGGTTAAGACTCCGAGCTTCCCCTGCAGAGGGCAGAGGTTCAGGGACATAAGATCCCACAAACCACATGGTGTGGCCCAAAAGAAAAAAACTCCTAACCCTCAGTGAGACTGTACTTAGACATATGGCCTTTAAAGAGTAATTATGAGTAAGTGAGGTCACAAGGGTGAGACTCTAGTCCAGCAGGACTGTGTCTTTACAGGAAGAGACACCACAGCTCATTCACTCTCCCTGCAGACACATTCCCAGAGGAAGGGCCATGTGAGGATACATGGAGAAGGTGACTCTCAGCAAGTCAAACAAAGAGGTCTCACCAGAAATCAAAAGTTGCCAATGCCTTGCTCCTGGACTTCTGAGAGAAAATGAATTGTTTAAGGCACCAGTGTGGTACTTTGTTATGTAGCCCAAGAGGTCTGATATATCAAGACTGAAACCTTCCTGACTATTCATTATTAAGCTCGTGATGTTAATTACTAGGGTTTCTAACTAAAAGCTATTTAGATTTATCTGACCAGGAAATAGTATAATTTTTCTTAAGTTTTCTTGTCTTCTCCCTGTTCTTTTTATTCTTAAATAATTCATATTCACAAATAAGAAGATATGATCTGATTCTTTAGAACTCTTGATTCTGAAATTCTCTAGAAACACGGACTGACAGTGAAATGCAATATCTCACTGTATTTCAAAATGTGGCATCACACTTACTTTAGATTCATATAGCGTCATGTGTGCCACTCAAGATTATCTTCAGAGGTAGGCATCACTGAAATCCAAACATTACAGAATAAAGAATCTTTTACCATCATTCCTGTGTGTACTCTTGACAAAGGGAGGGGGGATTTTTAGTTTTTCCTGTTTAGTTCACTTTCCTATATTGCTAGTATTGCTTAGCAAAATAAATATTTTATCATAAGAATCTATAACCCAACACTATAATTGATTTTATATAATTTTATAATAGTAATATATGATGTTTTGCTTACTGTTTGTGTCTGCTCTGGGCTCAGTTGCTCAGTTGTGTCCGACTCTTTGCAGCCCCACCCACTATAGCCTGCCAGGTTCCTCTGTCCATGGGATTATCCAGGCAAAAATACTGGAGTGAGTTGCCATTTCCTCCTCCAGGGGATCTTCTTGACCCAGGGATCAAATCCACATCCCTGCAGTTTCCATGTTGACAGGTGGATTCTTTACTGCTGAGCCACCTGGGAACCCCTGAGTATCCCAGTATATGGGATAATGCTGACTTATTGTCAGTTTTTTCCCCCAGTTCTAACTACACAAAGGAAATAGTTCAAAAATCTAAGAGAAATGAGAAATTATGTGTATTAGTTGCAACTTCATAGAATGTCCACCTTATTTCATCTTTAAAATTCTGAATACTTTACAGCAACCTGTTAGGCTTACCATAATGTCTTTCACCTCACATGTGTTATAATCTTATAATTAGAGAATATCACTTCATTCCTCTGTAGACCTGCCACCGTAATGGGAAAATCTCATAATTACATCTTTATGGAGCTTTTGCAAATGAATGTTTATTAAAAACCTGAATTTAGTAAAGCAGCATATAAGGAGAGATGCATTTGCTGCGTAACAAATTGTTGGACCATATTATTATCTGATTATATTAACATGATATATCATGATATAGACATTGAAGTGGCTATTTTAATTTCCTAATGAGATCTTAGGTTATATAGTTTAGCAACCCTGTTATACAGATGAAGAAAGTTCACAGAAGCTGTTCACAGAAAGTTCTTAAAGAAGTGAAAGAAATTATTTTTAAATTGACATCTTTCATTTTCCCATATACGAATTCAGTTGATAGTCATTTCTCCAAGTATATCATGTCTCATGCATGCAGAAACACAGAGTTTTCTGTTTGCAAATGTTAAATGTTTATTTCTGGTACTTGAAGGTGATAAAGACTATACCATGAGAATGGGAGACGGGATTGCATTGACAGTGCAGATTACATAGCAAAAATAGCAGAATTTTTTTTTAGAGAGGGGTACTAAAAAGCTAAATAAAATCAAATAAACGATCAAATAAAACAAGAAAGTACCAAGCTAAATTTTAAAAAATTAATCAGCAATACTTAACAATATTTAGACATTTCTAAGTTATTGTATATATTAACACATTAAGTTATTTTGCACCTTGAAAGGCTCTAGCTGATGTTAGATTTTGTGCATAATTTGGTAGATGTAAAACCCTTGTTTTTTCTGGGTGGTGGTTTAGTCACTAAGTCGTGTCAAACTCTTGTGATCTCATGGACTGTAGCCCACCAGGCTCCTCTGTCCATGGGATTCTTCTGGGTAGCATACCCTATATTGGGCTTCCTAGGTGGCGCTAATGGTAAAGAACCCACCTGCCAATGCAGGAGACAAATGTGGGTTTGATCTCTGGGTGGGGAGAATACCCTGAAGAAGGGTATGGCAATCCACTCCAGTATTCTTGCCTGAATAATCCTAGGAACAGACGAGCCTAGTGAGCCACAGTCCATAGGGTCCCAGAGTTGGACGGACTGAAGTGATTTAGCACGTACCCATAACCTATATTATCACCATCATTTCTGATGCTATGGAGTCAGTTACTCATACAGATACAGTAGTACCGTTCAGGTTCTTTGCCGTTTATCAGAAGGCATGAATATAACTGAAAAAATTACCTTCAGGATGGAAGAACCCATATTACAGTCTCATTTGTTTATGAACCTATTTGTTCATTCTTTTTCTATTTATGTAAAGCTGAAAAAAAGGGCAGGGAAAGAAATGGACAGTTTTAGGGTTAGAAGCAAAATTATTATACGATGAATGGAACGTGAAAAGGATGCTTCGGGAGTGGCTCAGTCAGAGCAAGATCTTTCGGGTTCCTAACTGTATGTGATGACTCCAAAGAAAGCAAAGAGAATAAGATTATGGCTCTCTCCACCTCCTATAATCCTACATGCCTTAGCGCAACTCAGCCTGTGCACCAGAACCATTGAGGCTGTTCTCTAGAACTGGGGAGCTGCTACTAATGAGCCAATGTGCCAACTACTGGAAGCCAGCGTGGCATGGAGCCTGTGCTCTGTAACTGGAGAATCAGCAGTGAGAAGCCTGTGCACCACAACTAGAGAGTAGCCTCAGCTTGCTGCAACTAGAGAGAAGTCCATGCAGCAATGAAGACCCAGCACAGCCAAAAATAAGTAAATAAAATTATTTTTAAAAAACAGAGGAGAGTATAAAAGAGATAGTATTTTTTTTTGTTGTTGTTGTTAAAAATGTCAGAAAATTAATGTTGCTATTCCTTAGGATATATTTCTAGATATAATCGATAAAGCTTGAAATTTTGATATAGATTTTATTTCAATTTCACCATATTTCCGTTGCTGAAATGTTGGCTCTTAGTGATTCAAACAATTGAAAAAGGAAGGGCTGTGTTATCCTTGGGGAGATGGCCTAAGGGACTAAGGAAATTTAGGTTCTGAATAATTCAACTTTGATACTAAGTTGCTGAATAACTGAAAAACTTGCTAAACCTCTCTGGGAACACAGTTTACCTCTAAATAAGGATACTGAACTAGATATCTCTGCAGTCTTTTGCAGATTTTATTTCTAATGATTGTTAGACCTGTGTTTTCATGGCAAGGTACGGAATCAATTATTTCTAGATGAAAACATTAAATTTATTTTGTGAAGAGACCTAGAGAAGGATGATATAAGGCTGAAGCAAGTCTGATTATAATTCTGAATTAATAATGCTGGAGTGATTTAGTACTATCAAGTACACAGAAGATTTAGATTTGCAAAGGCAGGCTATTCAAATTTTTGTGAGCTAGTCTAGAGACTACATTAGATTTTAAAAAATAATTTTTTAACAGACCTAAAAGAAATTACAAGAGTTAATTAATAAATGTACAACAGATAAGTTATTAATAGATGGCTGTATGGGGATTAAGAAGTGACACATACCTATAAAGTTAGCAAGAAAATAAAATTTGCCCAAATATTCAGCTATTATTTCAGATAGTTCAGGTTGCTTGGCAAAGCTAAATGTGGATCACTGGAATAATAGAAATTTACATTGTGAAGGCTCTATTTTGCCTGCTAATTCAGACTTTTTTCAAGCCAACAGAGTTTTTCAGGGCTTTTAGCAGAATGCTCAAAGGCCCTAAACAAGCCCTTGAATATTGCAGATTCAGAAATCAGCAGAATACTCAGCGTTATCTCCAGAGATTAGTTGGTAATACACCTGGCGAAGAGGCTCATTGGGATGGAGAACTGGGAATGGAATAGTGATCTCAGATGACATAGAAAAGGGAGGATAGATATCTTGGAAGCTTAATAAACAGCTACAAAGACCCTCATCAATGTCATGATTAAATCTGAGATTTCCTATGTCTATATTTCTGGAATCTAATGATAATAACTGGGAAGGAGGATACCATGCTGAGATTATTTCCAAGCTTTCTCCTTCTCAGAGCTTTGACCCCTAGTACCCCTATTATAAATTTGTTGTAAATTTACCTAAGGAAATTTGGCCATACATAATAATTAAAGTTTCAGTATAGATAAGTAAGGTGAGACTATAGGTCTTTCCCCAAATAGCTTCACTGTGTAGTGAAATGTCACAGTGAAGGCAAGTCCAAATTTGTCACAAATACAAACATTACATAGCAATGTGTATTGGAAAAAGTTATGATGCTTTATAAACTGCATCATTTTAGGCACTCTGACAGAATCTTGCATATAAACTTCAATGTAGATGAATATGGCTATATTGTAATGCCAAATATAGCTAAACTTTTATTTAGAGTCAGGTGAGAAAATCTGCCGTTAGGCAGCCAAACAATGTACTCATAAATCATAAATCAGGGCTTTCTTCTAAAAGGCGTAGGATATTGGGTTGCTTAGATACTAGGTTATTCATCTGAAGGTATGAAAATCTGTACATTTGTAGCCAATGCACACACCATGAACACCATTCATTTCACAGTGAAAAACTACTTCTAACAAAGCCTCATGTGCTGATTGGAGATAAAGATATTTGAAAGGCTAGTGTAGATGTTCTGGATTGTTTTGATTAGAGCCATTAAAATCCAGCTGACCACCCATGAAGTATATGTTCCTTATTAGGACACTTCAGTGATAATTACCTGTTTGATGGCTCAGATAGTAAATAATCTGCCTACAATGCAGAAGACCCAGGTTTGATTCCTGGGTCAGGATGATCCCCTAGAATAGAAAATGGCAACCCACTCCAGTATTCTTGCCTGGAGAATCCCACGGACCAGAGGAGCCTGGTGAGCTAGAATCTATGGGGTCACAAAGAACTGGACACGACTGAGTGACTAACACCTCTACTTACTTCTAGGGTAAAATTAAACTGAGATTCATATATCTCTCCACCCACATTGGGGTATTTTAGGTTAAATTACAGACAATATAGAGCAGCTTCCTTAAAACGTTAAAAATAATAGTAATATGTGTGCTTAGTCGCTCAGTCGTGTCCGACTCTGCTACCCCATTGACTCTAGCCCTCCAGGCTCCTCTGTTCATGGGGATTCTCCAGGCAAGATTACTGGCATGGGTTGCCATGCCCTCCTCCAGAAACAATAATATGGGTTTATCTCTGAAGGGGGTGCCACTCATCAGCACTCATCTTTCTCTTTCTTTCCCACAGTTTCTCTTGCACCCTCATTGAACCTTCTAATTTGAATTTGTAATTTTTCTGTCCCATTTCCTTCAAGCCCAGTTGAGAAGAAATAAAAATAAAGGCAACAGACTCCCTTTCCTAATAAGTCTCTCCAGCTGTGTGGCTGTCCTTTTGTAATCAGTGTTTCTCTGACAACATGAGCACCTCAAGAAATGGAGAGAAGAGGTAACTAATTTAAAAAAATGCATTTATTTATAAATAAATAATGAAAATAAAGAAAATAAAGACTGACCTAAAATTCCATTACCCAGGTAATATGTTGACACATTAAATGAATAAATACTTGAATATGATTGGAAAAATACATACCATAGAAGCGTATGCTAGTGACTCAGTCATGTCTGACTCTTTGTGACCCCATGGACTGTAGCTTTCCGGGCTCCTTTGTCAGGAGGATTCTTCAAGCAAGAATACTGGAGTGGGTTGCTGTTTCCTTCTCCAGGGGACCAGGGGAGAGACTCCCTTCCCCATCTCTCTCCAAGCATCTTCAGTCATAGCCACAGTCTTTTTTTGTGCAAAATAATAATAGGCACCATTTTGCTGCTTTTTTCTAGAGGAAAAATAAAATCATTCTTCTTATCTCTCACAAAATGATCATTTTTCCTTATTAATTTATGAGTGCTTTGCAAATATGCTACAAATATTTTTTCTTACATATTCTTTGATTTTGTTAATAGTTATAATTTTAGTTTTTACCGTTCAGAAGTTACTCCACATTGATTTGAAACACAACCTTAACATAATGGAAAATCTCTATGCACACTGTGCACTACCTGACTTTCTATGTTTCATTCCTCTATTTCTTCTCATGTTCCAATCTGTTTAATTATGGAAGCTACATGACTGTCTTAAGAGCTAATAGGGCTAGCCCCATTCACTCTTCTCTTTTAGAATTTTTTCATCATTTTTGTGTGTTTATTTTTCCAAATGGTCTTTAGTATAATTTTGTCCAGCTTGAAAAAAAATCCGTTTGGTGTTTTGTGTCAGCATTTAACCTACAGAGTAATTTAGAAAGGAAATGACAGTATCGTCTCCTTTTTATACAAGTGAATAGTGTGTATAACTATTTAAAATCTTCCATATACTCTCCTGTGTAGTTTTAGATTTAGGCATATAGATTCTGTAAATTTCCTGCAAGTTTATAGTTAAATATTTAAACTTGTTACTGTTCTTATAAATGGGATAATTTCTTCCAGTACAGTTTCTATTTGATTGTTTCTGAAATATTGCAAAGCTAACATTGTTTTTAATATTTACTCTGTAACCCTTGGACTTATGAACTTTCATATTTTTCTAACAGTTTTCAGTTACTCTTAAATATATACACACGCCCTGACATGGAAATGGTCAGTAGATATATGGACACATGTACCACATTTTGAATCTCCACAAAATCAGTACTAAAAGGATAAGGTAGCCTGTAAAAGTGTTTTCTCCACCTTAAGCAGAATGGACAAACTAGATATGTATATTTTCTTTACGTAATGGCCATAGGGCTTCCCTTGTAGGTCAGTTGGTCAGACTCTGCCTACAATGCAGGAGACCTGGGTTCGATGCCCAGGTTGGGAAGATCCCCTGGAAAAGGAAATGGCAACCCACTCCAGTATTCTTGTGCGGAGAATCCCATGGACAGAGGAGGCTGGCAGTCCACGGGGTCACAAGAGTTGGACATGACTTAGCAACCAAACTGCTACTGCCATATTGGACAAAAGAGAAAGAGAATTGTGACAGTTTACAGCATTTTACTGTGGTTGAACTCTTTGTCTTGAAAAGTTTGGCATTTGCAACTTGAAACACTGAAATTTTGTGAACAGTTTGAGGAAGAAGTAATAAGTTAACCAATTCTTCAGACTTTCTGACATATTATTTCAAGACTTAAGTCTGTGACCATAACTTAATTGGTCCATTAGCCTTACTCTAGGTTTTTAATTGGACCTTTTGAAGACAAAATTTCTTTGCTTTTACCATGGGCTAAGGGACAAAAATGAGCACAAAATGCAAGCACCCAGGTTACAATTGAACAGAGAGAAGAGACAGCTCCTTCCATCTCCCACCAAATAGATCTATAAAGTGTATGTGCTCAGTCATGTCAGACTCTTTACAACCCTATGGACTGTAGCCTGCCAGGCTCCTTTCTCCATGGGATTTTTCCAGCAAGAATACTGGAGTGGGTTGCCATGTCCTCCTCCAGGGGAATCTTCCCAATCCAGGAATTGAACCCACATCTCATGTGTCTCTTGCATTGCAGGCAGATTCTTTACTGCTGAGCCACTGGGAAAGCCCAGATCTATAATGGGGAGCAGCAAATTTCAGCCTGTAGTGACTGAAATCAAGGTAGGGTCTGTTGTGTAGAGTGTCACCCAGGAAGCCTGGGTAGAAGTAGGGACCAAAAAGTGAGTCCTAGTCCCTGAGAGTCAGGCAATGGACCTTTGTAAGACCACTTCTCACCAGAACATAGGAACATGGGTTTTTTTTTTTTTTTTAATTTTTATACAGTTTTTAAAGGTTACACTTCATTTACAGTTGTGATAGATTTTTGGCTGTATTCTCCATGTTGTAAAATACATCTGGAGGATTGCTGGATCTTAGTTCCCCATCTATGTATTGAACCTGGGCCCTGTACAGTGAAAATATAGAGTCCTAACTACTCGACTGCCAGGGAATTTCCTGACTCTAACTGAGCTTTCTGTGTATTAATTTTCTCATAGCACTATCTGTGATCTCCTAGGTCTTTGTTCACATTTCTTTCCAAACACCTTTTATTTTTTATTGTAGTTCATCTCACGTTGTATCTCCTTCTAGATTCTAAGAGCCTTAAAAGCAAACCTCATATCCTGTTTACCTTTATATTTTCAGGATTTGTCAAAGTAGCTGATATAAAATAATGTCATAGAAACATTTAATGAAAAAATAAGTTACTGAGATTAGAAAGAGGCAGACTGGTAAAACCTAGAAGGGAAGTAAAATTCGTCTTCCTCTGAAATAAGAGGCAATAAAGTTGTACATATGTAGTATTGGTCCTTCATGAATGTGCTCTCACCATTTCAAAGGTAAGGTAAAAAATCTTGGGAAAAAAACTGGTTCAGCTAATTATGAACCTGTGTCCTAAGTATTCATACTTTTATTTTGGCCAAGCTACAAATATTGATAGTTGTAGATAAAATTTTACAAGATATTCTCCATGAACCAGGGATAAATGAAGAATGTGATTCTGGAAATTAGAGAATAGTTCAATGGGGTGATTATCATCCCATCCATTATCAGATCAGGCTGTCCTAAGGATGAAAATACTCAGCTTAATCCTATTTTAGGACTAGAATTGAGAAACAAGAGTCTATGAAGTCTTGAATGCCTGTAATATGTAAATGTACAGGTATCTTTTTCTTCTTCAAGGGCACTGAATATTTATTTTGGCTGAAACTTGTAAGCTATGTGATATTGTGATTAATAATAAGAAATATACATCTAGTTTTCATTTGCATTAAAGGAATAGAGCTCCTAAAACCCTTGGGATTTCCTAAATGATGAAAGCAATAAGGGTGTCTTTTGTTATGTTCTTGATGTGATTTTTGGAAAGCCATTGGGTAACCTAGCTTCCCAGGTGGCACTAGTAGTAAAGAACATGCCTGCCAATGCAGGAGATGCAAGAGACTTGGGTTCAATCCCTAGGTTGGGAAGATTCCCCTGGAGAAGAAAATGGCAACTCACTCCAGTATTCTTGCTTGGAGAATCTCATGGACAGGGGAGCCTGTGGGTTACAGTCCGTGGGGTCACAGAGAGTCGGATGTGACTGAAGCAACTTAGCTGGGTAACCTAAGTTGGGGGCTGGTTGCTAAGTGAACCAACCAGGTGATCAGAGGGATGAAACTTTCAGTTCCACCTCCTGATTTGCTGGGAGAGGAGAGGAGAGGAGCTGGAGTTCAGTGGCCAATGATTTAATCAATCATGTCGATGTAATGTTGCTTTTAGTCACTAAGTTGTGTCTGACTCTGGACTAGAGTATGTCAGGCTTCTCTGGCCTTGAAAGTGGCACTTCCAGAGAGCATGGAAATTCTGAGCCCTTTTCCCATACCTTACCATGTGGCATCACTTTCATCAGATTGTTCCTGAATTGTATCCTTTTTAATAAACCAATGATCTAGTGAGTAAACAGGTTTTCTGAGTATTATGAGCCAGTGTTGCGAATTATTCAAACTTGTCAGAGCCTCTGGTTTATAGACCCTTGGTCAGACATACAGATGATAACCAGGGCTTGTGATTGGCATTCTTGAGTTGGAAGAGGTTGTTGGAACCTCCTGTTTGTAGCCAATTTGTCAAAAGCACAGGTAAAAACTTGAACTTGTGACTGACCAGTATCTCAGATGAGGGGAGGGGTTACTCTTGTAGGGCTGGGCCCTTAACTGTGGAATCTGAGCCTCTCTCTCAATGGATAGAATCAGAATTGTAGAATACCCACCTGGTAACCTGAATCTTTAATTTTACTATTAAATGCTATACAAATAGGAATTTAGGGGCTTCCCAGGTAGTGCTAGTGGTAAAGAATTTTTTTGTCAATGTGGGAAATAAAAAACATGCAGTTCTATCCTTGGGTTGGGAAGATCCCCTGGAGGAGGAAATGGCAACTCACTCCGGTATTCTTGCCTGGAGAATCTCATGGACAGAGGAGCCTGGTGGGCTACAGTCCATAGGGTCACATAGAGTCGGACATGACTGAAGCAACTTAGTATGCATACACGCAAATAAGGATTTTAAAAAATAACTTAGCTAACTGAAAATACAGAGCTTATTTTCAATCACTGAAAGTATCTGGTAAGCTAGTGTGGTTCAAAAATATTTTATCTGTTTCCA
The DNA here is from genome assembly GCA_006410615.1 of Neotragus moschatus. Classification (NCBI taxonomy): domain Eukaryota; kingdom Metazoa; phylum Chordata; class Mammalia; order Artiodactyla; family Bovidae; genus Neotragus; species Neotragus moschatus. The sequence continues at coordinate 1,185,120 of SJYA01000646.1, forward strand.
AGTAAGCAACATTATTTTATCAATATCAAAAATTAATATAGCCATATCATTAAGAAATTTCTGAATTTGTGATTTGTGTTCTTTGGACAGGGAGGCCTGGTATGCTGCGATTCATGGGGTCACAAAGAATCAGACACAACTGAGCGACTGAATTGAACTGAGCACTGATTTGGTCTTCCCTTGTGGCTCAGCTGGTAAAGAATCCACTTGCAATGCAGGAGACCTGGGTTTGATCCCTGGGTTGGAAGATTCCCTGGAGAAGGGAAAGACTGCTCACTCCAGATTGAATCTGTGCTTTTGAGTAACTGTGAGGACAGTTTATTTAATTGCTATAGAGAAAGAAACCATGTTATTTATGTTTAAATGTATGTTATAGTCTATTTTGAAATGAGAGGGGCATGTCCTTTTAAATGACAACAAAAGCAAGTAAATTTATGAGTGATCTAAAGCCTGCTATACCTATTACTGAGAGAAAATGCAATATGAGCCAAAGTATAGTGCAAATTTGGATTTAAACAAACCCTGGCTTCAAAAAGGGAAAAGAATGGGCATGAAAAAGAAACACGGTCAGAAGAGGATATTTTTCTGCTGATTTGAAAAATACTGTCACATGGAAGTTATAATGGGAAATATAGGGCATATTCAACCTTGGGCTCTTCCTGTCAAATCCTGTAAGGAAGGAAAAGTTAGAACTCTGAAGCAAAGAGAGTTTAGCCTCTGGGGAATTCACTAGCTAAATCAAAGGTAGGCTGAGATCATAGATAACTATTAAAATGAGAAAAGGTGCAGTAAAATTTAACTCCAATAGTTGGGGAAATTTGGACTTTCAAAACTTGAGAATATGAGTACTCTGATTAAATCTGTAGGGGTGGACAGGGGAGAGAGGCTCAAGAAAAAGGTGATATATGTATAATTATGGCTGATTTGTATTATCATACAGCAGAGACCAACACAACAGTGTCACATTCCTCCAATTAAGAAATAAATTAAAAAAGAAAAAAATGTTTAAAAATCTGTAATGAATATAACTGGATTAAGGTTCATAATTGCTATATTTAATAAAGATGCTCTCAAATTTTACCCAAGTATTTGTACTTCTTCAGACTTTGATCTAAATAATCTAATCTAATCTAATTAATTAATCTAATTAAAAACATTTTATCATAGGTTATAAATTTGTATGCTCTAAGAAACACCATTTGGAAATTTGGAAAACTAAGCAGTGGCCACAGGACTGGAAAAGGTCAGCTTTCATTTCAATCCCCAAGAAAGGCAATGCCAAAGAATGCTCAAACTAACACACAATTGCATTCATCTCATACGCTAGTAAAGTAATGCTCAAAATTCTCCAAGCCAGGTTTCAGCAATACGTGAACCATGAACTTCCAGATGTTTAAGCTGGTTTTAGAAAAGGCAGAGGAACCAGCGATCAAATTGCCAACATCTGCTGGATCATGGAAAAAGCAAGAGAGTTCCAGAAAAACATCTATTTCTGCTTTATTGACTATGCCAAAGCCTTTGACTGTGTGGATCACAATAAACTGTGGAAAATTCTGAAAGAGATGGGAATACCAGACCACCTGACCTGCCTCTTGAGAAACCTATATGCAGGTCAGGAAGCAACAGTTAGAACTGGACATGGAACAGCAGACTGTTTCCAAATAGGAAAAGGGGTATGTCAAGGCTGTATATTGTCACCTTGCTTATTTAACTTATATGCAGAGTACATCATGAGAAATGCTGGGCTGGATGAAGCACAAGCTGGAATCAATATTGCCAGGAGAAATATCAATAAGGTCAGATACACAGATGACACCACCCTTATGGCAGAAAGTGAAGAGGAACTAAAAAGCCTCTTGATGAAAGTGAAAGAGGAGAGTGAAAAAGAGGGCTCAAAGCTCAACATTCAGAAAACTAAGATCATGGCATCTGGTCCCATCACTTCAAGGCAAATAAATGGGGAAACAGTGGCTGAATTTATTTTTGGGGGCTCCAAAATCACTGCAGGTGGTGACTGCAGCCATGAAATCAAAAGAGGCTTACTCCTTGGAAGAAAGGTTATGACCAACCTAGACAGCATATTAAAAAGCAGAGACGTTGTTTTGTCAACAAAGATCCGTCTACTCAAGGCTGTACTTTTTCCAGTGGTCGTGTATGAATGTTAGAGTTGGACTATAAAGAAAGCTGAGCGCCAAAGAATTGATGCTTTTGAACTGTGGTGTTGGAGAAGACTCTTGAGAGTCCCTTGGACTGCAAGGAGATCCAACCAGTCCTGGGTGTTCATCGAAAGGACTGATGTTGAAGCTGAAACTCCAATACTTTGTCTACCTGATGCGAAGAGCTGACTCATTTGAAAGAGCCTGATGCTAGGAAAGATTGAGGGCAGGAGGAGAGGGGGACGATGGAGGATGAGATGGCTGGATGGTATCACCAAATCAATGGATAGGAGTTTGGGTGAACTCCTGGAGTTGCCGATGGACAGGGAGACCTGGTGTGCTGTGGTTCATGGGGTTGCAAAGAGACGGACACAATTGAGCGACTGAATTGAACTGAAGGTACACCATTATTTATTTTGGACAATTTAACTATAATATGCTAAAATATTATTTCATTTTGCATATTTAAATTTTAGTGAGGTTGAACAATTTTCCAGTCATCATGTTATGTGAACTGTTGATTCATTCGTGCCCTTTCTTATCTGTTATTGTGAGTTCTGTGTCTTTTCTTATTGATTTGATGAACATATTTGTAGGAATATTGACACTTTGCTATATTTACACATGAAAGATAACATCATAATGTGAGTAAATGTTTTATAGAAGTAACATAATTGTTATAGATAAGTGTTTTATTTTCATTATACAGTAATGGAAAGTCAGAGTTTTTGGATCTGGAAGCCATAGCCTAGGTACTCCCACTTATTGGCTGTTTAATTACAAAAATTTCAGATATGTAACTTAGAAATAACTGCTAGAGGGTTTTTCTTTGTTTTTTCAACTGAAAATATCTATCAATTTAGTTCAGTCGCTCAGTCGTGGCCGACTCTTTGCAACCCATGAATCGCAGCACGCCAGGCCTCCCTGTCCATCACCAACTCCCGGAGTTCACTCAGACTCATGCCCATCGAGTCAGTGATGCCATCCAGCCATCTCATCCTCTGTCGTCCCCTTCTCCTCCTGCCCCCAATCCCTCCCAGCATCACAGTCTTTTCCAATGAGTCAGCTCTTTGCATGAGGTGGCCAAAGTACTGGAGCTTCAGCTTTAGCATCATTCCTTCCAAAGAAATCCCAGGGCTGATCTCCTTCAGAATGGACTGGTTGAATCTCCTTGCAGTCCAAGGGATTCTCAAGAGTCTTCTCCAACACCACAGTTCAAATGCATCAGTTCTTCGGCACTCAGCCTTGTTCACAGTCCAACTCTCAGATCCATACATGACTACTGGAAAAACCTAGCCTTGACTAGACGGACCTTAGTCAGCAAAGTAATGTCTCTGCTTTTCAATATGCTATCTAGGTTGGTCATAACTTTTCTTCCAAGGAGTAAGAGTCTTTTAATTTCATGGCTGCATGAAATTAAATCACTGCCCCATCTGCAGTGATTTTGGAACCCCAAAAAATAAAGTCTGACACTGTTTCCCATCTATTTCCCATGAAGTGAAAATATCTATAGTGGTAACTAAAATTTGAGTATGAAAATATCAATGATCTTTGTGCAAAAGAACCTAAAATAAGAGTGTTAGATCCCCAACAGGAAAGTTAAACAATTCTCTAAATGTTTTTTTTACAGCTTTATGATAGCATGAAATAATTTGTTATTATTATTATTTATATAATAAGTCCTTGAAAATAAAGATTAATCTGCAAATGAAATTTCTGAGGATAGTGTGTAGAATTGAAGGAATGTGATAATATGCTTCATAATCCATTCTTCAACTTGCTAAAAGTTTGGGTCAAATCCTAGTATAAAAGGACCTATATAAACAATAATACTTAATATTTACATTGAACCCGATAGCCCCTCTGATTAAAAATACCATACCAGACATGTTTAAAGGTTGCGTCAAAGTTTTTAGGCATCAAATAAATAAAGTTAGGTACTGTGGAATATTTCAGTGCCCATGTAGGCACACTTCTCAGTCTTAATCCTCTTAATAGTTCTGGTGCTTCCCAATCTGTCCCACTGTTATGTAGGCAGCTTGTAGCAGATGTATTCGACAAATGCTAAGGTACCCCGGAATCACGGATGCTTCTAACCCCAAGTACATGAATAGAACTTTATCATTTCCAAATACAGGCTGACCCTTAGTCAAAAAAATTTGGAATTTGGGGGGCATCGTGACTTACAGTGAGGACTCAGCTACATTGTCATCAACTATCTCGTTTGGCTATGCCTTTGGATGACAGAAGTGTTTGTTTTAAATGTTTGGTTGCATAGAGTTGGTGGACAAGTTTACCCTTATTTTTGCCTTCTCTCTCTAGTGCTCTCTTAGGCAGAAGACATAACACTTCCACCTAGCTAGAGGGAAGAGTCAGAACATTCACAGTCATTTATACCTCTATTAACATTCTTACTTTTGCAATAGAAACATGTGCCTCCCTTGGTTGTAGAATTTCTATTTTAAAGTTTCCAGGAGTAAATTAGGGAGTTTTGCTACCTGTGACTCTCTTTTGCCTCTCTTTCAAGTTCCATTCCATGGTTAGAATAGTCCTTGTAAAGAATAATAAACTACACCCATGTGTTCTACCTCCAAGTCACTTCAAATGTACGTATTGTAACCCTGTTTCAGACTTCTAAAGAATTCAGACCCTGGGACAATTCTACCTAATAAGAAATGTCAAGAAAATTCAAACCCATGCACTTTCCTCAATTTATTACTTAACAGTGTTGTGTCACAAAGGGAAGGAAAAATTCTTTAATTATTTCAATAAGATATTCCACTTTTTAATTTCTGAGTATTTTTTAAGTCAATAAGTAGGCTGATTAGGGCTCCCCTGGTAGCTCAGTGGTAAAGAATCTGCCTGCAATGCAGGAGACCCCAGTTCGATTCCTGGGTTGGGAAGACCCCCTGGAGGAGAGTATGGCAACCCATTCCAGTATTCTTGCCTGGAGAATCCCCATGGACAGAGGAGCCTGGTGGGCTATAGTCCATGGGGTCAAAAAGAGCTGGGCATGACTGAAGACTGAGCACAGCAGAGCAAAGTGGTGATTAATTTCCATATTTTCAAAAGACATCATTTTTATATTTTTCTCTGCAATATGTATATTTCTTATGCCAAGTCTCATGTGTCTATATGTTTTGTGGGACCAGGATAAAGCTAAGCTTAGGCAGCTTAACATAACGAGATTAAGCAAATGAAAAATGGGAAAGAATTCAAGAGATGATGGCTATACTGGTAATTGAGTAAGAGCAAACTACTATCATTGAAAAGAAAAGCAGAAGAGGGTAACTTAAGAAACAACGCTTTCCTTTATGCCTCTTGAACAGCTGGTTAAAGCTCAACCAATTTTTTTTTTTTTTTTTTTTTACATAACAGGATACCAAGTACCAGGGAGCCTTGTTGGTAATGCATCACTGAAAAACATTTACCAAATGCATACAGAGCTGATAAAACTTCAAATATATCTACTGGCCAAACATCAAGTTTTCAAGGTCTCTAAGTACTTTCTGTGCAGCACAGAGTTGTATTCATTACTTGAAAGAATGATGTGTTAATGGGATTCAGTGGTATTGGTATTTGACATATAAGCTAAAGATAAAATTGAGTGAAATGGGTAACTTTTCAAAATGAATACCAGGGTAGGAAGAAAAGATCCTCTCCATCATTATTGAATAATGTCAATGTTTTCTGTCTAGGAGGATTTTCCTTGCTGTACATTAGTAATTGTTCCTGAAAACAGCTTATGAAATTGACCTTAAATATATTTCATGATGATACTCACCTCTATGAAGTGTGTGTGTGTTTAAACCAGAATCAAATTTCTATTTCCTATGGGCTTTGAAAGGCTGTCTCCATAGTGATGGCCAATGAGCAGAGAGGATTGCACAGGTTTCTCAGTGCATGCGGCACAGTCATCTCTTTTTATGTTCTTCTGTTATGTCCCTGTACACCATCACTGGCTGCCTCCATGGCAACGTCCAATGAGCTCTTGCACATACATCAGTGCACCTCTGTGTACGCTCCTCCGTGTGTGCCCTCATGCACTCAGTGTTATCATAAAGCATCTGAGCGCCATACATGTCCAGTCAGTTGGTTTTATGTCCCTGGCAACCGCCTTTTCCCTCAGGATAGTACCAGTTCTAATTGTCTTAAGAATTGTACCTATTGAGTTGTCTACCTGCACCTGATACACATTAATCTTCTATGATTTTGGTTTCATGGATATAAACTGTTAATATATTTAAATATGGAGATTATTGGCTACATACCTACAGAGGGCCCTAACTTGTAAAATATCAAGTCTCAATATGATAGCTGTTTTAGCCTGCAGTATTTTCACATAAAAGACATTATACTTATACATTTTTGCATTTCATGTTATTTCTTCCTAGAAGTTAAAACACTCTAGCTTCAAGTTTGTATTGTTTTGTTGTTTGAGTGACTTCTCTCTGTGTGGTATTTTATTTTATAAGGAAACATTAAATCTGCCCTTAAGACACTTAATTGTTTTGGCAATCATCTGACATACCTACCTTTATGAGACATATGCCTAATAAGAAGAAGCTGATGCCGATCTCAAGTAATATATGGATCCACTAATTAACCGGCATTAAAAAATCTGGCCATGAATGCAGGTAACTGAAAATGTATATTATTCTATTTTTTAACACGTGAGGAAAAGAATAAAAATGAAAAACAATTTGATATAAAGTTGATATTTGTGAAAATAGAGTTAAGTTGCTGGTAGCATATTGTACAACTACTGCTATTCCTTACCATACATACTTGGGAAATGAATAGATGAAAGGTATGATTCTTTTGAACTGACCTAAATTATTCATTGATAAATGATTTGATAACTGCAATTAAACTGAAGATTGATTACTAAATTTTCTTATATTGATATCTTAATTCAGAATGATAAATTCGATTTAGAGCAGATGAAGTTAATCATAAAACCTTCCAAAGTAAAAGTTTTGGCTCAGAAAAAAGTTATGAATCATAGGATAAAATGAACCCATATAATTATTAATTATTCAATTTATTTTAATTATCTTCCTAGAGAAAATTTTTATTTGTTTTCCATAAGATCTATGATGAATTGTAGAAAATGCATGTTTATTCATTTGGTACTCTGGGTTTTGGATTCTTATAAATATAATTCTGGTATCAATTATCTCAGAGTAAAGATCCTTTGTAAATAAGAGGAATGCTACTCATTCAAGGTATGAAAACATCTTTGAAGCTTCCTTAACTTCAAGCACAAATTAAAAGAGTTGTAAAAATGTAAAAGTGGAAAATTTTTAAATCAAAATATTACCTTTAAATTTATTTTAAGTCAAAGAGGCAAAAATGAAACAAAATAGAAATATTGATTAATAGGTCAGAAGCATAAAGATGGTACACTTAAGACATCAGTATGAGATTCAACTAAAGAGAAGACTACTCTGGTTTTAGATGTTTTTGTTATTTTGCTTATTTTTAACTTTTAGATTTCTTTTTGAGATATTTTAATTAAAATCTGTTCTATTGTAATGCTATACTTGTAATTCCTGCTTCAACTACTAAAATCATCATTTAATATGAATCAATTCAAAATTTGGGAGCACAGTTTAGACTATTTGAACTTGATTACATCCAGTTATTTTCATCATTTTGTGTTTTTTAAAAGTTAACACATATTGCAATTGCAATAATGCCTTTCAAACGGGTGATTTTCCCATGCGTTTTGGTTTTGTTATCCCCTTAAACCAGAAGTCCCATGTGTTTGTCTTTGGGAACAGCGAGAAACCTTGAAGTTGCAGAGACAATTATAGTATTATTCCATCCAGAGTACTTATTAAGCAATACTTGGGAATCCATGTTATTTGGAAAATTTCTGATTTTTCTTTTTTAAAGCAACCTCGTATTTCTAACTCACAGCTCTGCTCCAGCATTTCCTTAAGAGCTTCCCAATTTCCTCTCTTATTTTATTCTTGTAGGAGCATCAAATTACCGGCAATGGAACATTTGCAGTCATTCTTTGGTTTTCCTTTGTTTGCCAAGTCATTTTATGTAATTGTTCAATATCAGCTTTTCTCACCCAACCAGTCTTACCGGCATGTGTTAGGTTCTATCTCACTTTTATGTAGGATATTAAACTGTCAGGTAAAACGAACAATTCTTCAGTTCAGTTCAGTTCACTTCAGTCGCTCAGTCGTGTCCGACTCTTTGCAACCCCATGAATCGCAGCATGCCAGGCCTTCCTGTCCATCACCAACTCCCAGAATTCACTCAGACTCATGCCCATCGAGTCAGTGATGCCATCCAGCCATCTCATCCTCTGTCGTCCCCTTCTCCTCCTGCCCCCAAATCCCTCCCAGCATCAGAGTCTTTTCCAGTGAGTCAACTCTTCGCATGAGGTGGCCAAAGTACTGGAGCTTCAGCTTTAGCATCATTCCTTCCAAAGAAATCCCAGGGCTGATCTCCTTCAGAATGGACTGGTTGGCTCTCCTTGCAGTCCAAGGGACTCTCAAGAGTCTTCTCCAACACCATAGTTCAAAGACATTGATTCTTCGGTGCTCAGCCTTCTTCACAGTCCAACTCTCACATCCACACATGACTACTGGAAAAACCATAGCCTTGACTAGACGGACCTTAGTCAGCAAAGTGATATCTCTGCTTTAGAATATGCTATCTAGGTTGGTCATAACTTTTCTTCCCAGGAGTAAGCATCTTTTGATTTCATGGCTGCAGTCACCATCTGCAGTGATTTGGGAGCCCAAAAAAAGAAAGTCTGACACTGTTTCCACTGTTTCCCCATCTATTTCCCATGAAGTGATGGGACTGGATGCCATGATCTTCGTTTTCTGAATGTTGAGCCTTAAGCCAACTTTTCCACTCTCCTCTTTCACTTTCGTCAAGAGGCTCTTTAGTTCCTCTTCACTTTCTTCCATAAGGGTGGTGTCATCTGCATACGTGAGATTATTGATATTTCTCCTGGCAATCTTGATTCCAGCTTGTGTTTCTTCCAGTCCAGCATTTCTCATGATGTACACTGCATACAAGTTAAATAAGCAAGGTGACAATATACAGCCTTGACGTACTCCTTTGCCTATTTGGAACCAGTCTGTTGTTCCATGTCCAGTTCTAACTGTTGCTTCTTGACTTGCATACAGATTTCTCAAGAGGCAGGTCAGGTGGTCTGGTATTCCCATCTCTCTCAGAGTTTTCCACAGTTTATTGTGATCCACACAGTCAAAGGNAAGACCCAGACTTTCCCCATACCCACAAACAGAATGAGACAGAGAGAATAAAGTTATTCTTATGTTCTCTCTTTTTGAGAGCTCATAGGTGTCCACCTGCAAAAATTCCAAACCTAGAGTTGATTATAAATGTTGTGTCATGTCAGCAAAGAGTTAAACATAAGTCAATAGTCTTGCCAATCCTTCACTTTTCACTTATTTTCCAGCTCTAGCATCATAAGGATTTTCCATAAGTTCTGGTACAGTTTCTATCTAGGTATTTATGGAGTTGGTGAAAAAGTTTGCTATGGGGAATTTTCCATAAGATTTTAGGGAAATGAACAAACTTACTGGCCAAGCCAATATTTCGTTGATTTGGTGTTAACTTTATTTTTTAACTTAAAAAAAAGTCTATACAGGGCATATGTTTAAGAGTAGCACAGTGTATACTCATATACCCTTTGTTTTTTTTTTAACCATTAATATTGATTATGTTTATGTTTCATAGATATCTGTGAAAAGAGAAATGAACAGACAAACAGATATATACTTTTGTTGATGCTACTGAAATTTCTGAAAGTAAGGTTAAGTCATAATGATATTTCATTCCTCAAAACTTGAATGTGTAGCTCCTAAGAATTAGGGCATCCTCCTAAATAACTACAATATCTATATCAATCTAGAAAATACATTTTATACAAGATACTATCTTATAGATGTTGTTTGAATTTACCAATTATGCCATACAGGCTATTACAACTATTTTAATTTTTATTCAGGATCCAATTTTGATAGCCTAGATACATATTCAAATTTATTCACCTTCCCCTCTTGTATTTGGCTCTGGCCACATGACTCTCTACAACCAGTGAACTGTTAGAAGACTTGAAGTAATCAGAGCCTTGACAAGTGCTGGCCTTGTCAGCACGTGTATGCTTATATGGCCTTGTATACTTCTATCATTGTCATGAAAAGAGCTACTCAGCAAGGAACTGGCTTCCCTGGTGGCTCAGACAGTAAAGAATTTGCCTGCAATGCAAGAGACCCAGGTTCAATCCCTGGGTCAAGAAGATACCCTTGGAGGAAGAAATGGAAACCCATTCCAGTGTTCTTGCCTAGAGAATCCCATGGACAGAGGAGTCTGGTGCACTATAGTCCATTGGGTTGCAAAGAGTCAGTATCTTCCAATAGCATCTTAAATAAGCACAAATGGAGCAGAGCTACCCAGTTAGCTGAGCTGGAAATGCACGAGTGAAAAATATCCAGAAACCCATAAGTAAAATCCATGTGCTTCATTGGATGTCACTGAGATTTTATACTTGGCTGCTGTTGTTCATTTGCTCAGTCCTGTCCAACCCTTTGCAACCCCATGGACTGCAGCTCACCAGGCTTCCCTGTCCTTCACTATCTCTGAGTTTGCTCAAACTCATGTCCATTGAGTCCAGGTGATGTCATCCAACCATATTGTCCTCTGTTGTCCTTGTATCCTCCTGCTTTCAATCTTTTCCAGCATCAGGGTCTTTTCCAAGGAGTTAGATCTTCACACAGGTGGCCAAAGTTTTTGAGTTTCAGCTTCAGCATCAGTCCTTCTAATGAATATTCAAGGTTGATTCCCTTTAGGATTGACTGGTCTGATCTCCTTGCAGTTCAAGAGACTCTCAGGAGTCTTCTCCAACAACACAGTTCAAAGCATCAAATCTTAGGTGCTCAGTTTTCTTTATAGTCCAGCTCTCATATCCATACATGACTACTGGAAAAACCATAGCTATGACTAGATGGACCTTTGTCAGCAAAGTAATGTTGGTTTTTAATATGGTATCTAGGTTTGTCATAGCTTTTCTTCCAAGGAGCAATCATCTTTTAATTTCATGGCTGCAGTCATTGTCTGCAGTGATTTTGGAGCCCAAGAAAATAGTCTGTCACAGGTTGTTAAGCCAGAAGAGGGATACATCAATAAAAGATCCATATGCGCATGCGTGTATGTGTGTGTGTTTATGTACCATGTCTTTTTGGTGTCCTTTAATCTGGAATCGTTCTCCTTGTCCCCCTACCTCCACACACACACTCCCCCCCACTTTCATAAAATTATAGTCACTGATTTTTTTTTTTGAGAGTTATTGTGTAGAATAGTCCACAATTTGGAAATATGTGATAGTTTCTACATAAGTAGATTCAAGTTCAGTGTTTGGGCAAGAATACTGTATTAGTGAAGGCTTCCCAGGTGGCTTAGTGGTAAAAATTCCACCTGCCAAGCAGGAGACATAGGTCTAATCCTTGGGTTGGGAAGATCCCCTCAAGAAATAAATGGCAACCCACTGTGGTATTCTTGCCTGGGAAATCCCATGGACACAGGAACATGGTGGGCTATAGTCCATGGGGTAGTAAAACAGTCAGACATGACTTAACGACTAAACAACTGCCTTAGTAAGGTGAATTTCCATGGCACTGCATGTTATCACATAGTAAGCCAGCTAATAGCAGTTTGTTCAACTTGTAGTAATGCTGAGTTTTGTCACTTGGTTTAGGAAATGTCTATAGTTTTTCCATTTGAGGGGCATTTCTTTCCTTTTGTATTTAATGCATAATCTGTGGGGTGATACCTTGAAACAAAGTGGTTATATTTTTCCCAAGAACTTTCTACACAATGCCTTTAAAAATCATTAATGGGGCTTATCTAAACCAATGTTTGCATTTATTGGTTATTTTATTTTATTTTTAATTTTTTTTTTTACCTTATAAGCCTTTATGAAGATCAAAATGGTGAATTCACAGAAAGCAAGATTAAAGCACAGTTAATAAATGTAAGACATTGGTATTCAGTTCAGTTCAGTTCAGTCACTCCGTCGTGTCCAACTCTTTGCGACCCCATGAACTGCAGCACGCCAGGCCTCCCTGTCCATCTCCAACTCCCGGAGTTCACCCAAACTCATGTGCTTTGAGTCGGTGATGCCATCCAGCCATCTCATCTTCTGGAAATCTATAATCATTTCTATAATTCTTAACTGAAATTCTTCTGTAAAGAATGCTCCTACCATTTATATTCTATTATTTTAAAAATAGACTCATAGATTAATCTATGTCAATTGGCTATTATCCATTTATATCTTTATTTGGGGGAGGAGCTGCTCATAATGTTCCAAATTTGACCTGCTGAAATTATGTCAAAATTCAGTATCTTCTTACCAATTTCCTGTAGGTGAACATGGACAATGTATCTAAATTCATCTATTAAAAACAACACTGCAACAACTTCAAATATAGCATACTCATAGAAGCAGTGTTGCAAAACATAATGATAAATAAAAATGTAGTTTTGCTAGATAATTCCCAATTGTCCTCGTTAGGGGTTGAGTCAATCAAAGTTAAATGAGGACACAGAAACTCCACAGTAATTTGAACATAGAAAGTTTAATATGTAGAATTATTAACTAATGATAGATGACTGGCTACTAAGGTATGAAGAAGCTCTAAAGAACATAGACATGTAAGATACAGGGGTAATTACTATGCTGAAACTGAAGAAAAATACCAAAAGAAGAATTTTGAGATAAATTTCACCTCCATGAAAAAGCTAAGATTTAGATCTCACTGGAGCAGAAAAGGTTACCTCCCTGAATAGCAAAGAAGTTTGCTGAGGGATTTTATGCCAAAATTGGCAAACAGGAAACCACCCACTGGGGTGCAGATGAAACTTGATTGGAAGCTGCCTATGGAGATGGGTGAGAGGCAGGCACTAGCTAGGGGGCGGAAAGGGATATTTGCTAGGAGGATAATAGGGATTATCTCACTGGAGAGATGTTAAAGTTTCTGGGAAACCAGCTAGGTTACCTGTGGAACTCACCTGAAACCTGCCTGTGGGGATGCAACTGAATCTTGCAACTCACGGAGATGGCTCTACTGAGTATCCCACATTCCAGCCAAGCAGAAGCAAGAAGAAAGGAAAGCATAATGGAAACACACAGAGAGTCTCTTCCTCCCGCAGTGTCCTTCCAGTGCCCTTTGCTTGCCAAGCTTAATATGATGCCAGTGGGCAAAGGAGAAATGTTTTCTATCTCCATTATCAGAAGTAGGGAAATGAAGAGAAATTTGGAGATGGGAGGAAAATACTGCTAACTGGCAAAGGGGTTGAAACGTTACACTCCACCAGCCTCTTGCATAATGCATAAAAATGCCTTTTTCCTCAAAGTTCTACAAGGCAGAGACAAAGCTTTTGGATTTTTGTGAATATTATTGGTGAGAAATGCTACTATAATATATTCTTCAATTGTCATATACCTTCTGAGTAAATTTGAGCATCGTTTATATATTTAAGAACCATTTTATATCTTTTTCCATGAAATGTCTGTTCAGATCTTTTGCCTATTTTTCCATCAAGTTTTCATTTGCATTTCCTCTTTTTAAAATGATTTTAAAAGCCCTGTTTATAAGTAGAGAGATTGCCTTCAATGTGTGATGTTATAAATATTTTCTCCAAGTTTGTCATTTATATTTTTATATTATTTGTCATGTTGATTTTTAATGTTTTTTGGTGTCATTTATTCAACTTATTAATCTTTTCTTTACTTGAATCTTTATTTTGAGTCATTGATAAGAAAGCTTTCCTTATACCTAGAAATTAATCCATGCTTTTATCTAGTACTTGGGCAGTTTCATTTTTTAATTTTTTTTTCTTTAGCCATGCCATGTGACATGTGGGATCTTAGCTCCTTGACCAGGGATAGAACCTGTGCCTCTGCAGGGAAGTAGGGCATTCTTAACCGCTGGACCACCAGGGAAATCTCTCATTTTAAAAAATTGAGTATAATTGACATATTATATTAGTTTCAAATAATACTAAAATGATTTTATGTTTATTTTTATTGCAAAAGTATCTCCACAGTAAGTCTAGTTAACATCCATCACCACACCTCAGAATTTGTCTCTTCTACTACATTATATCAGTAACCAGTAAGTCAGAAGTCCAATACAGATTCAGAAAGTGTATGAACACCTGGAGGTATGGCTCATTAGGTCAGGAGTCTATCTTTGGAAATTAGCCAAAAAATGCAAAAAAAAAAAAAAAAAAACCATATCGAGGAAGAAAGGTTTGAAAATGCCTATATTGTTAATGGGCAAGGTGAGAATGCCATGTGGAAGGGTAACAAGCTTATTTAGCAAAACAACTGTAGAAGACAGTCATAAGCAAGTTAAATAGTTTAGGCAATGAAAGGAGCAGAGTCAAGAAAGATGGTCCACATTGTCACAGGCTGAAGAGGAAGGATGAAGGATGGACACTTTGAGGAGATAATTGGGTTTGTTAATGAAGAAGTCATTAGTAACTTTTAAGAGACATTTTTGTGTAAAGTGATGATTAATAATTGTGAACCTAGATAAAAATTTGTGAGTAGATGATTAAAAAGCAAGTATATCCTCTCTTTATTATAATGAAAGGATAAATCAAAATGTAAAGCTCTGAATAATTTTTAGGTAATCACTCAGTATATCCCTATCATTGATCCTATCAAAACACCTAAAAAAAAAAAAAAAAAAAAAAAGATTGTTACTGAAGACTTTCATGATAAATTTTAGAAAAGAATATGGTGTACAAAATGGAAAATTCAGTAGGTATTTCAGACCTCCAGTAACCGGTCTTTATTTAATTATCTCCTAATACGAAATGATAAACAGTTATCAAATAGAAAATCAGTGAACACGGGAACAGTGGGCATTTACTGAAACCTATTATATACGAGATCTAAAAAGGAATTATTTTTCTATATGAATTACAAGGATCAAATGATATATTTAGTATTTTGTATTTATATTTAGTATTTTGTATTTATATTTAGTATCTCTTTATGCAGAGGCACCGGAACTTCCTGTAGTATAAAAAGATTATCTCCTCTAGATCAGTTCTGAAATGATTTTCAGAGGCTATTCTACTACTATACTATTCTTCATGCCACTAGTCAGTGGTGTGCTGTGGAAGAACTTAGCATAGAGACAATACAAAATAGAAGAGTCACATGGAGATTTTTTAGAGCTCATAAAGTAAAAACCATAGTTAAGCCACTTATCTGGATTTAAGCAAGTCAAGGAAAACTTAGTAATAACCACATTTTATGTAGACAGTCTTCTATTTTAGTATTTATTTTATAATAATAAAAATAAAATCGAGTAAAACTGCAAAATCGTAGATTTTTTTGTCTAAATAGAGTAATTTAAGTATTAAAATATTTTCTTGAAAAAAATCCAAATTTCTGTATCATTTTCCCAAGTTGTCCCAGCTAGTTTAAAAGTGAAAAATTCAAGACAGTTATCTGTCTAAACCAGAAGTAGTTGGTAAGCTCCTTGACTCATTGCACACCACTATTTTCTCTGTTAGAGAAGGAATATTATATAAAGTTTTAATGTGATTTTCTCTCTTGACTTTTTTATACCATTGGAGATATCCATTTGCTTTAGGGAAGACTGGATCTTATCATGGAAGAAATACAAAGTGAAAGAATATTATATTCTATTTGGTATATAAAATTACTGTTACAGAAGGAATATTCTAAATTTCTTTATCCTTTCAACAAACATCTCAATTCATAACAGCAAGTAGGCATGAATGATTCAGATCACAAAGTGCTCTTATAACATAGAGAATATTCCTCTTCTAGTGATCCATATTTAGAGAGGAATATTATGTGGAGTAAGGGGGGTGGGTAGAGACCACTCTATTTCTAGTACGGAAAAAAACAAAGGAAGAGGAGATAGAAGGGAGAAAGCAAGTAATTATTTCTCCTATTTTCCCTCTTGGAATTTCCACCTAGAGAAAGAGGAGGTATGGGAAATACATCAGAGAGAAGTAGAGGGAGATGGTGCTGTTTGTGAGTAAAGGAGGAAGCTGGTTTGCTGGCTCCCCTATACATGTCTGGGCTACTGCCACTCCAAGGCAACCTTAAGTCAGTCCTGGATCAGTGGTCGTACCTCAGCAGGACAGGCAGCCTCAGAAGGACTGACTGAGGAGTTTCCACCCAGATGCCTCCTTAGGGAAGGAAGCACAGCAAATCATCTGGAATTCAAGTCATCCTGGGATTTTTGCAGGGCTGATAGTGCTGTAGGGAATACAAAGAGGCCAGATGATCCAGGGGATACTACCAGGCTATGGCAAGTGGACAGAATCCAGATCACTGAAACTGGTGGAGCAACAGGGTGGTAGTCACCACATGGACAGAAGAAACTGTCTTTGAGATCAGAGAGGTCAGTAAAACAAATAAGTGAAGGTCTTAAATCTCCTTTTTATCACAGCTTGCAGAAATCCATGGGGCTTCCCTGGTGACTCAGATGATAAAGAATCTGCCTGAAATGCAGGAGACACAGATTCGATCCCTATTGTTGCAAAAGTCCCCTGGAGAAGGGAATGGCTATATACCCTGGTATTCTTGCCTGGAGAATTCTTTGGACAGAGGAGCCTGGCAAGCTACAGACCATGGGGTCACAAAGAGTCAGACACGACTAAGAGACTAACGCACACAGTTGCATAAATCCTTATTACTATCCATATCCCCTCCCACATGAACACATCTTCCTTAGAGAATATCCAAGAAGAGATGTAGAAGACGGGAAATCTGGAACTTTCAGGTTTGCTATCTTTTTTGAAGACCTGAGTACTACTTGAAGGGGCTATTTAAATGACCGATTAAAAAAGCAGTAGCATCATCAATATGATGACGTAGGTCATTCTAACCTCAGCATTCCTCACAAGAGCAGCAAATACCAACTACCCATAGACAGTCGTCACTGAAAATCCTGGAGCCCAGGGGTGAGGCTGAAGCATCCCATGGACAACATAGCTGGAGGACCACATCAGAAAGATAAGAGGGTGCGCTTCTCCTTGGCCCTCATTGCCCCTCCACAGAACAGCACAGCACCCCAACCAAGAGGGCCTCGCTGGGCTTATAGTTTCTCCTGAGGGAAACAGGAGAACTGAAAGTGACATTTAGCTTCCTTAACATTGTGGAAAGTTTCCTGTAAGATTCTCCAAGGTCTCATCACTCAGGGATCACCAGAAGAAACTTGAAAGCTTGTCCATACTGTATATTTGAAAGTTGCTAAGAGAGTAGATCATAAAAGTTTTCACCACGTTTTGTTTTTTTTTAAACAAAAAAGGAACTATGTGAGATAATTGAGGTTCTATCTAATATTATTGTGATAATTTGCAGTATACATGTATATAAAATTGTCACATTGTCCACCTTAAACAATGGTATATGTCAATTATATCACAATAAAGCTGAAAAAATGAACTAACAGATAAAGTCAACTTTAAAACAAGTTGGATGTTTAGTTATTTTCTACTAAAAATCAGAGAAAAGTATGTGGTGATGCTTTTGTCAGGGGAGTGTGTAATTTCCTCAGTTGTCTTGCTGCAGCAAAAACTTGAAATGGCGAACCAGTGTTACAGCTCAGTTTACACGGTGGGCCAGTGTTACAGCTGGGTTACAGCTCAGTTTTATTTGACAAGCAAAGGAAAATATATCCTTGAGACATGAGTGCAGGCTGACCCAAAAGAGGTGAGTGGCTCAATGTTGGCTCTTCTGTTTATTTTTTTCTTCTCCCCCTGAGCCTGCCCTATGTAAACTGGGCTAGCTAGGAGGGCTGTTTGTTTCACCTGAGGTTCTCACTCTGGTCCTCAGATCTTCCTTTATTCTATTTTCATAAGCTTTTCCTTTTCTTTGTCTTTTTGCAACCACTATTTTGGACTCCCTTTTCCTATTCTAACTACCTAACACTTCCAGAGACAATATTTGAAATCAGATCTCTACAATTCAGGTATTTCAGCTGCAATATGAATTACACAGTTTCAGGATGCTATATCTTTTAGAAGGCCAACTTCCCATAAAATGTTGGATATGTAAGGAGCAAAAGTAAGTTGGAAATATGTACGTGAGGAAGAAGGAAAGGATAAAAAATGTTTTCCCTTGATTTTTACTCTGAATTGATGACACTGTTTTATACCACGTAGACATGTCACTGTTAATTTCCTAACATTTGCTGTGTCTCTCCTTTAGTAGATACTAGTGACAAGAATAAATCAGCAGGCTGTATCAACTTGAAAGGATGTTATTATTCATTATCCTGAAGAGTTCCATTGAAAACTATTGTTATTCAACTAAACTGAAAAAATACAAGAGCCTCATAAAATAGAGTTTTAAGGTTAATAACTCCCAAACTCACTGAACTTCAAACCAAGTTATTATCTCAGGAGAATGTTCCAGTGTAGGAGCTAATGCTTTTCCTCCCTTCATAGATCTGGATTTAAAGTGATTTAATGGAAAGAGTAGGTAAGAATATAGAACTCAAATATATCATAATAATAATTCCAGTGTTCTAGAAAAGAAACTTGATAGAAAAAAAATGAAAAGATATAAAATAGAAGAACACAAATAAACTATTACCCCTCACACAAAACTCACTGGTTTATTAGTTTTTATCCCTGAGAGTTTACAACTCATAAAAAATTAAATTCCAATCAGAGTCCTATTCAGATTATATATTACCCAAGGTTACCACAAAGAAAGAATGAAATAAATTTACTATCACTAAGAAATTTTCTGGTCATACAAAATGCTTAAGGTGTAGTAAAATACTAAAGACAGGAGAACAATTCCAGTATAATAGTGGGTTTCAAAAGATAAGTAAAATTTTAAATATAAGTAAGTAACACTAAAAGTACATTTCCCATGGAATAGGTTTACTTCCAGATTACAAAGGCCCAGCCAAAACTATAGTCAGGCAGATGGCACCGTTTGCATGGAGCTATTGCAGGTATGGTACAATGATTTACAAAATAATTAGATCTTACATTCAAGGGACCCAAATCCTACCAGAGGAGAGATATATAAAATAACCAAGATAAGAGGTTTCAATAATAGGGTAAGGTTTCAAAGGAGTGGAGAAAGTGATCATTGTTAAATTGGAGCAATACAGAAAGCATGATGAAGGAAATGGAAACTAGCTACTTATTAATTACATTAAAAAGATGGTGGGGGAAACAGTAGATAGAAAAAACTTGAGTAGAAACACAGTCAGGACAATGAGAAGTGTGTCCTGTCACTTTAAATGTAGCAGCTACTTCATAACTCAGAGATGAAGTGACACTCACCCAATTTTTTGCCACTTTATTTTTTAATTGAAGGATATTTGCTTTACAGAATTTTGTGGTTTTCTGTCATATATCAAGAATCAGCCATAAGTACACCCATGTCTCCTCACTCCTGAGCCCCTCTTCCATCTCCCTCCCCACCTCACCCTTCTAGATTGTCAGAGTCCCTGTTTGAATTCCCTGAGTCATACAGCAAATTCCCACTATCTATTTTACATATGGAATTGTAAATTTCCATGTTACTCCCTCCATACATCTCACCCTTTCCCTCCTCCTCTCCCACCATGTCCTTAGGTCTGTCTTCTATGTCTGTTTCTCTGTTGCTGCTCTGAAAATAAATTCATCAGTACCATCTCTCTAGATTCCATATATATGCATCAGTGTATGATATTTATATTTCTCTTTCTGATTTTCTTAACTCGTATAAAAGACTCTAGGTTTATCCACCTCATTAGAACTGACTCAAATGCATTCTTTTTATGGCTGAGTAGAAGGCGATGGCACCCCACTCCAGTACTCTTGCCTGGAAAATCCCATGGACGGAGGAACCTGGTAGGCTGCAGTCCATAGGGTCGCTAAGAGTCGGACATGACTGAGCGACCTCACTTTCACTTTTCACTTTCATGCATTGAAGGAAATGGCAACCTACTCCAGTGTTTTTGCCTAGAAAATCCCAGGGATGGGGGAGCTTGGTGGGCTGCCTTCTATGGGGTCACACAGAGTCAGATCCGACTGAATTGACTTAGCAGCAGTACTCCATTGTATATGTGTACCACAGCTTTTTTTATCCATTCATCTGTTGATGGACATCTAGGTTGCTTCCATGTTCTAGCTATATTAGTTCTCCAATGAACATTTGGTACATGTGTCTTTTTCAGTTTTGGTTTCCACAGGGTATATACCTACTAGTGGGATTGCTGGGTCATATGGTAGTTTTATTCCTAGTTTTTAAAGGAATCGCCATACTGTCTTCCTTTAGTGACTGTATCAATTTACATTCCCACCAGCAATGCAAGAGGGTTCCCTTTTCTCCAAACCCTCTCCAGCATTTATTTTTTGTAGACTTTCTGATGAGGGGCATTCTGACCAGCGTGAGGCTGTATCTCATTATAGTTTCGATTTGCATTTCTCTAATAGTGAGCACTCTGCCTATCAGATGTAGTACCTTAAATCTATTTCTCACTTCCACTGTATAATCATAAGGGATTTGATTTAGGTCATACTTGAATAGTCTAGTGGTTTTCCCCCTTTCATGTGTTTGTTAGCCATCTGTATGTCTTCTTTGGAGAAATGTCTGTTTAGGTCTTTTTCCCACTTTTTGGTTGAGTTTGGTTTTCTGATATTGAATTGTATGAGCTGCTTGTGTATTTTAGAAATTAATTCTTTGTCAGTTGTTTTCTTTGCTATTATCTTCTCCCATTCTGAGGGTTGTCTTTTCACCTTGTTTGTAATTTCCTTTGCTGTGCAACAGCTTTTAAGTTTAATTAGGTCNGTTGAGTTTGGTTTTCTGATATTGAATTGTATGAGCTGCTTGTGTATTTTAGAAATTAATTCTTTGTCAGTTGTTTTCTTTGCTATTATCTTCTCCCATTCTGAGGGTTGTCTTTTCACCTTGTTTGTAATTTCCTTTGCTGTGCAACAGCTTTTAAGTTTAATTAGGTCCTGCTTGTTTACTTCCTTTTCCTATGTGGAACAGGTCTGTTGTTCCATGTCCACTTCTAACTGTTACTCCCTGACCTGCATACAGATTTCTCAAGAGGCAGGTCACGTGGTCTGGTATTCCTATCTCTTTCAGAATTTTCCAGTTTATTGTGATCCACACAGTCAAAGGCTTTGGCATAGTCAATAAAGCAGAAATAGATGTTTTTCTGGAACTCTCTTGCTTTTTCCATGATCCAGTGGATGTTGGCAATTTGATCTCTGGTTCCTCTGCCTTTTCTAAAACCAGCTTGAACATCAGGAAGTTCACGGTTCACGTATTGCTGAAGCCTGGCTTGGAGAATTTTGAGCATTACTTTACTAGCATGGGAGATGAGTGCAATTGTGCGGTAGTTTGAGCATTCTTTGGCATTGCCTTTCTTTGGGATTGGAATAAAAACTGCCCTTTTCCAGTCCTGTGGCCACTGCTGAGTTTTCCAAATTTGCTGGCATATTGAGTGCAGCCCTTTCACAGCATCATCTTTCAGGATTTGGAATAACTCAACTGGAGTGACTTTGTTTGTAGTGATGCTTTCTAAGGCCCACTTGACTTCACATTCCAGGATGTCTGGCTCTAGATGAGTGATCACACCATCGTGATTATCCAGGTCATGAAGATGTTTTTTGTACAGTTCCTCTGTGTATTCTTGCCACCTCTTCTTAATATCTTTTGCTTCTGTTAGGTCCATATCATTTCTGTCCTTTATCGAGCACATCTTTGCATGAAATGTTCCCTTGGTATCTCTAATTTTCTTGAAGTGATCTCTAGTCTTTCCCATTCTGTTCTTTTCCTCTATTTCTTTGCATTGATCGCTGAACAATTCTTCTTGTGTTAAAAATTATTCTTTGCTTATTGCAAAGTTTTTAATATGTTTCCTTTTTGTTTCCTTTAACTATGGTGGAACCTAAAATTATACAAGACTGTTGCTGCTGCTGCTGCTAAGTCACTTCAGTCGTGTCTGACTCTATGTGACCCCAAAGATGGCAGCCCATCAGGGTTCCCCATCCCTGGGATTCTCCAGGCAAGAACACTGGAGTGGGTTGCCAGTTCCTTCTCCAATGCATGGAAATGAAAAGTGAAAGTGAAGTCACTCAGTCGTGTATGACTCTTAGCGACCCCACGGACTGGAGCCCAGCAGGCTCCTCTGTCCATGGGATTCTCCAGGCAAGAACACTAGTGTGGGTTGCTATTGCCTTCTCCAATACAAGACTGCTGCTGCTGCTGCTGCTGCTAAGTCACTTCAGTCGTGTCTGACTCTGTGTGACCCCATAGATGGCAGCCTACCAGGCTCCACCATCCCTGGGATTCTCCAGGCAAGAACACTGGAGTGGGTTGCCATTTCCTTCTCTAATGCATGAAAGTGAAAAGTGAAAGTGAAGTCTCTCTTAGTGACCTCATGGACTGCAGCCTACCAGGCTCCTCTGTCCATGGGATTTTCCAGGCAATAGTACTGGCTGGAGTGGGGTGCCACTGCCTTCTCCGCAATACAAGACTAGAAATTGTTCAATATTTATACCCTTGCTATTGTTATGCAAGCAAGTGGAAAGTCGTTTCCAATACTACAATTCACTTCATTAACAGCAAGTAAAATTTCTATTTCTTTTTTTCCTTCAATTTTCACACTGATAATTTAATCACAGTGACTCATAAGTAAATTATAAATTTTGAGCATGGTTATTATTATAGGATCATTATATTATCAAGAAACCTTTATATTTTTCCATTTACAAGCTGAACAACCCTCAGAATGATTGTGAAAATACAGATAGCCCTTTTCTGCAGCCTTATTTCCACCTTGCAGTGACAACTCCAAGTAAATCACACTATGAGTTTCTAAAGTGCCACAAAAGTCAATCTGATGCTTCCAATATTAATGGTCATGTTTGTTGAGGTCTTACCACATGATAGACTATGTCTTAAGCACTTGATAAGACTTTATTCAATTTATTTAAACTTAGAAAGTAGGTACTTACTATTGCAACAAACTAGCTCACAATAAACTGTGGAAAATTCTTCAAGAGATGGGAATACCAAACCACCTTACCTGCCTCCTGAGAAATTTGTATACAGGTCAAGAACAACAGTTAAGGACTGGCCATGGAACAGCAGGCTGATTCCAAATCGGGAAAGGAGTATGTCAAGGCTGTATATTGTCACCCTGCTTATTTAACTTATATGCAGAGTACATCATGCCAAATGCTAGGTTGGATGATCCACAATCTGGAATCAAGATTGCCAGAAATATCAATAACCTCAGATAAGCAGATGACACCACCCTTATGGCAGAAAGTGAAGAGGAAGTAAAGAGCCTCTTGATGAAAGTGAAAGAGGACAGTGAAAAAGCTGGCTTAAAACTCAACATTCAATAAACTAAGATCATGGCATCTGGTCCCATCACTTCATGGCAAATAAATGGGGAAACAATGGAAACAGTGACGGATTTTTTTCTTGAGCTCCAAAATCACTGCAGATGGTGACTGCAGCCGTGAAATTAAAAGACACTTGCTTCTTGGAAGAAAAGCTATGACTAACCTAGACAGTATTTTAAAAAGTAGAGACATTACTTTGCCAACAAAGGTCTGTCTAGTCTAAGCCATGGTTTTTCCAGTAGTCATGTAAGGATGTGAGAGTTGGACTATAAAGAAAGCTGAGTGCCAAAGAATTGATGCTTTTGAACTGTGGTGTTGGAGAAGACTCTTGAGAGTCCCTCGGACTGTGAGGAGATCAAAACAGGCAATCCTAAGGGAAATAAATCCTGAATATTCACTGGAAGTACTGATGCTGAAGCTGAAACTCCAATACTTGGCCACCTGATGCCAAGCACTGACTCATTGGAAAAGACCTTGATGTTGGGAAAGATTGAAGGCAGAAGGAGAAGGGGGATGACAGAGGAGATGGTTGGATGGCATCACTCACTTGTGTGGACATGAGTTTGAGCAAGCTCCAGGAGTTGGTGATGGACCGGGAAGCCTGGCATGCTGCAGTCCATGGAGTCACAAAGAGTTGGTTTTGACTGAGCGATTGAACTGAACTGAACTGAACTTACTATCCTACCTTTATAAATGAAGAAACTGAGGCACAGTGAGGTTTAGTAACTTGTCCACGGCCATGCAGTTAGTAAGGGGAAGAGCTGAGATTTTGAATCTAGACCATCTGGCTCTATTATTCTACAATTCCATGATATTCACACACTTTAATATTCCTTTAAGGGGGTTCTTAGTGGCACTAGTGGTAAAGAACTCGCCTACCAATGCAGGAGACATACAAGATGTGGGTTCGATGCTTGGGTCAGGAAGAACCCCTGAAGGAGGGCATGGCAATCCACTCCAATATTCTTGCCTAGAGAAGCCCATGGACAAAGGAGCCTGGGGGGTTAAGGTTCATAGAATTGCAAGGAACCAGGCAAGACTGAGGTGACTTAATATGCATGCATTACGAAACTCTAGTTGTAATCCTCCCATTACCTTAATATGCTAAATGAATTACAAAAATTGAAATTGGAATCACAAAATCTACAAGGGAAACCAATGTGTCCCCCAAAGCTGCCTAAGCCCCATTTTCCCCCAAGTCCTCCGGATTTTGTTTTCATAAACGTCATTGTCTATAGGACTGCTTTTAATACTACTTTTGCTTCAACAGAATGCTGGTGTTATTCTAGTGCACTCATACTGAGAGGAAGAAAGATGAAATAGCTGGGAAAACATAAGTTTGAGGGAAGTTAATATAAACTGGTGGTCAAAAATTATTCAAAGATTTTTGAAATTTATTTTTGAAAACTGTATTTATATAAGCTCCATGGCCTATATATTATAGGTAAATATTTCCTAGCTACTCCTGGGATACCTGGATTTGAATTGAGTGTTCTAGTTTGTAAGTCATTCCACTTTTCTTTCCAATCCTCTTTAAAAGTATTAGGCATCCTCAGTTGAGAAACAACTCAGGGAAACCAAGAAAACACCTCTAGTGAACGTCACTCTTTCATTCAGCTCACTTTCTCAACCATTTTTGATGGTAGGTATAGTACGTTCTCTATCCCTGGCTGTCCTGATTGAATTTCATGACTTCAGTTTTACAAGGCACAGCCATCTCTGCTTCTGGATGACTTACTTTCTCTCTGGGATGCACAGAAGGATCATCTCAGACTCTTGTTTCATGTCTCTGTTCTGAAGAGCTCTAAAACCTCCAGGCGAATGTAATATGAAACTTTGGCGGAGGCGTTGTGACTCAAACCAGGCTGGAGAGAAGACCTTGCTGGAAACTTCCCATACCTTGGACAATATATATGTGAACTTGAATTCAAAGTTCTTTGCTGTTTACAAAATATTGTTGTATTGTAAAACAGTGTAACAATAATACTAGAAAAGAAAAAGTTACTTAGATTGTCATCACCCTATAAAAACAATTCTTTTAATCTTGTCACAAACATAAAAATTAATACTCCTTTATCTTTAAGTGGAATATTGCAGGCCCCCAAGAGAAAGCCTTTGTTTCATCTTATGCTTACCTCCCTCAACTTTTTACCTGAAAAAAATAGAGCTAATTCCAATAGTGAGAAGTGGATAGTTTCCTAAGGATGTAGTAGGGAATTGAGGAAGAAGACTCAGATTGCATAATAGCATCTTCAATATTCTTGTCTCCTGCTTAGGGTTTCTTCTCTCTTCTGGTCCCTTCATCCCATCCCTGTATAGTACCCCCCAGCTAGCCTTAGCTTCTCGGCTCTTCTCCTTGGTTTTCACTTCCACTGTGGCAAAATGATCAGCCATCTATTATTTTTCAGATGTGTCCATCTGGGGTGTAATTTCATCCTCTCAATGTAAATTTCATGACTATCTTGCTGCGTTCAGGCTACTATGAAAAAAATACCATCAACTGGGGCCTGGTAGGTTTCAGTCCATGGGATCATGAAAAGTCGGACATGACTGAGCGACTTCACTTTCACTTTTCACTTTCATGCATTGGAGAAGGAACTGGCAACCCACTCCAGTGTTCTTGCCTGGAGAATCCCAGGGACGGGCAAGTCTGGTGGGCTGCCACCTATGGGGTCACACAGAGTCAGACACGACTGAAGTGACTTAGCAGCAGCAGCAGCAGGATGACTTCTAACAACAGAAATTTATTTCTTAGAGTTCTGGAGGGCAGGAAGTCCAAAACCAAAGCAATGGCATATTTGGTGTCTGGTGAAGCCCTTCTTCCTGGTTCATAGATGGCAGCTTCTCTCTGTAACTTCACATTGGGGGAGGGAGCTAGGAAGCTGTCTGTGGTCCTTTTTATAAGGGTACTTATTCCTTTCATGAGGGCTCCATCCTCATGACCTAATCACTTCCCTAAAGCCCTATCACCAAATACCATACTGGGGATTAGGCTTCAACATAAGAATATTGGGAAGGAGACATAAACATCCAGTCCACAGATATATCATTGACAAAATATATTTCTGTCTGGTAGGCTTCAATGGACTATTTCTCAAACCCTTTCCTGGAAGTGGACAAATGATTGTGTGTTTAGGCTGTGGGAGGTGATGGTGAGTATTTGAGATCAAGAGATGCAAAAGGGACCTTCAACTGAAGTTTATTTAGGCCATTGTTACTCACATATGGTACAATACTCACTTTAGTATTTGAAGTAAAAGAGAAGGAAAGAGAGGAAAGAAGGGAAGAAAGGGAAGGAAACAGAAAGAGCATTTTTTTCCACTGGGTGCTTTTTTCAGCAGTCCACAGCTTTTTTGGTATCCACTACCTTCATTTATGACACATTTATTTTTTTAATATAAATTTATTTATTTTAATTGGAGGTTAATTACTTTACAATATTATATTGGTTTTTCCATACATCAACATGAATCTGCCACAGGTATACATATGTTCCCTGTCCTGAACACCCCTCCCTCCTCCCTCCCTGTACCATCCCTCTGGGTTGTCTCAGTGCACCAGCCCCAAGCATCTAGTATCATGCATCGAACCTGGGCTGGTGATTCGTTTCATATATGATGCTATACATGTTTCAATGCCATTTTCCCAAATCTTCCCACCCTCTCCCTCATCCACAGAGTCCAAAAGACTGTTCTATACATCTGTGTCTCTTTTGCTGTTTCACATACAGGGTTATCATTACCATCTTTCTAAATTCCATATATATGCATTAGTATACTGTATTGGTGTTTTTCTTTCTGGCTTACTTCACTCTGTATAATAGGCTCCAGTTTCATCTACCTCATTAGAACTGATTCAAATGTATTCTTTTTAATGGCTGAGTAATACTCCATCATGTATATGTACCACTGCTTTCTTATCCATTCATCTGCTGATGGACATCTAGGTTGTTTCCACGTCCTGGCTATTATAAACAGTGCTGTAATGAACATTGGGGTACACGTGTCTCTTT
The DNA here is from genome assembly GCA_006410615.1 of Neotragus moschatus. Classification (NCBI taxonomy): domain Eukaryota; kingdom Metazoa; phylum Chordata; class Mammalia; order Artiodactyla; family Bovidae; genus Neotragus; species Neotragus moschatus. Next base: position 1,212,714 of record SJYA01000646.1, read on the forward strand.
CAATTCTGGTTTCCTCGGTGTGTATGCCCAGCAGTGGGATTGCTGGGTCATAAGGCAGTTCTATTTCCAGTTTTTTAAAGAATCTCCACACTGTTCTCCATAGTGGCTGTACTAGTTTGCATTCCCACCAACAGTGTAAGAGGGTTCCCTTTTCCCCACACCCTCTCTAGCATTTATTGCTTGTAGACTTTTGGATCACAGCCATTCTGACTGGCGTGAAATGGTACCTCATTGTAACTTTCTGAGGTCCTTTTTATAATTCCCAGGCATTATATTTCTGAAAGCATATATGGCTTTCATTTGTACCAAGTCCTCTTCAGTTCAACATCTAGATTTCCCACTGTCAATTACCTTCTCTCACATGCTTTTTGTCTCATCAGGAAGTCTAGTTTCATCTGGATGTCATGAGCACATGTGTTTAAGCTAATATGTACTAATGTGTGGAAAGTGGAGAGACATTTACCCTTTCAAGAAGAATTTGTGTTTTAAGGAAAGATATAAGCCAGAGGAAGATCTTTGGGGGAAGATTCTATAGTATAATTCTTTTGTATAATAACTGAAGTGTAAAAAACCCAAACAAATGAGGAAGTATTTTGGACATGCAGGACAACATTTAACCAAGAAGTTTTGTTTGGGAATCTGGATTCAGGGTCCATTCACTGTCTTCACAACTGCTTCTCTTACTCACTCTTCTGAATGTAAGGATGGCCTAAAAGAATTTCTCCTACCTGTACTCCTCCTGTTTTACCTATTATGATAGCTCACCTGGTAACAGTTTTGGGACTTTTCAAGAGGGCACTGGTATGTCCAGCTAGAGGGAGAAAAGGTTGAGACAGGATTCAGGGAATGAAATTTGTAGATCATCAGTAAGTGCTATTTCTCTAAGTCAAAACTGCTTCAACTGAGAAGCAACATTATTTGACACCTGGTCAGAAATTTCAGTAATGTGCCTTTTAAATTATAAACGTAATATGTGACTATTATAATCAATTTAAGCATAAAATTTAAATGGAAAATACATGAATTTAAAAGTGATAATTCTCTTTCCTCAACTCTATTTCCATCGTGCAGGGGCAACTACTGTTAGTAATTTGGGGTATAACTCTCCATACTTTTATCCATGCTCAGCTAATTTTGGCTTTGCATAATCCTGACATTTAGCTTTTCTAGCATTCTAAAAGGCTATCTTGTATCAAAAGTTAGGTCAGATTTACATCTGGGCTATTGCAGATAGTATTTAATAAAGGACACAGGGCTGTCAAAATGAGCATTTTTCGTAACATTATTTTAGAGAATCAGTGTTGAACATTTAGTTCTTTATACCCATATGATAGTTCATTATCTTCCACAAAATTGTTGCTTGCAAACATGACTATGCCTATACTACTTATTTTTATGTTCCTGTTTTGTTTTTATGTCACTTTTAGCTTGGGGTCTTTCTTCATGTTCCTTTTCTTTGCATTCTGATTATTTGGCAATGCATTTTAAATGGAGAAGTGGAATACTGGCTGGCTGGAGTACAAAACAAACTAAAAAGACTCTTAAATTCAGAAACTTCTATTCTTCTGCCTATATTGATCAATGACTATTTTACACTTCTGTTTCTTCATCTATAAATGATCATACATTTTGGACAAGTTTGCTATTTGATATACATTTAAAAATAATCCTTTAAGCCTTAAATCTGTGATTGTCTTTCTTGCATTTTCTTTTCTACAGGTGGAATAATTCAAGTAATTTTTATGCCAGTTAACTCTCATCTTTAGGAGTTGTTGATTTGTTCAAATGCATCAGGATAATTTTTTTAACGTGAAATTTGCTTGAGAACAGAGCAAATTTGTTTTTTTACTTACATTTTTGAGATGTTCTCTCTTTTTAAAAAACTGAATTTATTTGAATTGTATTGACTGTGCAACTGTTCTGCACTTCAGATACTATTTTTAAAGCCTAGGACTGGCAAAATCAGTGAAAATCAGTTACAGAAGAAGAATATTTAATGGCAATATTGGAAAAAAACTGAGCCCTGGAAGTGTTAACATACTTTAAACTGGATGTGAGTCAGACATGAAATGCTGTTATCAAAAAAAGAATGCATAAATGAGGCAATTATCTATGCAAATTTGGCTTCAATATGTTGAATTTATTATCATTTTATTATACAGGATTAGGTAAGCAGCATAATATAAAAATTGAGAGAGTAAAGCCCGTTCAATTGTATATTTTAAACCCAGAGGTAAATAAACTCTGCAGAAGAAGCAAGCCTATTTGGAGATAACAGTAACATTGAACAGGAAAACACTTTTTATCATGAATCATAATTACTTGTGCAAAAAATTTACTGTATTCTATGTTTAAAACCACCAGGCTCCCCTGTACTTGGAATTCTCCAGGCAAAAATACTGGAGTGGGTAGCCATTCCCTTCTCCAAGGAATCTTCCTGACCTAAGTATCAAACCTAGGTCACCTGACAGCAAAGAGATCAAAGCAGTCCATCCTAAAGGAAATCAACCCTGAATATTCATTGAAAGGACTGATGCTGAAGCTGAAGCCCCAATACCTTGACCACCTGAGGCTAGGAGTCAACTCATTAGAAAAGACCTTGATACTGGGAAAGATTGAGGGCAGGAGAAGGGGGCCACCAAGGATGAGATGGTTGGATGGCATCACCGACTCAATGGACAAAAATTTGAGCAAACTCCGGGAAGCAGTGAAGGACAGGGAAGCCTGGTGTGCTGCAGTTCATTGGGTTACAGAGTCAGACACTACTTAGCAGCTGAATAACAGCTAAGTTCTATGTTAGGATCCAGGCCTTAAAAGCAATGCACTATTCATTGCTTTCCCCCCACCTTTCTCTAAGGACATCTTTTTCACATAATGAAGGTGGTAAGTGTTATGTGCTTTTCCCTGAAAAGATGCCTCTATCAAGTTCTCCTCGTTTTGAAATTAGCGTTACTCTTTCCCACATACCAGAGTTAGGTCAGCTACTGTCTTCGTTACCAGTGTGGTAGTTGCTTTCTTCTTTCTGTGTCTTTTTTGGCATTTTGGTGAGCAGTGGGGAAAGGCTCTGTGTAGGGTTGCTGAGGAAATGCACAAAGTACAGTATCCTGCACTCAGCATGGGCTTAATAAGTAATTATTGAAAGGATTACCAACCCTCTTGAGTCACTCCCCAACACGGGTCCTCCTGCTTGGTGTTATTTGAGCCGGGAGAATGAGACAGAGTTTCCGTTTGGCAGCAAAAGAAAGCTTTATTCTTTTTTTCTATTTTTACATACTAATTTATTTTTTTATTGAAACATAATTGCTTTACAGTGTTGTGTTAGTTTCTGCTGTACAAAAAAGTGGATCAGCTATATGTATATGTGTGTGTGTGTGTGTGCACAATTGTGTCCAACTCTTTGTGACCTCATGGACTATAGCCTGCTAGACTTCTCTGTTTATGGGATTTTCCAAGCAGGAATACTGGAAGAGATTGCCATTTCCTCTTCCAGGGTATCTTCTCAACGGAAGGACTGAACCATGTCTCTTGAGTCTCCCGCATTGGGGTAGATTCTTTACCACCGAGCCACCTGGGAAGCCCCGATGTATACATATAAGAAAGCTTTATTCTTCAATGAAAGAATAGGGAGATACGAGCTTGCATAATAGAGTACTGCTGCTGCTGCTAAGTCGCTTCAGTCGTGTCTGACTCTGTGCGACCCCATAGACGGCAGGCCACCAGGCTCCCCCGTCCCTGGGATTCTCCAGGCAAGAACACTGGAGTGGGTTGCCGTTTCCTTCTCCAATGCATGAAAGTGAAAAGTGAAAGGGAAGTCGTTCAGTCGTGTCCGACCCTCAGCAACCCCATGGATTGCAGCTTCCAGGCTCCTCCATCCACAGCTCTTCCCAATAGCTGGTGGGCAACGCTGCCTTATAGGGTTCTCCTGGGTTGTGGGGAGAAAGGGTGAGTTCTAGTGGCTCAGGCGTGGCTTACTTCAGACTGAGGTGCTCCGAGTGGCCGTTGTACGCAGACTGTGCTGCTGCCATCTTGAATGGGTGTCCACATAGAAGTCAGCTGTGGAAATTTACCTCTGAGGCAACATGCTCAAAACTTCTGCACATGCCAGCTATAGGCAGATGAAACTGGACTAAGAGGTTAGACTTTATCTTATCACTAAATAACATCTTATTTTTCTCAGGAACCCCAGTTGGTTTTTCTGGTGATGAGCAAACAACTGCATGAGCAAAATTAAGAGAGTAAAATCAGCTCATGCATAGCAAAGTAGGCTGCTAATTACTTGATGTGATTTGAAAGGCAGTATAAAGACTGCTTGGTCCCTTAATTTGGCAGATTTAACATAGTGCCTGGAATTCTCACCTTCAGTTTACAATTTTTTACTTTGTGTTTGGGCGTTGAATACTGGGAGTAACTAAAATGAGAGTTATTCTGGAGATGAAACCTAGCATCAACCAGTATGGCATGTTAGCTAGTTTGTCATCAGTGTGAGAGCTTTAGAAAGAAAAATCTTTGATTTCTGAAGGAGAGGGATGAGAAATGGAGGGGGAAAACGTTTAGAATCTGGAATGTTTGTTTTTTGAATCTTAGGAGTAGTGGGGAGAGGACTGGTCATGGGAGAGACACTCTCTGATAAGGGGGGGCCAGCTTAGAGAAGGTGGTTTTGGCTGTGGTCGTGGCAGGTAGAGGTATAGGGTCAGCTGAGGAGAAGTTGGACCTCCTTTACAATTTAGTCCACATGTGAAAGAAAGAGAACTAGTTCAACCCACTCCCTTAGCTTTCTGTTTATGGCAAAGAGGGCTGAAAGGGAGGGAACATTTCTTCCAACTGGTTGTCTATTGAACTCTCCAGAGAATAGCTTAACTGGCACCCTGCTTGCCTTTGGAGCCTTGAGAAAGTTTCTTTCCTTATGCTGGTTTTTCCATTCAGGAGACCGTCATTCTGGGGGAAAGGAAGGGACTGTGAGAAGCAAAAGAAGAGCAGATGAGTGTTAGATTTTGGTCATTCCAACAGGCGTTTGGGTGGGTGGGTTGTGTGTGACTCGCTCAGTCATGTCCAACTCTTTGCAACCCCATGGACTGTAAGCCTGCCAGGCTCCTCTGTCCCTGGGATTCTCTAGGCAAGAACACTGGAGTGGGTTGCCATTTCCTTCTCCAGGAAATAGGTGTGTAGTGATATCTTATTGTTGTTCTAGTTCCTTAACTACTTCAAGGGTGCAGCTCAGTAATCAATATGTTTGCATTGTTGTGCAGCCAAGCTCTAGAACTTTTTCATCTTCAAAACTGAAACTCTGTACCCATCAAAAACTACTCTCCATTTCCTCTTCCCCCACCAACTGACAACAGCCATTCTACTTCTTTTTTAAAGTGTACAATTTAATGGTTTTTAGTATAGAATTGTGCAGCCATTACCAGTATTAATTTTAGAAAATTCTCATCACCTAAAAAAAATATGACCTTTAACGATCATGCTTTGATCATACCATCTGACTCCCCCATCCCAGTTGTGGCCAACCACTAATGTCTTTATAGATTTGCTTTTTCTGAACATTTTATACCAGTATGTGAACTCTTGTGACTGGCTTCTTTTGCTTAGCACAGTGTTTTCCAGTTTCATTCATTTTGTAGCAAGTATGAAATAATATGCATTTTGTTTCTATGAATTTGATTGCTTTTGATACTTCATATAACATAGTGTTTTGTTTTGTTTTGGTTTTTTGAGTGTATGCCTGGCTTATTTCACTTAGCATAATGTCCCTAAGATTTATTTATTTGTGTCAGAATTTTCTTTGTTTTTAGTCTGAATAATATTCTATTATATGTGTATATCACATTTTGTTTATCCATTCATCTGTCAATGGACACTTGGGTTGTTTCCATCTCTTAACTATTGTGAATAGGGGTGTACAAATATTTCTTTAAGATGCTGCTTTTAGTTCTTTTAGGTATGTACCTAAAAGTGGAATTGTCAGATTATTTTATAATTACATTTATATCTTTTTGAGGAACTATCATGGTGTTTTTACATAGTAGCTGCACTGTTTTACATTCCAACCAACAGAGAAGAGGGGCTTCAATTTTTATGCAGCTTTGCCAACATTTATATTCTGATTGTTTTGAAGTTTGGTTTGTGTTTTGATAGCAACTCTAGCAATGACTTTTAAAGGTCCCCTTCACCAAACTATTGCCTTTTCTTTACACATGTGGAGATTGTAGTTCAAAGGAGCAGTGATTCCTGTTAACAGCAGCTAAACGATTGAACTCAGGTTTTTAGAACCTAAGTACAAGGATTTATATACTATAGAAGGATTCTCACAATACATCAGACAAAGCTATTAGAAACGGCAATCAAGAGGATCCTAAAATAAGAGAGATGAGACATTAGAAGCATGATGGAGGAGGTTTCTATTCTTTAGCGCTATGTTTGTGTTTGCAAGGATGAGAATCTGTTGATAGTAATAGTGCCAAGGGGAGGAAATTTTTTTTAAAATTAGTTACGGGAACAGTAACGCTTGACCCTCATCAATATGTTCAAATTAGCATTATCTGATTTACATTGGTATTAGCCCAGGTGTGTAAAAGAGCAGCAGGAGACTATCTCAGATCATTACAAAACTGGAGACTTGTCTTCTGTCTTTCTCTGAAGATTTTCAAATAAACAATAATTATACTGGTAGCAATTTAGGAATTGCTGATTACATGATTTCACTAAACCTGTCATTATCTGTAAATATTTCATGAAAAATAGAAATACAGTGTTTTTGATAGCTTCATGAAGGTATTTTTTTTCTTTGAAGAAAAAAAAACCATTAACTGTGTTCCTTATATACTTTCCAGGTCAGGCAAATACTACTTCTGGAGCAGAGAATTATATCTACAGTTTCACATATCATTGTTATTCTTTATGGCTTATATATATATGGGGTACAATGTTGCAGAAACTGCTAGATGTTTATTTGATGACAGAGTTTCTCTCTCACACTGTGCAGAGAAATAAGATGTGATGATATAAGTGTAATGTCGTGCTCTGCACAGTACAAAATCCTGCAGTTTCTTTGTTTCCTTCCTGCTTGGTATGCAAGAGACTTCTAAGCATTCTGAAAAAATACAGATCATGGAGAATTTAAAACACTGGACACTGTGAGAATATCGTGTGGGGGGAACAGTGACAGCCTGGTGAGAGTCATGTTTGGTTCACACTTACCATTTCTGTATTCTATTACCCCAGTTTTATGGATAAGTGTGAAGAAGAGAGAAGTCAGGAGAAGACAATGTCAAACAAATCACAGAAATGATCACACATTAAATTTATTCACACAGGAAATTTTTACTAAATATCTGTTATGTGCCAGGGTATAGTATTTGACACACACAGGAATGATATAGATGAAAAAGACACCATTCTTAATTTCAAGGACCTTAGAAATACTCTCTGTAATGTTGTGCTCTCAAACATCAGAATCACATGGAAGTCTTACTCAGACAGAGGTTGCTGGATACTACCCTTTACTTTCTGATTCAGTAGATATCGGCAGTGGTTGGGGAGCAAACATTTGCATTTCTAAAATGTTCCTAGAGGATGTTGATGCTGCTGGTCCTGGGACCACCCTTTGCAAACCACCATTATAATGGAACTTTTATGTCAGCATAAAGGAAATTCTAAATTTAGAAATTTTTATTTGTAAAAGTCTTGTTTATCATATGTAATAAAAATATTGAGGTTTGGGACTTCTCTGGTGGTCCAGTGGTTAAGACTCTGTGCCCTTAATGCAGGGGGATCCAGATTCGATCCCTGGTCAAGGAACTGATCCCACAGCCACAGCTGAGTTTTCATGCTGCAGTGAAGATCCTGTGTCCCACAGTTAAGACCCAGTGCAGCCAAATAAATCAATAATTTTTAAAAATATTGAGGCTTAACACAGTCAACTGAGGTTGTGCAATTAACATTGGCCATAAAAGTGAACTTAAAATGATTATGCTTCTGACATAGCTATATTCATATCTATACATCTCTATTTTTCTGTATACATGTGTATCTCTTTTTTTAAGAAAAGATATGACGAAAAGGTACCCAGTGAAACAATTTTGGAGATCTTAAAACATATTTAGTGTATTATCAACAAAAAGACATACCTAGTAAGATACATGAGATATAAGTAAAAATATTTAGGAAAAAAAGCTTCACATTAATGAAATGTACAATCCCCTACCCCTACTAAAGCTCATATCCCAGTGAAGACTCATGAATGTTATAAAAATAATAAAGAGGGGGAAAAAAAAACCTTAATGGTTGTCCTGTTACATTAAAAACAAAATAACAGAGAACAAAATAATTGGTATGTACTTTGATATAATACAAAAGTGGTTGTGTTTTACTTTAAGAAAATGACCCAATTTTCCATGGATTGGCTCCTTGAAGGAATCTTCTTGGTTGTTTAATGATGAAAATAATATAATGATAAGTTAGTAATGATAGATATACTTCTTTATGTAACTGTACATACACATGGTACAAAGAACAAGCAATGACTTGAGGTTATCAGACAAGAAAGATTTGAATGTGATGCAAACAAGTATAGAAATAGCAGAAGCGGCTAAAAGTGAGCTAAAGATGGGTTATGTATTATGTGACATCCTTTTTCTGATGTTCTCAAAGAATATTGACATTTAAAACACTAATTTGCACTTGCAGTGCTATTGAGAGGAAGTAGGAAAGCATCACTGCCTATATACTGCGTGTTTAAGATGGATATAGGAGAGACATGAAGTTTTCCTGATGCTCCCAAGGCTTGATACTTAAGAGTTAGGATAAGTACATAGGATCATTACTTTTGCTGGTTTGTTCATTTTGCTGTTTTAATTTTAGTCTAGCTTTAAATACCAGGCCACATATTTTTTTTTAACTGTAGGATTTGTAACAGCCTCTGTTTTGGAAGGAATTTCCAGGGATCTAAACTTGTTAATTTCTTCAGAGCTGAGTTCATCTTCTGTGTAGGCGTAGCAGGCAGTTGCTCTCAGTGTGATTCAAGTTTCACCACTGGAGTGTCATCTTTATTAAATCTCTCTCTCAGCGGCATGCTAGAGAACGAGTTCCTGTTTTCGCCTGATGCTCTTGCCAGTGGAGTCAGTATTACAGAATGGTGACATGGGAAGGCTCTGGTTTGTGGTTCAAACTTCAGCTCCACTAATACATTAGGTCTGTGACTTTGAAACAGTTTTTTATTCCTTCTAAACCTGAGGTTCCCAGTCTGTAAATGGACTTTAGCAGGAGCTGGGCCTGAATTGCTATGAGGGTCAAGAAACTGTAATAAAGTCATTCTGGAAGCAGGTCAGTCTCTAAAGTTCAAAAACGAAGAATCTCTCCTGGAACACAGCTGGAGTTTTGTTTGACTCTATAATTGGAGAGTTGACCAATTAATAGATCAAGCTAGAATCATCTAAAGCGTGGACATATCTGTTTAGAGTGTTCAACTTTAAGCTGTTCTGCCATTTTGGCAAGTTTTTCTGGATAGAGGGCACTCTGGCATTCTGTGAGGATAGTCCATTTGTTTAGATAGCAAGTTTCTCAAACAGGAAATTATCTTAACCTAACCTAATAGTACATTACATGGGTTCTGGAGTTTCTTGATGTACTTTGAGGTATTCCTATAGTTCTTTGTAGTTGTGTACAACTAATGGCAATGACTAATCTAGGAGTGAATAACCACTGAACAGAAAAGGAAGTTGTACTAGTCTTGAGGCAGAGGATATATTTCAGATTGTAATGAGGAGATAGAAGCCAACTGTAGCTTTAAGTTTGAGTTTACAATGTGAGCGATAGGAATAACAGGGAAATAGGAAATTTAGAGGAAAATTCCTGTGAATTTTTATATTGAAGAATAAAGCTGTTAGTCTATATAAAAGTAAGCTTATTTTATCTCCTAATTAACAACATCTAGGTTAGAGTTTGCATATTATTATGCTAATTCTTAGGATGCACAAAAAAAAATAAATCAAAGGCTTTTTGAGGGTTTAACTTTTCCAACCAACTTACAGAAAAGCGCAGTAGGACATTCTTCACTTTTCACTTGACTTTTGTAGCATGCTCATAAAGAGAGTTATTTTTATAAAATATTCAAGGGCTTCTTCAAAGCCTCTTTTGAAGGATTTGCTTTGTCATCAGATCTTTATTTCTCAATGACTTATCTGTTTTCTAATTTCACTTTTATGGGCTTCAAGAAATCCTGCATCTTTTGTAAGACTTTCAGTTTCACTGATAATTATATCATAATTTTTATAAGAAAATGACAAAGATATGAAAATGGTGCTTAGGGTAAAAGCTACTGTGAAGCAGGAAAAGATTTTTGAGTATGAATTAATTTTATGTGTGGGAGTTCCTTAGCAAATATTCTTCTGTCATAATAGTTTTGCTTGCCTATGAAACCTTGTAAGTCAGAGCTGGAAGAATACCTACATGGATGAAAAGAATGGCCTGTGTAATTTTGTTATCTACTCAGGGCAGGAATCTTATGGCTTTGTCTTTCCAAACGTGTTACTGACAATAGAAGCACCGACATTACTTTAATATTGGTTCCAACCTATTAGCTGTACTTTCTAGAACTGGGACTTGCAGATTTGATGATTCTCTTCTCAAACCAAAGATTTCTAAAAGTAAGAGGATAACTACATTCATAGAGTAGTGCTCCAAATTCCAAGTTGTAATTTTTGGACATCTATCATGAAGGTGATATGTCTTCAGAAAGTGAGGACATCCATCTAGAGTACTTCTTAAAATGGCAAATCTGTCCAGTGGCCACATTGCTCTGGTGGCCAACAGTTCCCTCCTCTAAAATAATGGGCTTGAGACATTTGATCAGGGCATGCTCCACTTGGGCTCATGAAGTAAGCATTTGTCCCTGTTTGTTCCTCTTTCTCTGCCAGGAAACTAAGAAAGAACTCTCATAAATGTAGACTTCAGTGGTTCTTGTAGAGGCTGGATGCTGGGGGTCTAAGCAGAAGTTCTGACTATGGTTACCCTCTTATCTGGATGTGATGAATAAAAGCCACCTCAAAACAGGCTTACTCATTATTCCTAAAATGAGCTCATTGTGGAGGTTTCTTTTTCATTTAGGCTGGGTCCACTGGCAGAATGGATTTTGCTAGAGTCTGTCCTCTTCCATGGACATTTGAACAATAGTTTTAGCTTAGTGCTGGCATTCTTATAGAGGGCTCTCCTAAAGCATATAGTAGGGAAACACAGGATAATTCTCAAAGTGCATGTGAGAGCATAATTGACATTTTGGACTGGATAATTCATTGTTGTGTAAATTGTCCTGTGCAGTGCAGAATGTTTAGCATCAGTTCTAACTTCTGTTCACTAAATGCCTACAGCATGCTTTTAGTCGTGACTATCAGAGATGTCTGTGTTGTTCAGTTGCTGAGTCACATCTGACTCTTGGCGAGCCATGGACTGCAGCATGCCAGATTTCCCTGTCCTTCACTGCCTCCCGGAGCTTGCTCAAAGTCATGTCCATTGAGTGGGTGATGCCATCCAACCATCTCACCATCTTCTCCTCCCACCTTCAATCTTTCCCAGCATCAGAGTCTTTTCTAATGAATTAGCTCTTCGCATCAGGTGGCCAAAGTATTGGAGCTTCAGCTTCAGCATTAGTCCTTCCGATGAATATTCAGGGTTGTCATCCTTTAGGATTGACTGGTTTGATCTTCTTGCAGTCCAAGGGACTCTCAAGTCTTCTCCAACACCACAGTTCAAAAGCATCAGTTCTTCAACACTCAGCCTTCTTTATGGTACAACTCTCACATCCATACATGACTACTGGAAAAACCATAGCTTTGACAAGATGGACACCTTTGTCAGCAAATTATGTCTCTGCTTTTTAATATGCTGTCTAGGTTGGTCATAGCTTTTCTTCCAAGGGGCAAGGGTCTTTTAATTTCATGGCTGCAGTCATCTCTTATGCAGTGATTTTGGAGCTCAAGAAAATAGTCTCTCATTGTCTCCATTGTTTCCCCATCTATTTGCCATGAAATGATGACACCAGATGCCATGAGCTTAGTTTTTTGAATGTTGAGTTTTAAGCCAGCTTTGTCATTCTCCTCTTTCACTTTCATCAAGAGAGATGTCTCTAGACATTGCCAAGTGCCTCTTTGGTGGAAAATGGCCAAAATCCAAACCAATATTGGGAAATCCTATTGACTGTATCTTCAAAATGTACTCAAAATTCAACCACCTCTCATCACTTCTGTTTTCTATCTTTGTTCAAGCCACCAGCATCCTTTGTCTGGATTACTGCAATAACTTCCTAATTAGATTTCCAACATCTGTCCCCCCTTCTACCCTTAACATTTCAGTGTCTTCTCAATGCATCATCCAGAGTGATCTTTTAGAAACATGCCTGTTTATATCAGCACTTACCTGCTCATAACCCTCCAGTGACTCCCCATTTCCTTTAGAGTAAAATGGTCAACCAAGTGAGCTTAGGACCTGTTGATACACTGCTACCACTGGCTGAACCAAGGATCTACAGAGGAGCTGGCCATATGACAGCCAATTGCTCTTGGAAAAACTCAAGAGCTTTCTAAAAGTTTTTCATGAGGTTGTCTTCAAAGCCAGTTTAATGTGACAAGAACATTACCCTCATTCCTTATAGTCAGATACTTTTTCTCCTAGGTTTTTTCCCAGTCTGATCATCAACCTATATGCTAGACTATGGATAACAATTATCTCTATCCAAAAATTCAAGTCCACAGGTGAAGGATGAAGTTTTACTATCACTAAGTTCATTTAAAATAAAGCAATAGATTCTAAAGGCAAATCCACAAGAGGATCCCCCCAAATTGTTTTAAACAATGTCAAGATTGATGGAATAAAAGCAAAAATTCCTAAGGTAGCTATATAGAAGGAGATACTATTCATTTGTCTTTTTAATTTTGAGATATAATTAATATGACCTTTCCTGTTTTATTCAAAATTGCCTCCCAGAGTAGTTTAGCAATGTGACATCTTAAAATAATATTTTGTAAAATTTAAAGAATATGCCCTATAAATGTGAAAAGTAAGATAAAAATTAAACAGTAAGGTAAATCAAGAGGTAGAACACCTCAATTACAAGTGAACCAAGAAACTTTTCCCCCCAGATCAACATGAAGTAAGATCCTATGAAAAGAGCAAGAATAAAGGATAGTTAAAGGTAAAAAATTTACCCCCAAAACCCTTACTTTGATTTTAAAAGATGTCATCAGTCTTTTAGAGCACAGAAATAGTGAATACCCCTCTCACTACAGCTTGGGAAGATCGCATTTGGCGTTGCTAGTCTGCTTTCGGTCTAGTGTCTTCATATAGGAAAAATAGAACTAATTGGATTATTTTCAACCAGAAAAAAAAGGAACATAACTTCAAAAATAATATGTAAGAATTGATACAAAATGATAAAAATTTTTGACAAGTTCTAAATGGGAATGCAGATAAGAAGACATCCTATTGCTCTGTGCAATGGGGGTGAAGTCAAGCAAAGTAAATTTGAAAGTCAACTATCACAGAGAATATTTTGATGACAAGTGGTAATGTTCCATTACATAGCAAGAGCCCTTCAAAATATGAGAATTTGAATGTAAATTGGAAATACTCAGAGAGGTTCTCAAAGGTACAATCCTTGTCTTGTGAGAGAGCTATAATTCCTGTTTATTTTTTTTCTTTGACATATTATAAGCTATTCACTTTTTCAAGGATTTTGTGAATTATCATTAAAATATTTATTTCTTTTACTGTGTACTTTTTGGCCATCATACTTCTCTAGAGAGAGAATACAATAATTTGACAGCATGTTGACTCTTACACTTAACTTTAATCTCCTGTTAGTAAGTTTACTTTTTCTCCAGGCTTTTGGCTTGGGATAACTTTTTTGCTGCCACAGAAAATAATGCCATCTTTCATAGACATTTGCAAAAGTAAATTTACTCTAATAACAGGCTAAAAACTTGATTTTTTAAATACAGAGATACAATATGATAAGAAGCATGGCTGATAAAATCATTTAAATGCATTCATTAATAAAGACACATTTTCCCAAACTAGAAATGGCTTAAGTGGTGGTTATGGTCTCCAGCTATCCAGCCATGCTTATTTAATTTAAAATGCAGTTGAAACTGAATGTCCTGTAAATCAGATACATTATGGGTTAATAGGGCCTTTGGGGAGGTTGAGATTGGAGGCAGTGAGAGGAAGAGTCAGGGAATTTGACTGACACTGTAAATTATTTCTAAGGTAATTGATTTCCAAGTCAGACTTCAGGATGCCAAGACTGCAACTAAAAGATGTTCTGGGAAACTGAGAGATTGAGAGAGGGCAAAAAGGAAGACTAGGAGATAGAATTTTCTTCTTGTCAGGCCACATGTGACAGTGGAAGTGCGCCCCAAACTAAACTCTCTCATCAGATTACCCAGTATGAAGAGGGCTCATCTAACCTCAGCCCCAGAAAAGTCACCAGGAGAGGATTCTTTCTCTTCTTTCAGCCTCGTTCCCCAGAAATCACTGCTTAGATTTGTTGAGAGACAATTATGCATGAGTCTTGCATTTCTGCACCTCTTACAAAGCAAGGCAGTGACTACTTTTTGTCCTCAACTATATTTTCAAGGATGTTTGTTAAAAGGAAAGACTTGGAAGACGGAGATATTGTCTCCTCCAAAGGAAAGGATAGGATTGTTTATAGTAGGAAGATAGAGATAGTATCTCTCTCTGGAGCAATGGGCAGGAACTCTCATGAACACAAGATTTGTGTTCCCTAAGGTCAGGGTACATCTGTTTTTATTAAATGCTACGGGAATGGTGGGTCTGGATATCAGTGCAAATGCTAACAGTCTAGTTATTGCCATTGCTTTGAGTAATAACTTGTCCTTTATCTCTGATCCAGGGTTTCATGTCTTCTACCAATACCCATAATACTGGCAGGCTAACTTGTTAACTTGAAAGTAGCTTGTATGTTAGTTTGTGGCAGGCTAATTTATTAGTTGGCTGCTTTTTAATAAAAGCGGCATATTTTGATTAGATTCTGATATATATATTATATATGTATATAAATCTATAGAACTAAATATACCACCTATTTTTTACAGATAAAACTCTGCTTGTTTATATATACTAATTTAGCATAATGAACAAGATGTTTTGTAAAAAGAGAGACATGATTGATTTAAAAAGTCATTAAACATGACTGTTAATATTTATGCTATTCAAAATTTTATTTTCATTTTAATCCATAAAGTTTTAAAAATTTTTTCTTTATTTTTAACTGAAGGATAATGGCTTTACAATATTGGCATTATAATACATAAAGTTTTATACATACATTTCTATAGTTTTAAAGCTGTTTGTTGTGTTTTTTTCTTAAGTATTTGTACAAAAGAAAAATAGGTTCTGTTATTCTAAATTTGCTCAATGGTCCAAAAGACAAACTCAGCTAAAGTTTACTTTTCTACCATAAAAACTTTTGAATTTACTCTGTTGCTGGGGAGCATATTGTTCTGAATTTCCTATTGTTTGTGGTAGAGTATAGCTCAGTCCTGGTTAGGTGTGGCTGAAGGTAGAGCCTAAGACAACTTTAGGGGTCAACAAAAAAGTAAAACCTACATTTTGTAGCTTTAAATATATTTTATTATTGGATTTAGATGTAGATTTAGATTTTGGGGGAGTGGTGTGTTCTCAATACATATTCACTCATTTGCTAAACTATAGTTTATATTAGAGAATGAGAAAGCTCTTTTAATTATTGAAACAGCCTTTTTCTCAAGATCTACCAGCTTCTGATATAGATAAGCTATACAGTAGGTGCACTTGCTTCTTTTACTTTTTAGTGACCTAATTATTTTCCAGTGCCTTGAACATGGCAGGATAGAGAAGGATACTGAATTGAATATAAGTATACTGTTCTTCTTTAAGACTATCGTAGAAAGTAAAATTAGGAATTGACCCAGGTTATTTCAATGAATAAAGCAGGACAGTAGCATGTGCCCTTTCGCTCTGTAAAAATGGACAAAAAACGATTTTTGTTAAACAGGCCATTCCTTAGTTAACAACCTGAAGCTTTCAAAGATTTCTGTGATATATGTGTACATTAAGATCTTTGGCCTCCCTGGTGGCTCAGCAGTAAAGAATCTCCCTGCCAATGTAGGAAATACTGGTTTGATCCCTGGAGATCCAGAAAGATTTCCTGGAGAAGGTATTGGCAACCCATTCTAGTATTCTTGCCTGGGAAATCCCATGAACAGAGGAGCCTAGCAGGCTACAGTCCATGAGGTCACAAAACAACTGGACATGACTTAGCCACTAAACAGCACCAACATTAGGATTTTTAAAAGGATAATAAGATAATTAGAATTGTCAGGATAATGATTACTTTACTTTAGCCGGTGTTCTGCCAGATAAACTAGACAGATTTGACACAAAATTATAACAGCAAGTAAATTGAAACATCATTTAAAATACTTGTCTTCACTCACACTTTGGAGCTCAAGTTTGGTCCTTCAAATTAAATATCTACATATTTAATTATTTAGTAGGAGGATAAAACCAATTCTCAAAACATTTAATAATAAAAATAAACTGACAGAAAATATCTGACAAACAAGCGTTAACTCATTTCTGCATTATCTCATTTAATAGTCACAATTTTTATTATTTCTGTATTATAGATGAGGAAATTAAGACATAAAATTAAGTAACTTGCCTGAGTATACAGAGGTACAAGGTGGTAGAATTTTAATTCAGTACAGTTAATTCTTATAGCCAAACAATGATAGCATTTTTCAATGAAAATAAAAATGCCATTGTTTTTAACAATACAGTCTGGCACTTGATATCATTTCAGAAACCAAATTCTGAAGAAGAAATTTGCATTTCTTTTGTTTTGTCCAATTCAGCCTTAAGGTAGAACTACCATGAAAAAGAAAACAAAACAAATTATGCATATGTTGGGAATAGCTTGTTAGAAACCCGTTAACTTTCAACTATGAAGATTTTAACCACTAAGGGTATTAGGTTAAAGCTATCACTTAAAGAAAATTGCACATGTCTCCCTCGGGAGAAAAATAACTCAATCCTAAGACTACAAAGCTAAGACTACAAACTCTACAACTAGATAGTATACACTTTAGCAGGACTAATCAATTAAACCTCATAATCCTGCTGAAATTGAGTTCTAACTTTCCTGAGAAGACACACCAGTGGGCATCTATAATCTTCAACTGCAGATACCCCAGTAGGTTTCTATCCTGGGCAGCTGTGCGGCTGCCACTATTCCTATTGGCTGCCTGGTCAGTGCCAGCCAGCAGGGTTCTAGATTACCCAGGTCTGAGCAACCTAAAGTTCCAGTGTTGCTCAGGAGATAAAGTATTTGCTTTTGGTTCTGCTCTAACTTCTCTGCCAGCATTTCTGCAAGGTAGATAATCTCTCTAAACACAATAACTTTGTTCAATCAATCATACCGAAGGGTGGCCTTGAGTATAGTTAAAGCACAGAGAACTCTGCTCAATATTCTGCAATAACCTAAATGGAGAAAGAATTTGAAAAAGGACTAGAAAAACACAAACAAAAGCCACATGGAGAAATAAAGATCTCAATAAAATACATGAGAAATTTAAAAAATAAAAAGAAGGTAACTGCTTTTATGGTATGATACACAAGACCTTCAATAAAGGACTTTGCTATACCTTACAGTCTCTCACTCCCCATCCAATTTCTAGGGATTAAAGGTCTGTCTAGTCAAGGCTATGGTTTTTCCAGTGGTCACGTATGGATGTGAGAGTTGGACTGTGAAGAAAGCTGAGCACCAAAGAATTGATGCTTTTGAGCTGTAGTGTTGGAGAAGACTCTTGAGAGTCCCTTGGACTGCAGGAGATCCAGCCAGTCCATCCTAAAGGAGATCAGTCCTGAGTGTTCTTTGGAAGGACTGATGCTAAAGCTGAAACTCCAGTACTTTGGCCACCTCATGTGAAGAGCTGACTCATTGGAAAAGACTCTGATGTTGGGAGAAATTGGGGGCAGGAGGAGAAGGGGACGACAGAGGATGAGATGGCTGGATGGCATCACCGACTTGATGGACGTGAGTTTGAGTGAATTCCAGGAGATGATGATGAACAGGGAGGCCTGGTGTGCTGTGATTCATGGGGTCGCAAAGAGTCGGACACAACTGAGTGACTGAACTGAGCTGAACTGAACCTCCTACAAAACTGGCATGCCTAGAAGGTCTCAAATTACTTTATTAAAAAGGATTTAAATAATTTGGGGGACACAGTCATCTTCTCCAGATGAAATTAAAACTTCTGTTCACTCTTTGATTTTTTAGTTTTTATAATTCCTTGTTAATCAACATCAACCTGTACTGTATTTGACTAAGCCATTTTTCTCACAATTGAGAACTTCTTCACAACCAAACTGCCCTTGCTTCATAGGGTATAATCTTCAAACCTGTTAAAGACTACCCATTACCCTCATTATACCAGAAGCCAGCTCTGAATGCATGTACCCATTGTTACTCTGTCTGAGGCATTGTTAAAGGAAATTGTAATAGAAGAGCCATCGCCTCCAATTCAGCCAAATGATACTAGAGCTAGTGTGTACAACTCTAATCTTTCTAATTGCAGTAGTTTCCAACGTCTGTTTTCATCAGCACTGTTTTTGGTTCAAACAAAATTTCGCCTAGAACCTCAGTGTTGATTGACATGTTCAACAACTATTAAGCACTTATTGTGTGACAAGCACTGAATATTTGCCTTAGTGAGTGGAAATGCCATCATCCATCAAATAAGTCTGGACCGAAGTGTAGGAGTCATCCCTGATTCCTCTTTCCTTCACTGCATACATACTGTCCATCAGCACTTTGTTAGCTCTGCTCTCTATCTCCAGCTCTACTATCTTCATTTTTCCACTTCTCTCTACCTACACATGGTTCAAGTCATTGTTATCTCCCGTAACAATGCCAAGATACACCTCCTTGCTGATTCTGTTCTTGCTCACCTATTATCTATTCTACATACAGGTGGAAAGATGATCTAATGTTTCAGCATGATCTACAATGCTCTGTATGAACTATCCTCTGCCTACCGTTCCCATTTTGTCTCATCTTTGTCATTTATGAAGCTCTAGACACAGGGAATTTCTTTATGTCAAAGATATTCCTGATCTGGGTTCTTTGCACTTTGTTTTCTCTTTCTGGAGTGCTCGCCAGGACCACTCATGGCTGTCTCTTTCATATGCCAATAATTTTCATCTCAAATCATGTTACTTCCTTAGAGAAGTCTTCCCCACCAGACCACTTAAATTAACCCTCCAACCCTTAGGCAGAAAGTGAAGAACTAAAGAGCCTCTCAATGAAACTGAAAGAGGAGAGTGAAAAAGTTGGCTTAAAATTCAACATTCAGAAAACTAAGATCACGGCATCTGGTTCCATAACATTATGGCAAACAGATGGGGAAACAATGGAAACAGTGACAGACTTTATTTCTTGGGCTCCAAAATCACTGCTGATGGTGACTGCAGCCATGAAATTAAAAGATGCTTGCTCCTTGGAAGAAAAGTTATGACCAACCTAGACAGCATATTAAAAAGCAGAGACATTATTTTGCCAACAAGGGTCCATCTAGTCAAAGCTATGGTTTTTCCAGTAGTCATGTATGGATGTGAGAGTTGGACTGTGAAGAAGGCTGAGTGCCAAAGAATTGATGCTTTTGAACTATGGTGTTGGAGAAGACTCTTGAGAGTCTTTTGGACTGCAAGATCAAACCAGTCAATCCTAAAGGAAATTAATCGTGAATATTTATTGGAAAGTCCAATGCTGAAGCTGAAACTCCATTACTTTGGCCACCTGTTGTGAAGAACTGACTCATTGGAAAAGACCCTGATGCTGGGAAAGATTGAAGGCAGGAGGAGAAGGGGATGACACAGGCTAACATGCTTGGATGGCATCATCGACTCAATGGACATGAGTCTGAGCAGTCTCCAGGAGTTGATGATGGACAGGGAAGCCTGGTGTGCTGCAGACCATGGGGTCACAAAGAGTCAGACATGACTGAGCAACTGAACTGACTGAAATGAACCCTTAGTCACCCTTTATCACATTCCCTTGTTTTATTTCCTTCAAATCATTGGGTACTGTCTGAACTATGATGCTATTTTACTTGTGTACCTGTATTGTCTGTCTACCTCTCACTCTTCTATAATGTAAACTCCTTTCATAACCATGTCCTTTAAAATTGTTTTTGACATATAGCTGGTCCCGAATGGCTATCTGTTACAGACAGTGGGGAATAAAACGAAGTCCTTGTCTTGACAGAAATTTCAGTTAGACAAAAGAAGTAAATAATGAATAGATACAAACTGGCATCAGTTCAGTTCAGTTGCTCAGTCGTGTCCAACTCTTTGTGACCCCATGGACTGCAGCATGCCAGGACTCCCTGTCCATCACCAACTCCCGAAGTTCACTCAAAACCATGTCCATCGAGTCAGTGATGCCATGCAACCATCTGTTCCTCTGTCGTCCCCTTCTCCTCCTGCCCTCAATCTTTCCCAGCATCAAGGTCTTTTCAAATGAGTTAGCTCTTCTCATCAGGTGGACAAACTATTGGAATTTCAGCTTCAACATCAGTCCCTCCAATGAACACCCAGGACTGATCTGCTTTAGGATGGACTGGCTGGATCTCCTCGCAGTCCAAGGGACTCTCAAGAATCTTTTCCAACAGCACAGTTCAAAAGCATCATTTCTTCAGTGCTCAGCTTTATTCACAGTTCAACTCTCACATCCATACATGATCACAGGAAAAACCATAGCCTTGACTAGACTACTTTGTTGGCAAAGTAATGTCTCTGCTTTTGAATATGCTATCTAGGTTGGTCATAGCTTTCCTTCCAAGGAGTAAACATCTTTTAATTTCATGGCTGCTGTCACCATCTGCAGTGATTTTGGAGCCCAGAAAAATACAGTCTGACACTGTGTCCACTGTTTCTCCATCTATTTCCCAGGAAGTGATGGGACCAGATGCCATGATCTTCGTTTTCGGAATGNGCAAAGTAATGTCTCTGCTTTTGAATATGCTATCTAGGTTGGTCATAGCTTTCCTTCCAAGGAGTAAACATCTTTTAATTTCATGGCTGCTGTCACCATCTGCAGTGATTTTGGAGCCCAGAAAAATACAGTCTGACACTGTGTCCACTGTTTCTCCATCTATTTCCCAGGAAGTGATGGGACCAGATGCCATGATCTTCGTTTTCGGAATGTTGAGTTTTAAGCCAACTGTTTCACTCTCCTCTTTCACTTTCATCAAGAAGCTCTTTAGTTCTTCCTCACTTTCTGCCATAAGGGTGGTGTCATCTGCATATCTGAGGTTATTGATATTTCTCCTGGCAATCTTGATTCCAACTTGTGCTTCCTCCAGCCCAGCGTTTCTCATGATATACCCTGAATAGAAGTTAAATAAGCAGGGTGACAATATACAGCCTTGACGTACTCCTTTTCCTATTTGGAACCAGTCTGTTGTTCCATGTCCAGTTCTAACTGTTCCTTCTTGACCTGCATACANACTCTGCATAGAAGTTAAATAAGCAGGGTGACAATATACAGCCTTGACGTACTCCTTTTCCTATTTGGAACCAGTCTGTTGTTCCATGTCCAGTTCTAACTGTTGCTTCCTGACCTGCATACAGGTTTCTCAAGAGGCAGGTCAGGTGGTCTGGTATTCTCATCTCTTTCAGAATTTTCCACAGTTTATTGTGATCCACACAGTCAAAAGCTTTGCATAGACAATCAACCAGAAATAGATGTTTTTCTGAAACTCTCTTGCCTTTTTGATGATCCAGCAGATGTTGAACATTTGATCTCTGGTTCCTCTGCCATTTCTAAAACCAGCTTGAACATCTGGAAGTTCACAGTTCATGTATTGCTGAAGCCTGGCCTGGAGAATTTTGAGCATTACTTTACTAGTGTGTGAGATGAGTGCAATTGTGTGGTAGTTTGAGCATTCTTTGGCATTGCCTTTGGCATTGGAATGAAAACTGACCTCTTCCAGTCCTGTGGCCACTGCTGAGTTTTCCAAATTTGCTGGCATACTGAGTGCAGCACTTTCACAGCATCATCTTTCAGGATTTGAAATAGCTCAACTGGAATTTCATCACCTCCACTAGCTTTTTTAGTAGTGATGCTTCCTAAGGCCCACTTGACTTCACATTCCAGGATGTCTGGCTCTAGGTGAGTGATCACACCATTGTGATTATCTGAGTCATGAAGATCTTTTTTGTACAGTTCTTCCATGTATTCTTGCCACCACTTCTTAATACCTTCTGCTTCCGTTAGGTCCATACCATTTCTGTCCTTTATTGACAGAGTAAACTGACAGATTAACAGGAGACTTATTGTAAGGTTTATGTGACTCAGGAGCTTTCACAGGTAAACAAAGATCTGAGACCAGAGTATTTGTTTAAACAAATACTGTGTAAACAAATAGGCCAGAGTATTTCTCTGCTGGATCTGATGAAGAGTGTACAGGTGTGGAGAGCTCTGGTAAGGTAAAGCATAGAAGGTAAGTATAGTAAACTGGGGGCCTGTGTGCCAGGAATTCTTCTTGGCATCCCTTTGTCTTTGGATATAAGGATGCTCTTTTCCTCCAGGTTCAAGGCAGTCGCCTCTCATGTAAGGATTGTATGATCTGTTTTAGGGGAGGATGGCAGAGAGGATGACCTTCCTGCTTCTGATGTTTCCTCGATTCCTACAACTTAAAATATTCAGTTTGCCAAGTTGCCATATTTTGGAGTAGCATGTCCTGAACCCCATCAAAAGGGGTTCAGGGGCTTTGAGATGGCTGCAAGTTCATAAATTCTAATAGACTTTTCAAGTTGGAGGACTCCGGGAACTTAAAGAACAGATGTAGTTGGAATAATGAAGAAGAAGTAGGAAAGAATAGGACTAAAGAAAGGCTGGAAGGTTAAGAAGTTTGTTTGTCTGAGCATGAGATATTAGAATTTAAGATTCAACATTGGCGTAGTTACTGACAATAGGCCAAGGGTGTTACAGGCTACAGGGAGGTAAAAAAAAAAAAAACACCCAAAACAAAAACCATTGAAGTTGGGGTCAGGAAATGTTGTGGCTAGGGTTCAGTGGGTCAGCACACCAAAACTGAAATCCCTCAAGATAATGTGAAGGATTGTGGTGAAGATAAAGCCTATGAGCTAGAATCAAAACCTTTAGAAGTGCGCGCACCGTCCAATCAAGAGACAGTGGGTTACAGTGGTCAGGCTTACCTACATCAGTGCTGGGCAGATTTTGATTCAAATCACAGCTAAATCACTGACCACTTCTCATCCTTGGGCACCTGGCTCACTGTGTCAAGTCATACTCTACTCAGCTCTAAAATGGGAGAAGTAATAATGTCTATCTTTTTTTAAATTGTCATCATAATTTTTTAATCTGGAGCTCTACCTTCATTTCATAATTCAAAATTAAAGTAGACAACGCATTTAAATGGTTTAAAATTTAAACGATTTAAAACATGCCTATCTTATGGAGCCTTTCTGTGTAGCAGGTACCAATAACAGCCTCCCCAACAGCCATTCACATCTTCACTAATATAACACAGTCCTCTATGAATACTGTGATCAGGTTGGCCCTAAACTTAGACCCACTGGATAGACCTTGATTCATTTTAACCAGAGCGATTTCTTCGTCTCTTCCAATGATTGCCTTAGGAAAGATCCAATACCAGACAATGAGATGTAGGATAATTAGGCTAGGATGATTTCTGGGAAACATTATCTTTCTCTTCACAATTGTTTGTGAAGATATGATGTCAAAAGTTTCTGCAACCATCTTGCTGCCGTGAGGAAAATTAACATATAAACTGAGAGCGTCAGTGCAGAAAGACAGAAAGAACTCCTAATTATTTGGTAAAAGCAGTGTTTGGAAAACTAACTGCAGGAATTCCAAAAATCAGTTGTGAACTTGAGAATTTAGATTGAAATATAATCTACAACATCCATTCATGATAAAAAATGCTCATCAAAGTTAATATAGAGGGAACATATCTCAACATAATAAATGTCATTTATAACAAACCCACAGCTGACATCATACTTAATGGTGAAAAGCTCAAAGCTTTCCCTCTAAAATCAGGAACAACAGGCATTCCTACTCTCTCCACCTTTATTTAACATAGTTTTGGAAGTCCTAGACACAGATAAGAAAAAGAAATAAAAGGCATCCAGACTGGAAGGGAATAAAGAAAATTGTCCACTATTTGCAGATGACATCATACTATATATAGAAACTCTATAAGTCTCCACATAAAAACTATTATAAATAATAAATCAATTTAGTAACGTTTCAGGATACATGATTAATATACAGAAGGATCTTCCCAACCCAGGAATCGAACCCAGGTCTCCTGCACTGCAGGCAGATTCTTTACCTACTGAGCTACAAGGGAAGCCCATATGTTGCTTTAATATACACTAATAATGAACTATCAGAGAAATTAAAAAAATAATCCCATTTACAATCACATAAAAAATAATAAAATACCTAGGAATAAACTTAACCAAGGAGATAAAAGACCTGTACTCTGAAAACTATAAAACATTGATGAAGGTATTTTAAAACAATCCAAAGAAATGGAAAGATATCTTATATTTTTGGATTGGAAGAATTAATATTATTAAGATGTCCATACTACCCAAAGCATTCTACAGATTTAAAGCAATCCCTATTAAAGTACCCAGGGCATTTCTCAAAGAACTAGAATAATCTTATAACTTATTTGGAACAACAAAAGACCCCAAATTACGAAAACAATCTTAAGAAAAAGAACAAAGCTGGACACGTTAAACTACAGTAATCAAAATAGCATTGTACTTGTACAAAAGCACACGACGCATAGGTTAATGGAACAGAACAGAGCCCAGAAATAAAACCCCATATTTGACTCAGATGGTAAAGAATCTGTTTACAATGCGGGAGATCCAGGTTCGATCCCTGGGTCGGGAAGATCCCCAGAGAAGGGACTGGCTACCCATTACAGTATTCTTGCCTGGAGGATTCCATAGACTGAGGGACCTGATGGGCTATAGTCCATGGAGTTGCAAAGAGTTGGACACAACTAAGCAACTAACACTTTCACTTTTCACTTTCAACCTATGACAAAGGAGACAACAGTATACAGTGGAGCAAAAGCAATCTCTTCAATAAGTGGTGCTGGGAAAACAGGATAGCTACATGTAAAAAAATGAGATGAGAACATTTTCTCATACTATATACAAAAGTAAACTCAAAATGGCTTAAAGATCTAAATGTAAGACCTGAAATGATAGAATTCCAAGAAGATAACATAAACAGGGCACTATTTTTTAACTAAATTATAATTGATATACAATATCATTTAAGTTAGAGGTATACAATACAGTGAATCACAAGTTTTAAAGGTTATACTCCATTTATAGTTAGTTATTATAAAATATTGGCTATATTTTCTGTGTTGTACAATATATCCTTATAACTTACTTATTTTATACATAGTGATTTGTACGTCTTAATCATCTATTTCTATCTTTCTCTCCCCGCACTCACTAGTAAGCACTAGCTTGTTTTCTACATCTGTGAGTCTTACTCTTTTTTTGCTATATCCACTAGGTTTTTTTTTTTTTTTTTTAGATTTCACATATAAGTGATATCACAGGCTTCACTGGTAGCTCAGCTGGTGAAGAATCTGCCTGCACTGCAGGAGATCATGATCTGGTTCCTGGGTGGGGAAGGTCCCCTGGAGAAAGGGTAGGCTACCCACTCCAGTATTCTTGGGCTTCCCTGGTGGCTCAGGCAGTAAAGAATCCACCTGCAATGTGGGAGACCTGGGTTTGATCTCTGGGTTGGGAAGATCCCCTGGAGAAGGGCATGGCAACCCACTCCAGTGTTCTTGCCTGGGGAATCCCCATGGACAGAGGAGCCTGATGGGCTACAGTCCTGACGGGTTGCAAAGTCAGACACAACTGAGAGACTAAGCACACATAAGTAATATCATACGGTGGTTGTCTTTCTCTGTTCAATTTATTTCACTTAGCATAATATTCCCCAAGTCCATCAGTGTTGCAACGTTTTATTATGTTTTATGTTATGGCTGCTGCTGCTAAGTTGCTTCAGTCATGTCCGACTCTTAGCGACCCCATGGATTGCAGCCTACCAGGCTCCTCTGTCCATGGGATTTTCCAGGCAAGAGTACTGGAGTGGGGTGCCATCGCCTTCTCCGTGTTATGGCTAGGTAGCATATACACACATACATCTCCTTTATCCATTCATGTGTGCATGGATCCTTAGGTTGCTTCTGTTTCTCGGCAATTATAAATAATCCTGCTTTGAAGGCTGGGGGACAATTATCTTTTATGAATTAGTTTTTCATTTTTTTTTTTCAGATATATACCCAGGAGTAGAATTACTGGGTCATATGGTAGCTCTATTTTCAGCTTTTGGAGAAACCACCATATTGTTTTCCACAGTGGCTGTAGCAATTTACATTCCCACCAACAGTGTATGAGTCTTCCCCTTAGGTAGAACATTCTGACATAAATTATAGGAATATAATCTGTCTTTGATCTTTGGATTTATCTTCTAAGGCAAAGTAAATAAAAGTAAAATAAACAAATGAGATCTAATTAAACTTAAATCTTTTATACAGCAAAGGAAATGATTGACAAAATGAAAAGACAGCTGAATGGGAGTAAATATTTGCAAATGTTATATTAAGAGGTTAGTATTCAAAGTATATAAACTGCTAATACAAGTCAATAGCCAAAAAAGAAAAAGAATCCAAAGAACACATTTAAAAAATGGGCAGAAGATCTAAATAGGTACTTTTCCAAAGAAAGTATATACATGGCCGACTACACATGAAAAAACGCTCAATACCACTAATCATCAGAGAAATACAAATCAAAACCACAGTGAGCTATCATCTTAAACATGTCATAATGGCTATCATCAAGAAATCTACAAATAACAAATGCTGGTGAGGATCTGGAGAAAAGGAACTCTAGTACACTGTTGGCAGGAATGTGAATTGATACAGCCACTATAGAAAACAGTATCCAGGTTTCTAAAAAAATAGAAAAAATGAACTATAATTCCATTTCTTGGTATTTTCCCCAAAGAAAACAGAAACGCTAATTCAAAAAGATATATGCACCCCTATGCTTATTGAAGCATTATTTATAATAGCCAGGATATAAAAGAACATCAGTGGCTATGACTAGGTGAAGGGAGATTCCCTGGAGGGGGGCATGGCAACCCACTCCAGTGTTCTTGCCTGGAGAATCCCCATGGACAGAGGAGCCTGGCAGGCTACATTCCATGGAGTCACAAAGAGTCGGACACGACAGCGACTAAAGCATACAGACATATATATTTATACTTAGTAGAGTAGGGGTATGAGATTAAGAGACACAAATTCCTATGTATAAAATATGTACAGCACAGGGAAATAAAGCCATTATTTTTATAATAACTTTAAATGGAATATAATCTATAAAATACGGTATTACTATGTTGTACAACTGAAACTAGTATAATACTGTAAATCAACTACACTTCAACTAATAATATATATAATTTAAATATTGTCCTTCTTAGTCTTGTAAAAATTGCATTTAACATTAAAAGGAAGGTGAAGAGAGTGACCTTTGAATGAGAAGCTAGCAGATTTGTCTTTTAAAATCAGCAATGCCTGGAACCTTATGAATAAATTATTAGACGCTCTATACTTCTTTCCCCGAAGTTGTCAGATGTCTTAAGAGGTAAATTAATGTTGGTTCAGGAAGTATAAAGTGAGTCATAGGAAGAGAATCTGGTTCGATAAGCTCGAAATGTATTAAATGTCAAAGATGATAATTTAAATTCTTTTTTCCTACTTTTTTATCTAAATACTTTTAAGAGGCAAAGCTGGCTTTTGACATAGAATGATTCAATAGCCTGAAGCTGCTCACAGAACTTACCAATATATGGAGAGCATTCCAGAATGCCTCCAACCCCTAGACAGACAAAGTTTGTTGACTTATTTGTGAAAGTCTGATATAAAAAATACCTTAAATGATTTACCAACTTTGAGTTTACGCTTCAAACTTAAACTGAGCCAAACAACCTGTACATACAATAAATGAGACTGTTGTACACAATATTTGGATGCACATAAGATGTGTATATGTCCAAAATATTTAATAACCATTCTGGAATGAAAACTGCCGATCAGAACGAATGCCAGCCACGGGCTGAGCAGGGTCCTGAGAAGCCTGTGTTGTTCCAGGCTAATGCTGAAATCCTTTCTGATTTTACATCACTGGGCGAGAGGAAGATTCCAGGGGTGGCTCTGGAAGTGGTTGCAGAAAGGAAGTTGTTTACTAACTGTTGTGAGACTATTTCAATAATTTTAAAAGCAATGTGGCACCCTATAGCATATCAAGTAAATATCAGCCCTGAATATGGAAACTTATCTAAGTTAACTTTTGACTGTCAAGGAAACAGATTCAGGATTTCATTGACTTTTCCAAAGGCATATCCACTCAGTTGCATCACTTGAGCTACATCCCAGGTCTCTTGACTCCCAATCTTCTGCTCTTTTCATCAAACTAAACATTCCAGAGGGAATATGAAAACAAACAAAACTGAGGGACAGAGTTTTAAATCATTTACATTTATGTCTAAATAGTCCCTTAAGTTTACTGGCTACATTTTAGACACTGCAGGGATACAGAGAGTTAGAGATTGGTACAGACGTGAAGAGGAGCTAAAGATAGCAAGAGTTACTGAGAAAAGACAGGAGAGAATCTGTCTTGAGATAACTCATATACACAAAACCATTCCTTTTAAGCTTGTTTCAGCTTTGGGAATATACACAACGTATTAATAATGATTTTATTTATCAAGGCACCTTTCAAGGGGGAAGTCTAGCTTTTCATTCATTTCTTTGGAAATTAGTGTTAGACATTTTCAACTGTGCTGGACATTTTGTATCTTGTGTATCATAAGAAATATTTTAAATGCTTGTAGCTCCAGTGTTATGCCCATTCTTTATTTGCAACGACAGAGTTCTTGCTGTACTAGCCTGAGCATATTTGCACTCGTTTTCATGTCTTTGAAAAGCCCTCAAGGCAGCTTTGCTGATATGCAGTGAGTCAAAATCCGACTCTTCTACCAGCATGGTATTTCACACCAAGGAAAATATCTTCTAGAAAGACTTAAAAGTTTAACAGATAGGCCACAAAGGGTTAGACAACACTGGTGTTTAGTAAGTAGGAGTAGTGAGATCCACTGACAGTTCATGGACAGTACATGATCTCTCATCTTGACTCTAAGACATACCTTGAACTAAAAACAAAAACAAAGCAAAAACATTGATTACCTTAATATTCCTTTCTCTCCAGCCTTTCCTTCTATGTTTAGGAAGATATTAAACCTTCTGCTCTAATCCGATAATAATAATAATAGACAGAAACAATGGACATTCAAAATATACTATCAGGTTTTAGGAAAAACACTCCTAGAAAACGGGAAGAAAAGGTTTATTTACTTTTAAATTTGACTGAGGAAATAACCGCTAATTAATTAATAACTTTAAAGTGATACAGCAACATGAATTCAGAAAGCCTGTTCATGCTTATTTCTCATTAAAATGCATTTCAAAACACATCCTGTTGTTTTGGGGCTGCTAATGAATTCATATTTAAGACATGCACACAAAAGCCTCTCCCAGGCTTCTGAGACAATATAAAAATGCACCAGTTGACGGTTTGCATAAATGGAGCACGGTTATCACCAAGTTGCACAGCCTTTTTATCTGTACTGTCACTGCAGGAAATCTCATTGTGTATGTGACCTGAATACATATAACCCAGTGGAAAATTCCGTAAATGCAGAGTAGCCTAAGAGCATCCAACAGCTGCCTTGCCTTTTTTTTTTTTTGAAGTAAAACACAAGCGATTGCTAGAGATTGCTATTCTCCCTAAACCACTGGGCCGTTTTAGAATTCTCTGTCATTTTCATCTCTCTGTACTAATTCTTAAACAGTATCCACTCAAATTGCTATGCTTTAACCCCGAGGAATATAAATACTGAAGTAATTATGAGCCTTATTTTCCAGGGCACACATTTAAATGATTATCTGAAAGTCAAATGTTAATGTCACAAAGTTAAGTAAAACATAGTTAATGTATGTTGCCTATAGTTAATAGGCTAAAATAGAGTAAATATCTTAACGTTGCCAGGAAATCTGAATGTGGAAACTAGAAGTGGTTTTTCATTATTCAAGTATTACAGTACAGTAGATATATTTTATTTGCATTAACTTCTCGGCCAGACCAGAGAGACAAATGGTCTAAGGCAAAAGGATTAGGAGAAAATGTGTGGATTATTGGATAAAGTGTGTGTGTCCCATTGGGCAGGGGTGTGGGTGAGAGTGACTCAGAGCACAGTCCTCATCCCACATCTATCAGGAGTTCAAGGGCAATGAGAAAATCCTTTGTCATGTAAAACTTAGCCGTGCTCTTGCTCTCTGGGCTGCTTCCTTCTCCGGGTGTCATTCCTACAGATGCTTCTCATCCTCTCTTCTACACTCCACCCATCCTTTAAGTCGATTTGAACAAATATCAGCTGCAAAGTTTGTCCTGTCCTTAATTGCCTCCCAATTGATACTTAACATCTATTTTCCCTGGTGACTCAGATAGTAAAGAATCTATCTGCAATGTGGGAGACCTAGGTTTGGAAGATCCCTTGGAGAAGGGAATGGCTATTCACTGCAGTATTCTTGCCTGGAGAATTTCAAGGACAGAGGAGTCTGGGAAGCTACAGGCCATGGGGTTGCAGAGAGCTGGACACGACTGAGTGACTAACAACGCCATGAAACTATACTCTCAGGAATTTTATACAATCTGGTAATTCTATAAAGTTGGCTTGTTATAGATTGAACTGTGTTCCCCAATAATATCTGATGAAGCTCTAACCCCCAGTACCCCAAATGTGACCTGATTTGGATAAGGCTGTTACAACTGTAATAAGTCATGAGGTCATGCTGGAGTAGCATAAACCCCTGATCCAACATGACTTGTGTCCTTATATGAAGATGACAGCCATGTGAAGACATAGAAATCTGCAGGGAGAATGCTGTGTGAAGATGAAAGCAGAGACCAAAATGGTATGTCTACATGCCAAAGAATGCCAAGGACTATGACCAGAAAGTAGGAGGGAGACATGGAATAGGTGATCCCTCAGACCCCTCAGAAAAAAACAACCTGGCCAACACTTTGATTTTAGATTTCTAGCTTCTGGCATTGTGAATCAACCATTTTCTGCTATTTCAAGCCACCCAATTTATGGTGATTTTTAAATATATATATATATATATATATAATTTTTAAAATTAGAGGATAATTCCAATGTTATGATGGTTTCAGCCATACATCAGCATGAATCACCCACAGGTATACATATGTTCCCTCCCTCTTGAACCCGCCTCCCACCTCCCTCCTCATCCCACTCCTCTAAGTTGTCAAAGAGCACTGGCTTTGGGTTCTTTGTGTCATACGTCAAACTCCCTAGGAAGCTAAGACACAAATCTCTGGAAGAAACTGAAGACTTTCTCCCTCTAGCCCAGTGGTTCCCAACCTTTTTAGCACAAGGGACGGTTTCATGGAAAACAGTTTTCCCATGGCCCAAGGTTGGAGGATGTTTTCAGAA
Source organism: Neotragus moschatus (assembly GCA_006410615.1). NCBI lineage: Eukaryota > Metazoa > Chordata > Mammalia > Artiodactyla > Bovidae > Neotragus > Neotragus moschatus. Next base: position 1,244,449 of record SJYA01000646.1, read on the forward strand.
TGATTCAAGCCCATTACATTTATTGTGCACTTTATTTCTATTATTATTCCATCAGTTCCACCTCAGATCATCAGCCATTAGATCCTGGAGGTTGGGGGCCCCTGCTCTAGAGGACAATTATATCCATAATTCAAAACAAGAATGACCGCCAACATTTACTACTTGCTATAATATATGCCAGACACCACCAAATTTTCCTCCCCAGTGCCTGACCCATCACCCTACAGAAACCAGGATGCCCTACACCCTTGACTCCAGCATCCAGGGATCCTGCTGTTGGTAATAAATGGTCCACTCAGTAGTCACAGTTCTGAGTCTCTAGTGTCAGTCACTCAGTCATATCTGACTTTTTGTAGTCCAATGGACTGTAGCCCACCAGGTGCCTATCTCCATGGGATACTTCAGGCAAGAATACTGGAGTGGGTTGCCATTCCCTTCACCAGGGGATCTTCCTGACCTGGAGATTGAACCCCAGTCTCCTACACTGCAGGCAGATTCTTTACCATCTGAGCCACCAGGGAAGCCTTGGTCCATTCAGTAGTCATAGCTAGTCTCTAGTTTGCAGTTCTCAAAATCTCTGAGAATTCCCTTGTGGACTTCAGTTCATGTATACATTTCTTCCTTAAAAAGGGACCTACTGAGAAGTTAAATAGTCAAGTGAACATTGGGTTGGGGAGGATGAACTCAGAGTCAGATGAGTTAGAGAAACAAGACACTTAATGTCACTAGACACACTTCATAATGAGGATAAGCTTTGGCCATCTTCTCCTCTGGTCTGAAGAGCAGGAGCTGAGTTGTTGGCGCCCTTTGCAGAGCTCCCTAAGCTGACCAACCTCTTTCTTAGAGTAACATATTTTTCATTACTTATATTAATATACTAATTAATCAAGTTACAGTGGGATTTATGTTAGTCCATGAAGCAGATGTCAAGATGGGGTTAAACGTGCATCGATTTTACTGGGGAAAGGAGCCAGGGGAGATTGGAAAGGCCATTGGACCATGGGGCAAGTCTGACCCTGAATGAAGGAGAAAGGGAAAGAAGAGAGGTGGATGTGTCCTAGATTGCCACACAGGCTGAGGAAGTTCCTCCAGGCTGCTGAGGGCAGGGGTGGGGTGGGAGAAGGTGGCTAGAGGCAAATGGGAAGAAGGAGGAATCTCCCACCTTCCAGGACTGAATCGGCCTCCTGGCTTGCTGCAGTCCCTGGGATGGCAAAGAGTCTTACAGGACTTAGTGACTGAACAACAGCAGCAGCATCCTTGCTGTACTCAGTGATCGGCTGGAGCAGCCCATGGGAGACTGGGCCTCAGTGGTGACCTGCTGGAGGATTTCAGAACCGGAAAGTGACTCTTTCATCAGTTAATACACTGGGAAGTTAGAGGTCTTCCGTGGCCCACACCTCGCAGTCTGGCAGTCTCTCTTCCTGTTTAAGGGGATTGACAGCACATGTTGGTAATGTATTGATTTAAAATTTAACTGCCAGAAGCAACTTCACTTTTCATTTCTTGGAAGAAACCTCATTTTGGTAAGACTTCCAAGCATTCATAATACCAATCTTGTTTTAGTCCATGTAACTGTTATACATGTTAACACACACATATATACATATGTTTAAGATATACTACCACATTTAAAAAAGAGAGAGAAGGCCATTGAGCTAAACACTTCCTGAGAAATGTAACGTTCCCAAACCCATAGTGAAACAGCTCTTAAATGGAAGGATGCCTGTTTTAGAGCTCTGTATTGTATCCACTAGACTTACACAAATGCATTCATAACATCTCAGGGTGAATAAATTACACACCTTATACCTTGCAGCATAGATCACATTTATTGAAACACCTACTTGGCTCTTAAGAATTCTTCACTTCCCTTTAATTAAAACAGCTGTTGTCTGTGGAAATAGTAATGTCCACAATGGTAAGTGCTGAGAATAGGCAAACAAACATCAATGCACATGATTTTTGTGATGTCATCCAAGTGGTACTTGAGGAATATGCTGAGCACAGCCTCCTCTGCCTGGTGGGTGAGCATCATGTAGAGAAGATGTGTGAGGGCTCAGATGTACATGTGGATGCAGCCAGACCAGGATGGGTGTCCATCTGGACCCTCTAGGGATGGATTGTTGTTAAAATGATGTGAAATGCAGGGTAACCCAGAGGCAAGGAAAGCACTGAAAAGTGCCATTCACAATACAAGAATTTTCCATTGTTGTCCTGTGTATGGTTGAACTTTAGATAAATTAAGTAACTTCTTGTTGACCCATTTCTCCTTTGTTTGGGCTGCTTTTTTTTCTTTTCTTTAAATCCATAGTAGCTTATGTAGCACAGTTTAATCCACACTTTGGCCTAATGACTCCTTTTATGAAATTATTGTGAAAATGCCATTTCAATAGTCAAATTTCCTCTGCGTTTTTCCAGTTTTTTATCCACTCATAACTTGTTTGGAATATTTTTCAATGATCTGATATAATGCAAAGAAATCTCACCTGAGAAAAAGCAAACACATTTTGAGTCTCTCTTTAGAAATTAGTCATTTAGTTCCAAAAAAACACTTGTGTTTCAGGTTTGCCTCAAGTTCATGGACAGAGAAGTCAGGTTAGAATAATAATAATCCAAATAACTGGAACCTTCAAATAATCAGATTTTCATTTTTCACAGCCAGCCAGCACTTTAATTTTATAGAAAAATTACAAGCAAACAATCATAACTTTACTGTGATTTTAATATCCTTGGACATCTTCAGTTGCTTACAGTTGAAAATTATTATTGAAGCATAACATACTTTGAGCATATATTCAAAATGTTCTGTTTGCTCATCAGTCAGTCAGTCATTCAGTTGCTCAGCTGTGTCCAACTCTTTGTGACCCGATGACCTGTAGCCCACCAGGCTCCAGTCTATGAGATTTTCCACATGAGTATACTGGAGAGGTTTACTATTTCCTACTCTGAGGGATCTTCTTGACCCAAGGATCAAACCCAGATCTGCATCTCCTTCGTTGGCAGGCGGATTCTTTATTGCTAGTGTTACCTGGGAAGCCCATTCTATTTTCTAAGGCAGAAATAAATAATATATTTCATCAATAATTTTCACCAAAAAAGACACTAAAAAGATTTTGGCATTTAGGCAGTTAACTCTTGGCAAAGGGGAAAGTAGAATAACCCGAGTCTCTCATTTAGATGTCCTAGACTTCACTCTCTTTCATATGGAAAGGATGGAAAATCCTTGGCCTCTGACACACTTATGCAGCTTTACATCTCAAGTCCACGAGCACTGAGTGGTTCCTAGGAGGCCACAGAGCACCAGCAGGTTCCTTTCTTCCTATGCCCGCCTTTTGCTCCTATGGTTATTATGAGTATGATGGATCAGAGAAATTATTTTAGGCCCCATAGCTTAATTGAGGGGGGAGAGGATGGAGAAAGAGAGCTGACAAGGAGAAAGGACTGCAGTGTTCCCACAGCTCCCAAGGTAAAGAGATCTAGATAGAAAGGAAAGATAAATTCTGCTACCACCTCTTCCTCTATTAAACAGATACACACACACACACACACACACACACACACGTGCGTGCGCACACACACACACCCCTCTACACTGAATGCTGTACCTTTGTCACTTCTTTTCTTATTGTTACCTTTATGTTCATTCAAACTGGACTAGATACACAGAGTGCTTATGAGCTAAAAGGACACATACTGAATGAACAGTCTTGAGTCACCTTTTTGTCTAGAAAATCATCTTTGGGCCTCATGATTTATTAAAGAGGTGCTCAATAAATGTTTGTTGAATAAATGCATGTATCTGTGCCATCTATAGACAGGCTTAATTCTGATTGTTAAATGAGTTACTCTGCTTTGCTTCTGAATAATTTCCTCTACTTAGTTCAGGCATCCTAAGCTGCTAGGAATTGCTGTTAGGAATTAAACAAGACTATCTTAAGCTCTGAAAAGTCTGGAAAGCATCTAGAGAAGCTTGGGCTTTTCCATCCTCTATCTTGGTCTCATTCCTATTTTGGAAATGACTTTCAGCTATTCTCCTAATAGTCCATCTGCTAGTCCCTTGGACTGCAAGGGGATCCAACCAGTCCATTCTAAAGGGGATCAATCCTGGGTGTTCTTTGGAAGGAATGATGCTGAAGCTGAAGCTCCAGTACTTTGGCCACCTCATGTGAAGAGGTGACTCATTGGAAAAGACTCTGATGCTGAGAGGGACTGGAGGCAGGAGGAGAAGGGGACAACAGAGGATGAGATGGCTGGATGTCATCACCGACTCGATGGACATGAGTTTGAGTGAATTCTGGGAGTTGGTGATGGACAGGGAGGCCTGGCATGCTGCGATTCATGGGGTCGCAAACAGTCAGACACGACTGAGTGACTGAACTGAACTGAAGCTTAAATTTTATTGGTGCCTTTAAGTGAAATTCTTTTATAGCTGAACATGCAATATGTGTACTAAAATTCATCAGAATCTGAAGTACTATGGTGACAAAGTAAATTACTTTGGAAGTTGGTGTGGGTTTTTTCTGTTTAGACAAAAANTTGAAGAGATCTCTAGTCTTTCCCATTCTGTTGTTTTCCTCTATTTCTTTGCGTTGATCACTGAGGAAGCATAGGTACCATAAAATAATAGAGTTCTCTGTGGTCACAGTAGGTGGCTCCACACAGGGAGCATAGAGGAAGTGAGCTGGAGGGAGTCAGCCATGTGGCTATCTGAGGCAAGAGCACACAAAGAGAGGGAAAAGGCAAGGTTTTAATGCTTTTTGAGGCAAGCCTGGCCTCTTTGAAGCTAGCGTGAAATGGGCAGAGAGGAAAGTAATAGGAGATAATGGGTCGCAGTGGAAGGGCTGTTTCTTTGAGCATTATAAAGTGAAAGTGATAATAAAAAGTGTTATTTATTTTATTTCGCTCCTAGTAAAGTGAAAGTGAAGGTGCTAGTCATTTAACTGTGTCTGATAAGGACTGTAGCCCACCAGGCTCCTCTGTTCATGGAATTCTCCAGACAAGAGTGCTAGAGTGGGTTGCCATTCCTTTCTCCAGTGGATCTTCCTGACCTAGGGATCAAATCCAGGTCTCCTGACTTGCAGGTGGATTCTTTACCATCTGAGCCACTAGGGAAGCCCTGAACTCCTAATAATTTAGACATTAAAACTCACATTATCCAGAGCAGCACACCTGGCAGGTATTTCAGGCTTCATGGAAGGTTTTTCATAAGTAGTCTAATGGGTTCCATTGAGGTTGATATCACTCTGGATGATATTAAATGGTACTGGTGTATCCAATCACAGTATGTATAAAAACCCTCAAAAAGAATGCAAAATTGTGCAGAACAATCAGATCTTAGTCATACTGGACCTCTCAGAAATGGTTATCTTTTACTCTAACCAGTCATTTAATCATATTGCTGACGTTTTGATTCAAGGTCAAAATGGGGGAGTTTAGTTTGATTATGACATTTGTGTCAAAGTAATCTGGTTGCTTTTGGCTACTTGCAGGCAAAGGGTATACCAGAAAAGTAGTTTCATTCCAGTTTTCAGAACCACTTGTAATTTTGGGGGGAAGTGGCTCAGATGGTAAAAGAATCTGCCTGCAATGCAGGAGATCCGGGTTTGATCCATGGGTTGGGAAGATCGCCTGGAAAAGGGAATGGCACCCCACTCCAGTGTTCTCGCCTGGAGAAGTCCATGGAATTGCAGAGTCAGACATGACTGAGTGACTAGCACCTTCTACTTCAGATAGTAAACTTTTTGATAGATAAAATTATACTTTGAGTAGTGGGTACACAGAAATTAGGTAAAATTGTTGTTTATTACAGAGAACTAATATAGGGAAAGCCTTGGTACTTAGCTTCAAGGTGTTCGTGGTTTAACTGACAGACAAGACAAATCATATGCCAGAGTAACAGTGCTTGCTTCCGTACTGCTGTGCTTACCTTCCTCTGCTATGACTTTCTAGCCTCTGAAACTTCCTTCATATTCCTGACCTGGGGAGATGTGAGGAGTATTTGGCCGGCAGTGGTGGGATTCAGGGTAATTTCATCGCTGTGACTAATCTAACTTTGGCCTCATACCCATATTCTAATCACTGGATCTGCCTTCTGCTTTGGCATTGACCAAGCTCTCCTTGCATCCTGGTTATCTCTGTGCTGTCAGCCTCATCATATTTCTAGGGTGAAAAAGATTAAAGTTCTCCCCCGAATCAAACCTGGGCTTGTGATCATTTGTCTGAGGCCACCTGCCTGGTTTCCCACCTGTTGTCTGCCCCCAGAATACTCAATCAATTCTGAGATTGATATTATAGTAGTAAAATATAATTAGCAGACAATTCTAATTCCCAGGTGACAGAACCTGGGAAGAAAAGACACTTACCTCCCTATACAGTTTTGGAATTTTTTTACCATGTACCTATGGTATTTAAAAAAGAAAAAAATTGAGACAACAATAACTTTAAAAACTGAGAAGATGGTATTTTTCTAGTTTACAGAAATATCTGAGTCTTACCTCAAATGAAGTACCTGATGCTTGAGATCCCAAGAAAGCAATTCACACAAGGGAAACCAGGTAAGCTAATCTTTGATTATAATCTGAGGACTTAGCATTAAACCTCAGTGGTAGATCCTGGAAGGTTGGACTCTAAGATTACCTACAACTCCAATGTGTTTTGTGAGCCCATATGATAGCAAGGCGCAGAAGAGTATGAAGAGTGTGTAAGAGACAGAGGATTTGCTTCAGTGCCTATGTGTGATGTGGGGGAAGGGAAGGACTTGCAGGCTTATCTTCTTCACTGAGTGAAAACAGAGGGGCAGGTTGGAGACCTGCCTTACCTTTCAGTCTCTTGGAAGGAAAAAAAAAGCCCCAAGAAACCATCTTTATATTTGAGTAATCTTTCAATCTTTTTAATACTCGACCTTCTTGTACTGTGTTGTAGTCAAGGATCACATTCCTTCTTAGAGATAGAATGGGAGGCCTACATTCTAATCCATTTTTTTGGGAGATGGAGTAAGGAAGGAAAAAGGACCTTTAATTTCCTCCTTAGAGAAGAAAGATAGTTGGACAGATGAGTTCATGATGGGAGTGGGAATGGGGGAAACAGATATTGGAGATGGGACAAATATAAGGTGAGGGTGGCTAGGTAATGTCAGGTAGGTTTCAGAGAGTCTGAAAGTTTCGATTAAGAGATTGGACTTTTTTTCCTCTTAGTTTATTTAATCATTCAGTAAATGTTCCCTAGGTGCCCAGATGATGCCAAGCCTGGGTTGGAGGCAGGGTGACAATGATGAACAATATATCTTTTGTGCTTAAGTAGCCTAGATTCTCTAGGGGGGAATAGATAAGTAAAGAGGCAATTAAAATTATGTATTAGTGCCATGTCTGGAGCAGATGGAGCTGTTCCAGGAAGACATATGACCTAATTCTGGGAGGATGGAGAAAACTCCCTAGAGGAGGAGACATTTGGGAGGCAGTCTTGAGCTAAACCTGCAGAGATGATGGCAAAAAGTATTCAGGCAAAAGGACCATCATGCAGAGAGATCAGCAAGTGAGCTTGACTTATTAGAGGACTTAAATTCCCTTCAGTTTATGTGGGAAGTAACCAGGAAAACAGTGAGTAATGAGACTGGAGAAGTCTTCAAGGCTGGGTAGTCAAAGCCCTCATAAAACACATGTTAAGTGGTTTGGAATTTATCCCAGGAACAATGGGAGAGCCATTGGATAACTTTATTAGGGAAATGACATAAGCAGGTTTATACTTTAAGGAAGATCACTCTGTCTCATGTGAACAATAGATAAGAAAGAGGCAAGACTGGAGGCAGAGACCAGTTAGCAGGACATTGAAATAATCAGGAGGCAGGAGATGATGGCCGCTATAGTACAATTAAAACTTTGGGTTTGCAGGATGTGCTTGAATTCTTTTGTTGTATCTCCATTTTCCCCCTCTTGCTGTCTTGCTGCTACACTGGGCTTTGGGAAGCTGCCCCTTACAGGCTAGTCAGCTTTGCCCTCTGGCTTCCAGGTAAATGTGGCCAATGGGAGATACCTGTAAGTGATCAGAGGAAAGAAGAGTGAGGGTGAGATATCAGTTCCCACGAATCCCTCCCAGTTTGGTCACTACAGGCTGGCATCCAGCAAAGCCTATACCGAGTGTCCGGCAACCCTATCCATATAGCTCTCCTCTCCAGGTTGGGTAGCTGCTCACTACTCTTGCCTGATATGGCCTAGGGGTGGTAACTTCCAAGGTACTGTATTACCCTTATGGTTTCCTTTAGACTCAAGCATTTCTTTGTAAATATTCTCATTATTAAGCCCTCCTCAAATTAGGTAGCTTTCTGTAACATCTTTTTTGCTACTGGGGCCCTGACTGATAAGCAAGAGGACAGAGAGAGTACATAAATGTAGGCATCGTAAAATGGTGTAATTGAAATGATCCTGTGTGAGACAGAGTGCAGGCAAGAGGGCATTTGACAACAATTTCTGTAAATAATACATTTGAGAGGTGTTCGGTTTGTTAATTAAAAGGAATAACTATAATAATAGCTAGTGTCTTATTAAACATTAGACACAGACAGGTCTTTAAATGCATCGTCTTAATTCTTATAAATTTCATAAAGTAGGTATTGTTCCATTTTATGGGTATGAAAATCACTTCTTTTAGCAGTCACATAACCTGATGTAGGTTACTCTTCCGCCAGGTGTCAGAGGTAGAACTCAGATTCATCTCTGCATGACTCTATACCATATTTGTATGGAGCTCTGAGGGTATTTCCTGAATGCAAATACTTAAGTTTCTTAGACTAAGTTTATACATGACTGTTAATGGACCATGTTTAGAAGAATTGAGGTTGAGTTTGGGGAGTTATTTTCTAATCAGTTGCTTTAGTATTTTACTATTCTGGTGTGATTATAAAAGAGCTACAAAAATAATTTGACACTATTTTCCAGGGTGATCGTTTGACAAAGAGATGCAGTCTTTGTATTGACTGAACTAACAATTTTTGATGGTTTCCAATAGTCACATTAGATTGTGGGTAGCATTAAGATAGAGAAGAACACTTCAGGCAGAGGGGAGAAATTATTTACTTTATAGGAAGAGAAATGTATACATGTACATTTCTTGAAAAAGATTAACATTCCATATTGCATTTGCCACCAGAGGGAGTCATGTGAATGCCATATTGACAAAGGAAAAGGAAAAATCATTAAATATTTTCTCCCAGTTTCACTAATATTTCAACAAGAATTCAGAATTTGGTAGAGCTTGTGTAACTATGAGAAAGGACTTAAACATCTCACTGTATGGTTGGAAACAAAAGAAATGTCTTGCTTAAATTAATCATGCAGGGTAAGAGATATAGCTATCAAAACAAACTAATAGACACATTGCAGATTTTAGCAACACAAGCTTAATGTTATACTAAAACTAAAAAATCAAGCTGTGATTTATTTTGTTCCAAAAATCATTCTCTACTATTACCAAAATACTGTTCTAAAAAAAAGTTTTGGAATCAACAGTCTAATCAACAATTTTAGTAATGTTTCATTGAACATATTTTATTTTACCTTTATATTCCCTGTACCAGGATGACTGTGATTGTTATTTTCAGTAAATAAAATAAAAGTGAAGAGAAACTTAATAGGTAGAAAGATTCTGCATCCAAAGAGTATTTGATGTATCTGTGCTCTCTGAAAACTTGGCCAAGATTTTCTCAACTGGCAAATTATGGAGGGGGAATGGGCTATTTAGTAACTGATAGATTTATAACTCAATTTATTTTATATTTAATTTTGGAATTGATCAGTTAACAGCATTTACTGAAAGCTACTATATACATAGTACTGAATTGTCCATTAAAATCAAGACCAAGTGACAATAAATCTTAGAAAGATGAGCTCTGAAATGATGTTTAGTGCCTTATATAGATCACTAGTTTTCAAAATATGGTCTTTGCCAGCCCCAATACTACTGCCTGGGAACTTGTTCAAAATACAAATTCTCTTATTTCAGTCCTAGATCTGTGAATTCAGAAAGACTAGACATAGAGGCCTAGCAATCTGTGTTTTGACAAGCTCTTTAGATAATTCTGCTGCTGCTAAGTCGTTTCAGTCGTGTCTGATTCTGTGCAGCCCCACAGACGGCAGCCCACCAGGCTCCTCTGTCCCTGGGATACTCCAGGCAAGAATACTGGAGTGGGTTGCCATTTCCTTCCCCAGCGCATGAAAGTGAAAAGTGAAAGTGAAGTCGCTCAGTTGTGTCAGACTCTTCGCAACCCCATGGACTGTACCCCACCAGGCTCCTCCGTCCATGGGATTTCCCAGGCAAGAGTACTAGAGTGGGATGCCATTGCCTTCTCCCTTAGATAATTCTAATATGTGCTTAAAGTGAGAATCAATGATAGAGACCTAAAACCTAATCTCTTAAAGTATTATAAGTCCAGCAATTTATGCAAATTGCAACATGAGCTTTCTGTTTTGTTGTAATAGCTATTTTCTTATGGGTAAATTAAATTTAAAAATAAAAATTAAATGGGTGATTATGGCCAAAAATTGCAACTTCTAGTAATACCAAATAGTCATAGATTAAAGTAACTGAGTTTGGAAATAATAAACAGATGTATTAGAAAAGCAAGAGTAAACAATACATACTTTCTGTTCAATGGCAGTGGAACTTATTTTTTCTCTGTCTCCACAAGCATTGCTTTGTCTAAAGATCACAATTTATTCATTTTTCCATTTATAGTTTTGAGATTATATGATTACTTAGGAACTTAGAAGATGTGCTAAAAACACATACTTTACAAGGGCAAAGTAAGATTAACCTAGAAAACTAGAAATGAGATTAATATTATAAGATGACTTTTATATCATATTATCTGAATTTTTCACAGAATACATGAATTACTTTATAATTGAAAATACATTTCCATTAAGTAAAACATGTTTCAAATTATTTTTTAAAGTCTAGCTGCAAGCAAGTAACTTTAATGTGACCAAAGAGATCAAGTGTTCAGTTTTCTTTACCTAATAAGCACTGAATTGTCAGTATGACTAGTTGTGTCTTATATTGGCTCTTTCATATATGGTCAAGTACAGTGCAGTCTACTAGATTACAGGCATACCTTGGAGATACTGTGGGTTTGGTTTTAACCCAAAGCAAATAAAGCAAATATAGCAGTAAAACGAGCCACAAATTTTTGGTTTTCCAGTGCATATAAAAGTAATGTTTACACTATACCGTGGTCTATTAAGTGGGCAATAGGATACTGTCTAAGACACTGATGTACATACCTTAATTAAAAACATTGTGTAGTTTCTAAGTCATGTCCGACTCTTTTGCAGCCCCATGGACTGCCAGGCTCCTCTGTCCATAGAATTTCCCAGGCAAGAATAATGGAGTGGACTGCCATTTCCTTTCTCCAGGAAATCTTCCCAACCCAGGAACTGAACCCATGTCTCCTGCATTGGCAGATAGATTCTTTACCACTGAGCTACCAGGAAGACTCTAATTAAAAAGTACTTTATTGCTAAAAANACTGATGTACATACCTTAATTAAAAACATTGTGTAGTTTCTAAGTCATGTCCGACTCTTTTGCAGCCCCATGGACTGCCAGGCTCCTCTGTCCATAGAATTTCCCAGGCAAGAATAATGGAGTGGACTGCCATTTCCTTTCTCCAGGAAATCTTCCCAACCCAGGAACTGAACCCATGTCTCCTGCATTGGCAGATAGATTCTTTACCACTGAGCTACCAGGAAGACTCTAATTAAAAAGTACTTTATTGCTAAAAAATGCTAACCATTATCTGAGCCTTTAGAAAGTCATAATTTTTGTTGGTAGAAAACCTTGTCTTCATATTGGTAGCTCCTGACTTATCAGGGTATGGTGGTTGAACAATGGGGTGGCTGTGGCAACGCTTAAGGCAATGAAGTTTGCTGCATCAGCTGACTCTCTTTCATGAGTGATTTCTCTGTAGCATGAGAAGCAGTTTGCTACCTTTTTACCCATAGTGGAACTTCTTTCAAAATTGGAGCCAATCCTCTCAAGCCTTGCCATTGCTTTTCCACTGCTTTTATGTAATCTTCTAAATCATTTATTGTCATTTCAATAGTCTTCGCCAGGAGAGGATTTCATCTCAAGAAATAACATTCTTTGGTCTTCCATAGGGAGCACCTCCTCATCCATTAAAGTTTTATAGCAAGATTGTAGCAATGCACTCACATCATGCAGATCCCCTTCTAGTTCTCTTGCTATTTCCACCACATCTTCAGTGGTGGAATCTGAAACACTTTTAACTACTCCTCCGAAGTCTTGAACCTCTCAAAGTCATTCATGAGAGTTGGAATCAACTTCTTCCAAACTCCTGTTAATGTTGATATTTTGACCTCTTCCCATGAATCATGAATGTTCTCAGTAACATCTAGAATGGTGAATCCTTTCCAGAAGATTTTCTATGAATTTTGCCCAGATTCATCAGAGGAATTAATATCCATGCCAGTTATAACTTTATAACCTGTGTTTCTTAAATCATAAGACCTGAGAGTCAAAATGACTCCTTGATCCATGGGCTACAGAATGAATGTTGTGATAGCAGGAGGGAAAACAACATTCATTTTGTACATCTCCATCAACATTCTTGGATGACCAGCTGTATTGTCAATGAGCAGTAATATTTTTTTTTCTTTCTGGGCAACAGGTCTTAACAATGGCCTTAAAACTTTTAGTAAACCAAATTGTAAACAGATGTACTGTCAGCCAAGCTTTGTTGTTCGATTTATAGAGCAGACACAGAATAGATGTAGCATAATTCTTGAGAGTCCTAGGATTTGGGGGATGGTAAATGAGCACTGGCTTCAACTTAATGTCATTTATAGCCTATCCCCATTGCTTCATCCATAAAATGGAAATAGTAATAGTTCATTCTTCATGTGGGGATTGTATGTGACAATGCAGGAAAAATATAGCCATTTAAAAATTAAATGTGGTGAGATTTCTTTTGTTAGCTCCAAAAATATAAAGAAATAGATGAAGCTAAGTTTATGACTTATGAATATATAATTACTCTTGAGAACATGCCTCTTGCAACTTAAACACAGAAGGTTTTTTATTAAGATTTGATTTTACTTACTGCTATTACTTAGTGGCAGGTGTGTCCTAATCCTGTAATAAGAAAACCATTTCAAATGAAGAGGTTAATATCAATTGATGACAATTATGCAGGTTTTGAAAATCCCAGGAATATATCATATTTGTCATTGTAATTTTCAACTTAAAAAATTTATGAATCAAAAGCAGAGAGATCCAAAAATGGAGAGGACATCTTGTTTTTCTTCAGTGTTTACAATGATTGAAATTTGGCACATTTTTCATATTTTAATTAAAATTTTTTGTAGGTGCTAAATGAATATTGTTGATGTTAATATTGACATAAACCTTATTTTGTCTGAAAGTAATAAATGTTCAAGGAAGATACAGATAGTTGATAAAACCATGGGGCACTCAGCCATCACTGGGAGGGATTAAAAGGCTACAGGTGTCAGGGAATCAGCTGACACAGCTCACTTAAGACTACTGAGTAGCTTATGGTCTTCCCAAGTGGCTCAGTGGTAAAGTATCTGCCACCAGTGCAGGAGACACGAAACATGTGGATTGCATCACTTGTCAGAAAGATCCCCTGGAGAACGAAACAGCAACCTACTCCAGTATTCTTGCTTGGAAAATCCCATGGACAGAGGGGCCTGGCGGGCTACAGTCTATGGGGTCACAAAGAGTCAGACACAGCTGAGCACACACAAACATCCACACATATACATTCAATGGCTTATGAGCACCACTCTGATGGAATTTTTCTTCCCTTCACGAGAAAAGAAAGCAAGAAACTGAGACTAGAGAGATCATCTCTCATATTACTTTAAAAAAAAGTGGACTTTTGATTCCTAGTCATTTAAAAAATATTTTTCAATGTATGCAAATCCTTACAAACAGGAAAGGGTGGATATACTATGATAAGAATATCTTAATTCTCTATTTCATTATTTTAAGTAATATTTATCTATCCATAAGATCCTATTTCTGCTGTGCTGTGAAAAATAACTCAGATTCAAATTAAATAAAAAAGAACTCAAGGGAAAATATGTTAATCCTAGAATTTCTTTTGAGCAGATAATGTTGGAAGGTGCAGATGAGGCTAATGTGTTAAACATTTTTGTTGTAAACATCTTTGATGATATTTGAAAAACAGTTTATTCTAAGGTTCGAAATTGTTCTTTCCAGTTTGGTTTTCACTGTGCTTTTGCTTGATTAGGAGAAGAGATGACTACAAAAAAGATAGAGGTTAATGATTTATGAAACCCCTTGTATCAGAAGCTGGGCTACTGTCCCACTGCTCCCAGGAATCATGAATGATAAATTAGTATGTTACCAGTAAGTTATTTATTGTAGTGGTGATTCATTGAATTTGCTGGCTTTCTCCTGTGGCTCTAGGCTTTCATTTTTCAGTCAGACTAAATGTTCCATCTAGGGTCACAGTTTAGAGTGACCTAATCTGTCCAAGCTGGTTTTAGAAAAGGCAGAGGAACCAGAGATCAAATTGCCAACATCCGCTGGACCATGGAAAAAGGAAGAGAGTTCCAGAAAGACATCTATTTCTGCTTTATTGACTATGCCAAAGCCTTTGACTGTGTGGATCACAATAAACTGTGGAAAATTCTGAGANAGTCACTCAGTCGTGTCCGACTCTTTGTGACCCCATGGACTGTAGCCCACCAGGCTCCTCCATCCATGGTATTTTCTAGCGAGAGTACTGGAGTGGGTTGCCATTTCCTTCTTCAGGAGATCTTCCCAACCCAGGGATTGAATCCACGTCTCACGCCTTGCAGGCAGACGGTTTACCTTCTGAGCAACCAGGAAATCGCTAACCAGGTGTTTCTTCACTTCCTACTTTTGCATTCCAGTCCCCTATAATGAAAAGGACATATTTTTTGGGTGTTAGTTCTGAAAGGTCTTGTAGGTCTTCATAGAACTGTTCAACTTCAGTTTTTCAGCGTTACTGGTTGGGGCATAGGCTTGGATTACTGTGATATTGAATGGTTTGCCTTGGAAACGAACAGAGATCATTCTGTCGTTTTTGAGATTGCATCCAAGCATTGCATTTCGGACTGTGGCTGACCATGATGTCTACTCCATTTCTTCTGAGGGATTCCTGCTCACAGTAGTAGATATAATGGTCATCTGAGTTAAATTCACCTATTCCAGTCCATTTTAGTTTGCTGATTCCTAGAATATCAATGTTCACTCTTGCCATCTCTTGTTTGACCACTTCCAATTTGCCTTGATTCATGGACCTGACATTCCAAGTTCCTATGCAATATTGCTCTTTACAGTATTGGACCTTGCTTCTATCACCAGTCACATCCACAACTGGGTATTGTTTTTGCTTTGGCTCCATCCCTTCATTCTTTCTGGAGTTATTTCTCTACTGATCTCTAGTAGCATATTGGGCACTTACTAACCTGGGAAGTTCCTCTTTGAGTGTCCTATCATTTTGCCTTTTCATACTGTTTATGGGGTTCTCAAGGCAAAAATACTGAAGTGATTTGCCATTCTCTTCTCTAGTGGCCCATATTCTGACAACCTCTCCACCATGACCCGTCCGTCTTGGGTGGCCCCATACAGCATGGCTTAGTTTCGCTGAGTTAGACAAGGCTGTGGTCCATGTGATCAGATTGGCTAGTTTTCTGTGATCCTGGTTTCAGTGTGTCTGCCTTCTGATGTCCTCTCATAACACCTATCATCTTACTTGGGTTTCTCTTACCTTGGATGTGGGGTATCTCTTCATAGCTGCTCCAGCAAAGCACAGCCACTGCTCCTTACCTTGGACAAGGTCACTCCTCCTGACCTTGAATGTGGAGTAGCTCCTCTCGACCCTCCTGCTCCCATGCAGCCACTGCTCCTTGGACGTGGGGTAGCTCCTTTCCACCGCTCCTGCACCATTGTAGCCTGGCACTCTCGTGAAAGTGAAGTTGCTCAGTCGTGTCTGACTCTTTGAGACCCCATGGACTGTAGACTACCAGGGTTCTCTGTCCATGGAATTTTCCAGGCAAGAATACTGGAGTGGGTTGCCATTTCTTTCTCCAGGAGATCTTCCCGACCCAGGGATTGAACCCGGATCTCCTGCATTGTAGACAGATGCTTTACTGTCTGAGCCACCAGGGAACAAAAAGTTAAAAAAAGAAATATCTTTTTTTAAGGACCATCCTTATAGGTGGGTGTTTGCCAAGGGAAAAAGGGAATAAGGACATTAAATGTAGAGGAACTTTAGGTATAGATGTGTAGAACATTTTAGGATGTTGTCTGCTGAGGTATATGAAAAGAAGGAAAAGCAAGGCAGGGAAAGGGGCAGCAGTAGTTCAATGGACTAAACTGTATGATTATTGTCTCAAGTGCTAAGTGTAAAGATGTCCATATCAGCCATTGACAAGCGGAGAAGAAGAGGTATGACATCATCAGATTTTATAAAGAAAAAACTTTGATAAAAATTCTGAAAGCTGGAAGTGGACAAAAGTGTCAGATCTCTCACTTTAATAATCTCTCCATCTCAATAGGTCTCTTCTGTATCTTTAGAGAAATGTGACTGCTGCAGTGTTCAGAGAAACAAACTATCTCACTCTTTATCCTTTAGATATATTTGTTTTAAGGAAGAAAATATAGAAACTTATATCTAGAAGAGACCTTAAAAGTCCTCTGGTTTATTTCTTACATGTCCCACCAGGGAAATAGAATAAAGCCATATAGGTGGCTGAGGAGCCAGGGCTGTAACCAGGCCTACAGTACTTTCTGCTGCAACACTCTGGTAGTTTGTTCTGGTTGTGTTATTGTTGTTTAGTTGCTGGGTTGTGTCCAACTCCTTGCAACCCCATGGACTGGAATATGCAGGCTCCCCTGTCCTCACTATCTCCCAGAATTTGCTCAGATTCATGTCTGTTGAGTTGGTAGTGCTATCTAACTATCTCTTTCTCTGCCACTCCCTTCTCCTTTTGCCTTCAGTCTTTCCCAGCATCAGGGTCTTTTCCAATGAGTGCAGCTCTTCGAATCGGGTGGCCAAAGTATTGGAGCTCCAGCTTTAGCAACAGTCCTTCCAATGAATATTCAGGGTTGATTTCTTTTAGGACTGACTGGTTTGATCTCCTTGCTGTCCAAGGGATTCTCAAAAGTCTTCTCCAGCATCACATTGTAAAAGTATCAGTTCTGGTTTGTGAGAGTAGATCGAATTGGGGATGCTGCTCAGCTCACCTGCATTATGAGTACAACAGAAGATTTCATTAGGACAAATGGATAGTTAAATGAATTCTGATATTCCTGGAGGGAAATAATGAAATAGAGTTTTATCTGATTTGGACTTGATTTGTTTTCTCTACATTATCTTCAGCATGAAAGTGATTTGTTTGACAATGGCTTCATATTGTAAAATCCAGCTTTACATACACACAAAGCTGTTTGGAAGACTACAGCCTACCAGGCCCCTCCGTCCATGAGAGTTTCCAGGAAAGAGTACTGGAGTGAGTTGCCATTTCCTTCTCTGTCTTTACAATTAAGCTTATTATAAAAATACCCAATTCTGAGCTATACCTTTATAATCTTGTGATATATTATAAAAACTTTGAATATAGGCATATCTTGGGGATACTGTGATTCCAGGCCACTGCAATAAACAGAATATCACAATAAAGAAACTCACATGAATTTTTTGGTTTCCTGGTGCATGTAAAAGTTATGTTTACACTACTCTAGTCTATTACATGTGAAATAGCATTATATCTGAAAAATGTACATCCCTAAATTAAAAAATATTTTATTGCTAAAAATTGCTAACCATCATTTGAGCCTTCAGTGAGTAGTAATCTTTTTGCTGGTGAAGAGTCTTGCCTCAATATTAACAACTTCTGACTGATCAGGGTGGTGGCAGCTGAAGGTTGGTGTGGCTATGGAGATTTTTTAAATAAGACAAAGTAAAGTCTGTCACATTGTTTGACTCTTTCTTTCACTTGACTACTTAGAGGCCATTGTAGAATTATTCAGTTCAGTTCAGTTCAGTTCAATCACTCAGTCATGTCTGATTCTTTGCATCCCCATGAATCGCAGCACGCCAGGCCTCCCTGTTCATCACCATCTCCTGGAGTTCACTCAAACTCACATCCATTGAGTTGGTGATGCCATCCAGCCATCTCATCCTCTGTCATCCCCTTCTCCTCCTGCCCTCAATCCCTTCCAGCATCAGAGTCTTTTCCAATGAGTCAACTTTTTGCATGAGGTGGTCAAAGTACTGGAGTTTCAGCTTCAGCATCAATCCTTCCAAAGAACACCCAGGGCTGATCTCCTCTAGAATGGACTGGTTGGATCTCCTTGCAGTCCAAGGGACTCTCAAGAGTCTTCTCCAACACCACAGCTCAAAAGCATCAATTCTTTGGCACTCAGCCTTCTTCACAGTCCAACCCTCACATCCATACATGACCACTGGAAAAACCATAGCCTTGACTAGATGGACCTTTGTTGGCAAAGTAATGTCTCTGCTTTTGAATATGCTATCTAGGTTGATCATAACTTTTCTTTCAAGGAGTAAGCGTCTTTTAATTTCATGGCTGCAGTCACCATCTACAGTGATTTTGGAGCACCCCCCCCCCCCCCAAAATAAAGTCTGACACTGTTCCCACTGTTTCCCCATCTATTTCCCATGAAGTGATGTAGTGGGCCTAATTTCAATATTGTAGTGTCTCAGGGAACAGGGAGGTCTGACGGGAAGAAAAGAGATGGGATCAGTCTGTCAATGGCAGGCAGAACACACAGAATATTTTATCAGTTAAGTTCACTGTCTTATATGGGTGTGATTTGTGATGCCCCCAAACAATTATATTAGTAACATCAAAAATCACTGATCACAGATCTCCAAAACAAATATATTAATCATGAAAATGTTTGAAATATCCTGAGAGCTACCCAAATGTGACACAGAGACATTAAATGAGCAAATGTTGTTGGAAAAATGGTGCCAATAGATTGCTTCAGGCAAGGTTACCACAAACAAAGCTTCAATTTGTAAAAAAAAAAAAAAAAAAAAAAAACAATCTCTGTTAAATGCAATAAAATGAAGTATACGCATAGTTACAGTGAACAGAAAAAATAACGTGACAAAAATTTAAAGTGCAGTAGTTAATAGATTTAGTTAATTTAAATTTTTTTAAATCATTTTACCAGAAAATTTATTTTTGAAGTTTTCCATTTTAATAATGAAGATGGTCTTTTTTTTACACTATTTAATTTGAACTTTATGTATTTGCTGTTTGAGAAAGCAGCTAGGAATTCATGTTGTTTTAGCCAAGGAATGGTTTCCAGAGAAAAAGTAGTCTTAAAGAAGGATATATTTCCAATATAAAATAGAATATTCAACTTAAAAATTTGCATGTAGTTTTGAAGATGATTAAATTCTTTTGGCTCTTTGATGCAGACATGTGTTGTAGGGTCGTTTTAAATATGGAAAAGAGTTCATTAAAATGAGTCTGTTACTTAAAGATATGCAATCTCTCGGGACATCTTCATGGAAAACAATGAGTAGACCTGCTTACAAGAAATTAAACTGGTCTCAGCATGTGAACTATGATCGTTTTGGTTCTTGAGAGCCAATAAACGTGGATCCCTGCACACCTGCTTGGCTTTTATAATAATATCAGGTATCCTTCAGTTTGAATTTAATGCCCCAAACTACACAAACACACAGATGGATTAGAGGTTTCAAAAGGTTGTTAAATAATTTCGTTATTATAGCTTATGAAAATGTATGTTTTTGAACCACTCTGTAATTACTCTGAGGGCTAGCATTGTCTAGACTGATATTTATTTTTGTAGGTCCCTAGTTTATCTAGATTTCTTGGAGAAATATCAATAACCACAGATGTGCAGATGACACCACCCTTATAGCAGAAAGCGAAGAGGAACTAAAGAGCCTCTTGATGAAGGTGAAAGAGGAGAGTGAAAAAGGTGGCTTAAAACTTAACATTCAAAAAGTGAAGATCATGGCATCCAGTCCCATCACTTCATGGCAAATAGATGGAAAAACAATGGAAATGGTGACAGTCTTTATTTTCTTAGGCTCCAAAATCACTGCAGAAAGTGACTGCAGACATGAAATTAAAAGACGCTTGCTCCTTGAAAGAAAAGCTGTTACAAACCTAGATAGCATATTTAAAAGCAGAGACATAAATTTGCTGGCAAAGATCCATATAGTTAAAGCAATGGTTTTTCCAGTAGTCATGTATGGATGTGAGACTTGGACCATAAAGAAGGCTGAGCACTGAAGAGCTGATGCTTTTGAACTGTGGTGTTGGAGAAGACTCTTTAGAGTCCCTTGGACTGCAAGGAGATCAAACCAGTCAATCCTAAAGGAGATCAACCCTGAATATTCACTGGAAGGACTGATGCTGAAGCTGAAGCTCCAATACTTTGATCACCTGATGAGAAGAGCTGACTCATTAGAAAAATCCCTGATGTTGGGAAGGATTGAGGGCAGGAGGAGAAGGGGACAACAGAGGATGAGATGGTTGGATGGCATCACCGACTTGATAGACATGAATTTGAGCAAGCTCCAGGCGATGGTGATGGACAGGGAAGCCTGGCATGCTGTAGTACATAGGGTCGCAAAGAATTGGACACGACTGAGTGACTGAACAACAACTAGTTTATCTTATGAGCATACACAGTGTGAATCATGCTGAAGTAAAGGCTACCATTCTTTAGATATATACTGTGTAATACAGGAGAAACTTAGTTCATACTGAAAGTTATGTAGTATTTCAGAAGTAGTTTCTCTGATTAATTTCACAATTAATTCACCCTGACTGAAATGCATGTTCACTTATTCATCTTTTTAATAAAAGATTATTTATTTTGTTGTGTCAGGTCCTACTTACAGCGCACGGGCTTAGCTGCCCTGCAGTGTGTGTGATCTTAGTTCCCTGACCAGCGACTGAACTAGTGTCCCCTGCACTGCAAGGCAGATTCTCAACCGCCTGGCCACCAGGGATGTCCCTCATTCATTCTTTAACTTATTAAACAAATATGTATTTGTTAAACTCTGTGTATTTTCCAGGCACAATTCTAGATGCTGGGTTATAGCGATGTACAAAACAGATGAACTTGTCAAAAAGGAACTTTTTGTTTCAGTGAGGGGAGACAGGCCATAAGCAAATTTGTAAAGAGACAATACTAGAGGTAGTTAAAAAGTGCTCAGAAGAGAAATAAAACAGAATAAAGGGAGATATGGGACGTGGGAGTCTGGTGGGCTGCCGTCTATGGGGTCACACAGAGTCGAACACGACTAAAGTGACTTAGCAGTAGCAGCAGCAGCAAAGGGAGATAGAAGATAAAGGAGGTGATGCGTGTGCTGTTTTATATGTGATGACCAAAGAAGATTTCTGATAAAGAAAAAATATAAGCAGAGTCCCGAAGGAAAGGTGGTAGACCGAAGCAGAAATCTGGGTGCAGTGGTTACTGAGCAAAGAGAACCATAAGAGCAAAGGCATGCTGCTAACTTGCTGCAGCTGTGTCTGACTCTGTGCAACACCATAGACATCAGCCCACCAGGCTCCGCAGTCCCTGGGATTCTCCAGGCAAGAACACTGGAGTGGGTTGCCATTTCCTTCTCCAATGCATGAAAGGGAAAAGTGAAAAAAGTGAAGTCGCTCAGTCGTGCCCGACTCTTAGCAACCCCATGGACTGCAGCCTACCAGGCTCCTCTGTCCATGGGATTTTCCAGGCAAGAGTACTGGAATGGGATGCCATTGCCTTCTCTGGCAAAGGCATAGATATGTGTTATTATTTCATATCTACAAAAAAAGAGACTGGGATAGGAAAAAGGATAGGTAACTGTGGTAGAGTCACAGCAATGCTGGTGGGCAGTGCTGGGATTTGAACCCTAGTTTTCAGAAAGACATAGGAAGTATAGAGAAGATTAAGCTGTATCTGGGGAAAGAGCATTNTGGCAAAGGCATAGATATGTGTTATTATTTCATATCTACAAAAAAAGAGACTGGGATAGGAAAAAGGATAGGTAACTGTGGTAGAGTCACAGCAATGCTGGTGGGCAGTGCTGGGATTTGAACCCTAGTTTTCAGAAAGACATAGGAAGTATAGAGAAGATTAAGCTGTATCTGGGGAAAGAGCATTCTATGCGGAGCTGAGGCCCTTAGGAGAGCATGTCCTTAGTCTGTTATGAGAATAACAAAGAAATAAATTAGACTGAAAGATGGATTTAGGGAAAGAATGGTAGGAGATGAGACTGGCATGGCAGGGTATAAGAAAGAGAGTTGTACAGATTATGTAAAGCCTTGTAGACTGTTACAAGGGCTTTGGATTCTATTCTTAGTGAGCATTTTGAGCAGAAGAATGATATAATTTTATTTGTGTTTTCTAAAGATACTCCAGGTGCTATGTGGAGAATGCCCTGGAGGGGTAGTAAAGGTGCCAGTAGGGAGAGTATGTAGTAAGCTCAATAGCCTTGATCAGAGAAAAATTATTATGGTTTGTTCTAAGGTGGTAGTGAAGGAAAGGGTGAGAAGTAATTGGATTCTGTATATATTAATATTTTGAAGGAAGGGCCATCGAGATTTACTGATATGTGAGAGCAGATATTATAGTAAGTCTCTAGTAGACAAATCATAATAATTACATAGTCAAAACAAGCATGTTTAAATGGATTCACTGATGATAATGTCCACTTTCAAAATCTGCATTTCTTTAACCTGAAGGCTTTCAACATATTCCTGCTAGCACCATTTTCTGTTTGACCTACATAATGCTGCCTAGAAATTACTCACTCAGCCTTCATTTATACAAAGAAGGTGTGATCAACATCTATGACTCCTGCACAATATATTTATGGAGAATTGTATATCAGTTTTTATTACAGCAAACTCTACTGTGTGTGGTTATTTTTAGATAATGAAGTCATCTCAAGCCCTGTTATCTACAAGACAGAATCTGGTCTTTTGGTGACATTTTAACTAATTCAAACATTTATACTCACATACATTAAAGACAAATTGCATTATTAACAAGTGTAAGGTAGGTGATCCTATCAATTTAAAAAAGCTGAAAATAGCAATTGGGAAAATATGCAAATGAGACCTCCTACCTAATGCATTTGGAAGAAAATTGTCTTGAATTATTAAATTTTATGTATTATCTCACATCACCATTTATTCTTATGTTCTGTTTCTTTTAAGTCAAAGTAATTATATGATCTTTGGCAGAGTAAAAAGAAACTCTCTTCTTCAGAGGAGGAGAAACATTTTTTTTTCAGGAAGAGCGAGACACACATTAGCATTATGAGTTAAATAACACGATGGCATGTCTATACTTTGAATAATCTTATGGAGTTAAAACTGAAGAGTTTGTTGCATTTTATGTAGACTCAAAAGGGCAGCTAATCACTCTATTGTGGAACTACTTCATAGTTGTCTAAGGTTTAGGAAATAGATTTGGATTGGATATAGAGATTTGGGATCCATGAGTGTACAGCTGCTTGAAATCACAGTCTAGATGGCACCTCCCGGGAATGTATGTCGAAAGAAATGCAAGAACCTGGTATAAAAACCTCAGTGACATTACAGAATGAAGATCAGGTGGAAGAAAAGGAATCCTCCAAGGCTGCTGAGTAGGGAGTGAAGCCAAAGAACTAGGGATGAGAATCATTATAGAGAGGTTGGAGAAGATGTTGGGAAACATGTAGTTACCAGTGTTAAATGTAACAAAGACAACAGATAATACAAGGGCTGAAAATAATATATTGGACTCAGTAATTAGATCTTTAGCAAGAACAGTCTCAGTAGCATGCTAAAAAGAGAAGACAGATTTTAGTAAATTGAAGAAAAAATAGGTGAGAAAATGAGTCAGAATACAGAACCTTGAAGGAAAGGAATAATATGTGACCAACTAGAAGAAGTGAGGGCATGAGTATTATAAGCCAAAAGCAGGAAATTCCTGGAGAGAGAAGGGTCAGGAGGAAGAGAGAATAATTATTGGAGCAAGTCCCTTGCTGAGACATCATGGAGAGTATACAGGAAAGAGATTATTTTGTAGGAGGAAGCGTATTCCTTTTGATACAGAAGTAGAGAAAACAAGAGTGTGTTGTGGGGGTAAATTTTGGGGTCCTCTGAGGGTGGGAAATGGGAAGAGAAAATGCCTGAGTTCATTGCAGGTGTTTCATCTTGTGTCTTTACCAGCACTACACTTCTATTTATGATGCAAATAAAGACATTTCAGTTTATTTGAAAGTAATCGATCAAGTTTTCTCTTCTTCATTCTTGCGCACCCCCCCCCAACTGATTAACCACAGTATCATTTGTGGAGATATTGCCATATAATTTTAGTTATTTATTCTTAGCATGATATAATATAGACAGGAGCTGGTATAATATACATGGAAATATGGACATGATTATCCTGCACATTTTCACAGAAGTAAAAGTATTAGGCAGCATATCTGAAGCATCTTTTAAATTTCACTTTAAGAATTTATCCCATTGGGAGTTAAGCTTTATTTGGGCCAATAGCACTAATATGTAACCAACTGTAGAGTTACTATCTTAGCAGAGTGGTCCAGAACAATTTTCATTTCACTGAGGAGCTATGAGATGTGTGAGAGACTGCTGACACCTCTGACTCCTCCGGGAGTCAAGGCCTGCACAAGGCCTGAAGCCAGAGTTCTTCCCCCACAGCTGAAGCATTCCAGTGTGTAAGACTGAGTAGTTACTTTGAGAAAAGGCAGAGAGGGAGGGAGTGTCTTCATCGGATAGAATTTCAGTAGCTAAATTGCTTGATTAAATGATGTCTTGCTTCTGTTTTATTATCTAATTTATTGTGTGCCGATGGGCTGAAATGAAAACCACACTTCTGAATGCTTGATGAAAGACGTAGAGGGTGATAGAGTATTTTCTAAAGATTAGCCCCTTTATCTTCCTGTTTCTTTCTTTTTCAGTGGAAATAAACACACAGCTAGATTGCATTGTTTAAAAAAAAAAGTAGAAATGAACTGTATGTAGGCCTGTAACTATAAGGATCATCTTTTTAATGATGCTAATGTGAATTACTTTTAATAGGATTTAATCTCATGGGTTGGAGTAATAGAGAAAGAATCATCTCAGCTATTTAAACAAAATGTGCCTAAGTGGTGTATAAGGATTCTAAATAATATTAGCATTCTATAGGTAAAGCAGTTGTTGGACCTAATTAAAAATCATCATTCAAAATATAAAATTATATTCTT
Organism: Neotragus moschatus; assembly: GCA_006410615.1. Lineage (NCBI taxonomy): Eukaryota > Metazoa > Chordata > Mammalia > Artiodactyla > Bovidae > Neotragus > Neotragus moschatus. The sequence goes on from SJYA01000646.1 coordinate 1,269,746, forward strand.
ATTAATGTTTAATTTCTTTATATCAAATTGTTCTTTTTTTGAAAAGTGGTAGGAAACTTTGCCTAAAATGTTTATATAGAGCACCATTCCATGTAGTTGACACTTTGGAGAGCATTTTTTCAGGAATCATTTTCCAGTGATTAAAAATCCTTTGGATATTAATATAATAAGAATTTGTTGCTGTTGTTCATTGTTCAGTAGCTAGGTCATGTCTGACTCTTTGTGACACCATGGACTGCAGCAAGCCAGGCTCCTCTGTCCATCATTATCTCCTGGAGTTTGCTCAAATTCATGTCCACTGTGTCAGTGATGCTGCTATGAAGAAAAAGATAGACAACTGGATAAATGATGCTGAGACAGTTGACTATGTGGGAAAAGGTAATTTACTACCACATATATGTATGTGTGTGTGTGTGTGTATACCAAGAATTTCTAGATAAATTAAACATTTATATTTTTCTACATATATATTTATAACATTATATATTTATATATATATACATGTATGTGTGCATAGTCACTCAGTTGTGTCTGACTCTTTGTGACCCCATGGACTGTATGTAGCCTGCCAGGCTCTTCTGTTCATGGAATTCTCCAAGCGTGAATACTGAAGTGGGTAGCCATTACCTTCTCCAGAGGATCTTTTTGATGCAGGGATTGAACCCAGGTCTCCTGTATTGCGGTCAGATTCTTTATCATCTGAGCCACCAAACAAGACATTGTTATTCACCTTTCAAACAACAAAGATGAAAGTGACATCAAAGTGAGGGAAACCGGGCTCTCTCATTAAGTACTGGTGATATCAGTGTAGGGGACATTACGCATGGTGCAGTTCATTCTTCACTGAAGCATAATTGACTCAGCTGCTGGGGCTGTCATCTGCAAGGATTTGGAGATTGCCTTATGCAGGTCAGGAAGCAACAGTTAAAACTGGACATGGACCAACAGACTGGTTCCAAATAGGAAAAGGAGAATGTCAAGGCTGTATATTGTCACCTTGCTTATTTAACCTATATGCAGAGTACATCATGAGAAAAGCTGGACTGGAAGAAACACAAGCTGGAATCAAGANATGGACGTGAATCTGAGTGAGCTCTGGGAGTTGGTGATGGACAGGGAGGCCTGGCATGCTGCAATTCATAGGGTCGCAGAGTCGAACACGACTGAGCAACTGAATTGAACTGAACTGAAGCTTATTTAGGGCAGGCATGCAGTTTTATTACTCTATCTCTTGTGTTGCCTGCGTGTGATAGATAAAAACAAGTATTGTTCAAGAAATAATTTAAAATAACTTTAATTATTATAGCTAAATAGTTATGTTTATTCATCTAGATATCTGAAAATTATTAAACATGGAAATCTTAGTATAGCAATATCATTTTCTGAGATGATACAATAATTTTCCAAAGCCAAATCAAAAAGAACCAAACCAAACCAAACCAAACCAAACAAACACACAAAAAAACAACAACCAAAAAATAAAAAATTCAGAGTTTAATACATGAGGCTTCATTTTTTATAACCAGTGTGCTTTAGTTGTTCTTACTCTAAGGTATTATTTCCTAATTCAAAACAAAATTGTAAGGATAAATGAGATCTATTTTTTTTTTCTCTGTATGTAGGTGAGTAAAGCTCTACGCAGCAGCCAAAAGCACCCTTTTTGTGTGTATGTCTATGCTACACTTGGTAGATTTACTCTGAATATAACTATTATTTCCCACAGGATTTTCAGTGTGGGTGTTCTTTGCCTCTGTCTTCTCTGCCACAGTACACACTAACATAATGCTGAGAAATGCAAATACAAAACCAGGGGGATTAATTCTGGACTTCTTAGTTCTGTAACTTCAAGAAAGCAACAATGCATAAAATGCTGTCATTTCGGAACACAAAAAGAGATTCATGCCAGACTTCTTTTTCTTTCTTTCTTCCTTTAATACAGCAATGTCTACTGTATCTAGTGCTGTGGTGCATTAATTAAACATGTCTTTTCTGAGGTATGCCTAGGAATTGCTAGCATGGCCTTTCTAAATTTAATCTTAGCTCCTCTTCTGTCTTCTGATCCTTCTATCACTTCTCTTTTATTCTTGCTGCCTAATTGAGTTGAGAGATGGTACTAGAAGACCTACAAATGAGTAGCACTTACCATTTTGTTTTCTGAAAGTCCTGAGCCATATATTGATTTGATAGGACATTTTGTTATTGGTTGGGCTTCCCCAGAGTCTCAGCGGTAAAGAATCTTCTGCAATGCAGGAGACTTGTAGGAAACGTGGGTTTGATTAATGGTCAGAAATATCCCCTGGAGAAGGAAATGGCAACCCACTCTATGGATTACCAACAAGGGCCTACTGTATAGCACAGGTAACGCTGCTCAATATTCTGTTGTACTGATTATACATACTCATGGTGCTATATTTATTGGAATGAATATGCAGTTTTCCTGTTTCCTCATTACTTCCATTATGAAGATGCATGAGAATGTATCTATAGCCACAGCTATAATTCTATTAAAATAGTTGGCTATTATTTTATAGATTTGATAGTGTATATATATATATATATATTCATGGGCATCCAATTTTTTGAAGGTTTATTTATCTATTTTCAAATCTGTCATTTATTAGATTTCAAATCAGTAGTCATTTAAAAACAAATGAGTGGCAGGATATATTTTTAAAATAAAATAAGCATTGGTAGGATTGTTTTACTTTTTCCCCCAAATTTAATTGCTATTTCTGTATCCTGTTTTGAAGAGCACAGGATAAAATTAGTTATATGGAGTTTGTGGTTTGTTTATTGGAAATAAATGTCGCTAAGTAGTTAACTGCAAAATCTGCTGATTCCATTCATGCTAAGCCTATGAACAGAAAGCATAAAATTTGTTTTAAATAAGAATCAGTGAATTTCATATCCATGATTGGTGCCAGGTTGGCAACCTGTTAATGATACCAGATGGACATGGAGATTTTATATTATTTTTTTATAATGAATAAAGTAGAGAAGCAGGTGCTACAAAACTATTCTCAGGGTTCCATGGGGGGAAATTTGGCTTCTATTTTCATTCTAGCATTATTTCTTGTTTTGAAACAGCTAAAGATTAGGTATTGAAGGAAGAGAGTGAATGGTCACCAGTTGGGAATGCCTGTGAAATGAATTACTACCACAGCTACTACTGTGGGGTAGGTATGCTCACAATCAGGATCTTAATACTCAAACACTTAACACATTAGAGCTGTTAGACTCAATTAGTTTAGTATCACTGTATCTCATAATTGAAAAGGATTAGGATATTTTTACAGATGTGACAAAAGAGGCCTACAGAAAGGAGATTTTCCCTAAGTTACATAGCTTATGTAACTTACTTCTACAACCCAATTCCAGGTATCTAACTTTGAATCCGTTACTCTTACCATCACACGATGTTGCTAAACTCTTAACAAGGAGAAGAGTAAAAATATCATCTGCTGGGTTTTTCCCTCCTACAGGATGAACTTAATGAAACAAACAATCAAACAAAGGAATGAGCTGTCTGTTGGAACATTTGCCTTGAGACAGCTCTTCCTTATTGGTGGATTCTCCCGAGTTTCCACATAGACCTTCTTCCTTGGGAATTAGCATGTTAGAAAGGAAAAATATTTGCAGCCTAATTTAAATCTTCTAATTAATAGTCATTATTATTTTTAATATAATCCAATTGCACTGCAAACATTGTAGAAAACAATGAAGGCAAGCTGAGAGGGAGAGAGATAAAATCTTTCACAGTTATCACATTGCTGATCTCTTCTAGATCATTTCATATTGGGGATATTTTCTTGGAATTAATCAAAAGATCATTGCCCAGTTGCTTCATTTGGGTTGTATGGTATGTGACTATGTCCAAACAAACCAAAAGAAATAGTCTACTTTAAATGGTTTTAGCAGTGAAAATTCTGTCTCGTCACAATATTGCAGAATGACCAAGTCATAGGATATAAGTGCACAGAAACATGTAAAATATAGTTAGAAGTTTCGCTAACCAAACTTTAGATGGTTAAGATGGTTTTCTATTGCTTATTCCACATTTTTGCTTTTCCTTTTATTATTTCCATCAGCTGCCATTCATTCTTGACTGGGTAGCTAATCCACTTAGCTCTCACCTCTGCATCCCTGGAACCACTGGTTCTCTGGGCAAACTCTGTCCAGATTGCTTGTCATTCCTTCCTCAATCTCTTCCTGAACCTCTCCTCCCAATTCACCCCGTGACCCAATCCCAATCAGATTGGCTGCTACTAAGATCAGTCATGGCCAGGGCTGGTTGTAGGAAGGGTTCAATCTCTTCTTTTCCTCCTTGGTGCTGAAACTCTATCCCAACACATAGTTGTTCATTGTGTGGGCCTAACCCAGGACTCTTCTGGTAAAGATTAATTTTTAAGCATGAAGATAACAATGCAAAGGGTCAACATTTAAGCTTTTGAGACAGGTAGACCTAGGTTTAAATCCAGCTCCAACTCTTGCTACCCATTTGACATTAGACAAAATACTTTTCCTTTTTAAGTCTCAGTTTCAACCTATTAAAGTTGTGAAAGTGTAAGTGTTAGTCACTCAGTCCTATCTGACTCTTTGCGATCCTGTGGACTGCAGACTTCTAGGCTCCTCTGTCCATGGAATTCTCCAGGCAAGAATACTGGAGTAGGTTGCCATTTGCTTCTCCAGGGGATCTTCCCAACCCAGGGATCAAACCCAGGTTTCCTGCATTGCAGGCAGATTCTTTATTGTCTGAGTTGTGTTAGTGATTCAGCTGTGTCCAACTCTTTGCAACCCATTGGACTGTAGCTTGCCAGGCTCCATTGTCCATGATGTTCTTCAGGCAGGAATACTGGAGAGAGTAGCCATTTCTTTCTCCAGGGGATCTTCCTGACCCAGGGCTTGAACCTGGGTCTCCTGCATTGTAGGCAGATTCTTTACTGTCTGAGCCACCAGGGATGCCCAGCCACCATCTGAGTTGTAGTGGAGCTTAAATGACAGAATTAATACAATTAATCTGGCCGAGAGGAGTAAGTACCAGTATATGGTGTTTATTTCCTAAAGGAAATCAATCCTGAATATTCATTGGAAGGATTGATGCTGAAGTTGAAATACCAGTACTTTGGCCACCCGATGCGAAGAAATGACTCATTGGAAAAACTCTGATGTTGGGAAAGATTGAAGGCAGGAGGAGAAGGGGATGACAGAGGATGAGATGGTTGTATGGCATCACCGACTCAATGGACATGAGTTTGAGTAAACTCCAGGAGTTGGTGATGGACAGGGAGGCCTGGCATACTGTAGTCCATGGCATCGCAAGGAGTTGGACAAGACTGAGTGACTAAACTGAACNAGAAGGGGATGACAGAGGATGAGATGGTTGTATGGCATCACCGACTCAATGGACATGAGTTTGAGTAAACTCCAGGAGTTGGTGATGGACAGGGAGGCCTGGCATACTGTAGTCCATGGCATCGCAAGGAGTTGGACAAGACTGAGTGACTAAACTGAACTGAACTGATGATGTTTATTATGATGCAAGGCAGGAGAGCATGGAAAGTTAAGAGCTGGGGCTTGGGAGGCAAACAGACATATATTTAAATATTGTTGCCACTCATCACTAGTAAGTTATTTTTTCCTCAGAGTCTCAGTTTTCGCATTTGCAAAATAAAATGAATAATAATGCCTATCTTGCAGAAGATTTAGTAAGATAATAGCTCTAAGCTACTTGACATGCTATGGTATATCTTTAAAGTGAATGCAAGAAGTCAAGTTCATTATGTATGACACAGCCTCCCTCTGACCTCTTCACTATCATGGTTAGCTTTTCTATCAGAAGACTGGATTACTCTCTTGCTAGCATCTTAGAAGCTAAGCACATTACCCAGAAAATCAGAGGGGATCTGCATTCATCTAACCATCCATTTATTTATTCCTATAGCAAGTGTCTATTATTGGCTATTGCTAGCCCTTATTTAACCTCTGTGTTGAACTTCCTTCCATAGCTGACAGATAAGTCTTCCATCTGGACTCAAAAAGCTTAATTTTAAGTCCCTAGCAACTTTCAGTCTTCCCTGTTCTGCTGTGGGTACTGGAGCCATATGCTATGGCCGTTGACTGGCCCCACCCACGCACCCCTAGCTCTGTCCTGACCTTGTCCTTTACAACTTGTGCCTAACTGACTCTTAATCCAGAATAGTTTACCTTTAAACTAATACTTAACCTTTCCTCCCCTTGAAATTTATGTCTCCCTTATTTTCTGGCTGTGTGGGTGCAGGAGGGCCTAAAGAAGCTATTCCATGTCCAAGGTCAGGAGGGGTGGAGGTGAGGAGATACCCCTTGTCCTAGGTAAGGAGCAGTGGCTGCACTTTGCTGGAGCAGCAGTGAAGAGATACGCCACATCCAAGGTAAGAGAAACCCAAGTAAGATGGTGGGTGTTGCAAGAGGGCATCAGAGGGCGGACACTCTGAAACCATAATCACAGGAAACTAGTCAATCTAAGCACACTAGGACCACAGCCTTGTCTAATTCANGAGAGTCCCTTGGAATGCAAGGAGATCCAACCAGTTCCTCCTAAAGGAAATCAGACCAAATATTCATTCGAAGGACTGATGCTGAAGCTGAAACTCCAATACTTTGGCCATCTGACGCAAAGAACCGACTCCTTCAAAAGACCCTGATGTGAAGAACTGACTCATTCAAAAGACCCTGATGCTGGGAAAGATTGAAGGCAGGAGGAGAAGGGGACAACAGAGGATGAGATGGTTGGATGGCATCACTGACTCAATGGACATGAGTTTGAGTAAACTCTGGGAGTTGGTGATGGACAGCGAAGTCTGGCGTGCTGCAGTCCATGGGGTGGCAAAGAGTTAGACATGACTGAGGAACTGAACTAAACTGATGCTGATATTAAAACAATATTTATTTATACTTGATAAGACTCTTAGTCTTGAAATTGTTCTTAGTGATATAAAAATGCATCTGTGTACTTTACTACACTATAGCCTGATTTCTAGAAAGAAAGAAAGTGAAGTTGCTTAGTTATGTCCGACTCTTTGCAATCCCATGGACCATAGCCTACCAGGCTCTTCTGTCCATGGTATTTTCCAGGGAAGAGTACTGGAGTGGGTTGCCATTTCCTTCTCCAAACCGATTTCTAAATGATGCTATTTTTGAAGTCATGATGTGATGTATTGAAGTCTAAGTCCTTACTGAAGAATGGATTGAGATATCCTTGATTAACACAATGTGCCTACCTCTGAACTATTGTCCAATGTGAATAATGTTCCAATATAAAAACATCTTTAAAAATTTAAACATATAGCTTCAATATTGCTTACTATATTAATGTTAAACTTGCAGAGCTATTATAAATAAAACGTCACATAGCCTTTCTGATTATGTAGGACATTTGTTTGAAATTTATCACAAGGAAATCAAATGAGAAAACATGATAGTTCAAAATTTATCACCACTAAAGAAAACTTTAAAGTTCCTTTGCCATTAAAAAGTAGCATTAGTAGCAAATTAATAAATGAGAGGGCAGGATTATCTAGATTTTGATTACAGATTCTCTTTCTCTCTCCCTGTTTTAGGAATAATATTTAGGTTAATATCTCAACTGGGACAAGGCAAAAATATATTTTTAATTTAAACATTTCTAAAATTACTCTTTTTGCTCTTCTGTCCTTGTATGCAAATAATATTTCTACTTGGGGGCTTCCCTTGTGGCTCAGCTGGTAAAGAAGCCGCCTGCAACATGGGAGATCTGGGTTTGATCCCTGGGTTGAGAAAAGCCCCTGGAGAAGGGAACAGCTACCCACTCCAGTATTCGGGCCTAGAGAATTCCATGGACTGTATAGTCCATGGGGTAGCAAACAGTCAGACATGACTGAGCGACTTTCACTTCACTTTTTAAGCATTCACTTATCCCTTAATAGTAGGGCTTCCCTCATAGCTCAGTCGGTAAAGAATCTGCCTGTGATGCAGGAGACCCAGGTTTGATTCCTGGGTCAGGAAGATCCCCTGGAGAAGGAAATGGCAACCCACTCCAGTATTCTTGCTTGGAGAATTCCACAGACAGAAGGGCCTGCTAGGGTACTTTGTGGGGGTGGTAAATAGGCAGATGGCAAGACCCATGGGCTTAGAATCTTGCTAGAGAAATCTGAAGCAGTTAAAGAACAGCATCATATCACATAAAATCACACACAGATCACATATAACTTAGGCATGTGGAGAACTTAAGTTGGGTTAAACTGATCAAAGGTGGAACTGAAGTGGGGCTATGGACTGGATTGCATAGCCTGGGGAAGAAAGAGAAGTGTGTGTCTGTATGTTGGGGGAGGTGTGTGTGTGTGCATGTGGTATGTGTGTGTTTATATGATGTTGATATGGAAAACAAGAAAATAATGAGAGAACAATATAAATGAGGACAGTGTTACATCTTAAAATGTCTTATAGTGGGTTTGGAACTTGATCTTATGAACACTATTTAGAGAGACATTGAAGGTTCTTTAAGATAAAGTCAGATTCTAAACTGCTTAAAATATTAGTGCTATCCTTGTTTCCTATTACTTTCAAATTTTCTAACTCCTACAGATGAAATTTTTTCCCCCCAGTATCACTAGTACATATCACTGGAACAACTTTACCATTCTCTCATTTCTTTATGTGGCTTCTTTCTGGTGATTAGGTACATGCGTCCTGCTACCTCTTGGCTTCTGCTAGTAATAGTGAAACTGTATTTAACTATCAATATAAATATAGATTTAGTTGACTGAAAATAGAGTAGTTCTTAGTTGAATATTTATGAGGATCTATTTTATTACATACATACAATTTAAGCTGGTCTTAAAATTATAACAGAGAACAAATATTTCTCAGCAAAGCTCACTATAGTAAGAAATGTCTTTCTCTCTTGCTATTTTTCTTCCTAAAAATGATAGTGTTTCATGCCCATGATGGACATACAGGGTACCGGAACTCTGGCACTGCAGAAAATGCTCAAGACCTTCCAGGCATAACAAATAATAGCACCACAGAGAAGAACACAGGTTCTTTCTGCATCAGGGAACAGAGTGGCATCATATCTAAAAGCACTGATGCAATAATTGTACAGAATCCCAATGCAAGTTGTGTGTATCAGGAGCATGTAAAAATAGGAACATTTGTTTCTCTGAGTTATGAATTCTAGCACTCATGAATATTTTCCCATGCTACTACCAAACTCTTTATTAGTAGCTAAAAATTTTCTACCAAGGTAAGAATAATATCTCTTTCCAGTTTATTCTCTTACAAGTCAACAACCCTATAGATTCAAAAGATATAAAAATGGATGTATAACTAAGTCATTTTGTTCCTGAAAATCAGAAATTGTAAATTTAAAATGCATTGTTAATTGTAGCCATTTAAACTTAAGCCTAGGATGTGATTAAAATAATAGCAAAACACTTTTGTAGTGGGTTGAAATTAAAAGCCAATGTTCTCATGCATGTAAAACATAGCAAAAACAACTTCCAAAAGAAAACCAGATTTGTGTTCATTTCACAAGTCTTTAAGACTAAAACCTCAGCCATATTAGATTCAATTATAAGATTTATAAAGCACACAGTGCAACTAGCTATACACAATAGGTGCTTATTAAGTAACTGTTCAATGATAGATCATTCTGTAATCACAAACTGTGGAGGAAAACTAAGTTATCTTCCTAAATTTTGTTTCCTATATTTGAAACAGGAACTTGAAACAAATGCAGTGCCCTCTAAAAGAAATTTATGAATTATTTATAGTTGAGAATAGAACATAAAAAGGAATAACAGGGCACAAATATCCATAATTTGGTCATTTGAAATGGAAGCAGGACATCAAGCCTGTCTGATTAAAATTAAAAGTGCTGTTATGAAGTTAGCATATGAATAAAGCAGAGGCCTGGTAAAAGAGAATTTTAATATTGATAAAACTCTATATTGATAAACTTCTACTATTGATATTCTCCAGCATTAATGTTGACAAGCTGGGATCAGTTTAGGCCTATAACTGCTTAGATAGGAGCCTAGTTAGTTGAAATACTGTATGTAAGGAATGACTATCAGTGGACCAGTATCAGCAGTGGGAAGCTATATTTGAAATAACCATGCCGTTACTCTCCTGGGGACACAGGTGACCCAAATGGATAAACATAGATTTGTCCAAGCTGGAGGAATTTTAGAGATCAACGACTTTGCTGTACAATTGAGGGAACTAAGAGGTCAAGTGAATAGACCATGGTCTACAGCTACTCAGCAACTCAGTTCTTGACACCCAGGTCAGTACCCTTTTCTACATGGTACAGGATAATTAAATAGAGACTGTGTTTACTGAGACCACACATATGAACAAACTGGAGTGGTGGTATGGCAGTGGCTGTCACTTTAGAAGATGAAATCATCTAAGTAAGAGATCAAATATAAAGAATGAAGTTGAATTGAGATGGATGTCAGGGGGCTCAAATGGACAGCTTTAGAAAATTCAGTGAAGGATGGCCAGGTATGTGAATATAGGACTATGAGTCAATAGTTTATAACAGTGTGAGGACCATGTGGATGCATGAATGTCAAGTGGGCAGGACTTGTAATTCTGCCATTATATTCTCCATTAATCCCTCCTTTACTATGTATAGTTATGAATGCTAGTTACAGAAGGCTTTGGAGGGATTTCAGGAAAGTAAGTGTAAGTAGCTGGGACATGGGAATGGTGATCCTGAAAGGTGGCCTTTAAAGGGAGACTAGATAATGGACTTCATGAAAAGATTTTACCCAGCCAGAATAACCATCCCTTTAAAATCTCAACTTTATATAAAATGTGACAAAACTGATTTAAGACTGAAGAATATGAGCTAGAAGTAGGTAAAACTCTCCATATAGTATGAGTTTTGTAGCCCACTTTCAAAATTTGAGTGATGTAATATGAGCAGTGTTATTCTAAACAGTCATATGAAAGGTTAGATGGATATTCTTGTTTCTTTGGTAATATGAGCCTACGTGAGAGTAGAGAGGGCTTAGTTACTGTCTACTCTTCTTTGCTTCCCTTAGTGGAACAAGAAGAAGAATAGCAAAATGGAGGTCAAGTTTGAGGGCTGGAACTCTGTTTCTGCTCAGTTACTTCAGCTCCCATTAGTCTTTAACCTTTTACAGTTATTTTGTTAAAATAAACAATAGCAATAGCAATAACAGAAGCAACAACAATAATAATAGCCAGTATTTACTGAATGCTCAATGTTGGCTGCACGCTGTTCTCAGTACTTTCCATCCATTTTTTTCCTGTTACTACTTTATGCAAGTTACTTAAGCTCTCTGTGCTTCAGTTTTCTCATTTGTAAAGTATGGATTATAATAGCATCTGCTTATTGTGATAATCAAGTGAATTCATATATGAAAAGTGTTTAAAACTTTCTTCAGCACAAAGTACTTAATAATAGTTATTATTATTATCTCGTTTTTGATCTTCAAAGCACAGTCTTCAAAAATATTGTGATTACTGCTACTTACTCCATTTACAGGTGAGCAAATTGAGACTCAACAAGTTTAATAAACTTTTCAAGATCATAAAGATAGTAAGGGATATAGAATAAGGACTTGAACTTCCAAATCTCATGCTTTTTAATCTCCTTGTCATTGTGGTCCTCTTCCAAGCACCAAAGGCTCAGCCACACCACATTAAACTTTTCTGATTAATAGTGGATCCTTATGTTGATCTACAGTTTCCTCATTTTATTATTTCCTGTCTCTGAAATGACTTTCCTAACTTTGTCAAGTAGATAAATCTAAAATTATCCTTCAAGACTGAGTTCAGCTGCTACCTCTTCTATCTCACCTTCCTTCTCCCACCTTCACAGAGTTAATTGCTTGTCTGTGTTTCTCTTACACTTATCTCACAGATCTCTCTTACAGCACTTATCACATTGTCTCATAATTTGTTCTCTGCTGCTAGATGGTGAACTATGAGAGAATCAGTAAAATTAAAATTTATTTTAGATGCCAGACTTCCTTCTAAGGGCTTCATAAGGATGTCCTCATTGAATCCTTTCAATAGCTCCAGGATGTATGTTCTATTATCCCTTTTCCCTTGAGGAGACATAGAAAGGTTAAGTAAGTTGCCCAAGATCATAAATGCAATAGGCACACAATAAATGATTGCTGAATTGAATTATATCTAAGTAAAAATGCTTACTAAAAATGATCAAAAATTTCCTTTTTTCCCTGAAGAAAATGAAATCTCTCAATTCAACATCGTTTTGGATAGAGGAGAAAAAATAAACTTCTCTTTCATCTAGTTCAATTTTTTCTTTCTTAAAGCTATGAAAAGAAACAACCAATTACCTTTAGGTAGTTGAAATTCAATTATCAGTTCAGCTTTAAAGTTTTAAAAGTAATATAATAACTTTCCCCCATGATATAGTAAATGATTTACTTCCCAATGATCATTATTCACTGATCTTGAACATCCATATAAGTTAAATGATATTTTATTGTCTATTCAAAACCCAGTAATTCATGACATGCATTACAATGTCAATTTTAATACTTGTATCAAGAATCTATAAGTTTCCAAACACACAGATTAAAAAAAGAACTGTTTTCTGCCTCTAAGCCAAGACCCTGTGTCTTTCTGAGGATGATGAGGTACCAGAAAGAATGCTGGGTGTGAATAATTTCAAGCCCCAAACTACCTGTGACTCCTTTAAGGCCTTTTTTTTTTTTTTTCATAGTCACTCAGAGGGAAACACACTCTTTACTTTCCTCTGGGGTCTTAAGGGCTCCAGCCCCTATATTAACTGCCTAATTTGGTGCGAGGAAAATTGGCTTTAATAGCTTTTTGAGCAGTAATGGACATCATCCCCTTAGCAAAAGGGGATGACAGAAAAATTGCTTCTCTATTTTTAAAAACAAGATCTTGTTTATATAATCCTTTTATAAATTTAAAGCCTCTTGGTTTAAATATATTTTTTAGAGCTTGTTACAATGCAGTAAATGGCAAAATGAGTTAGCCAAAGAATCTTTTCTTCATCACCCAGTTCTCAATAGCCCTTTAGCTTTTATGACTGCTTCAACTGATGATAAAAAAATAATCCAGCCATTTCCAAATGCTACCTTAGTTTGAACGACTGTATAGACTAATTTTGAACTTGTGCCTCAAAATTGAGCAATTCCATCATTTTAATATAGTATTAAAAAAACTTGTGAGAAAATTAGGAAAGTCATAGAATACTAGCATGCTTAGAATCAAGAACAACAGCAAAAAAAGTCAGCAACAGACAATTGTTTTAGTAGACCCTGCAATTTCCATTAAAAGCATTTAAAAGAGCATATTAACAAACATGAACGTGATTCATTTTTGCATAGAAAAATAAACTCACATGATTTTAGAATGTTAAATAACCCATAATAATGGGAACCATTCACCTGTGTTTAGCCAGTATTTGAAACACTGCCATTTGTCATCTTTTAAATTTGCTTTTTCATATAGTTAATATAAGCTAGAGTTTTTGTTCTGCTTTAATAACAATAGTTTATGCTATATGTGGAATAAAGAATAGAACAAAGTAAATATTTTTAATGTGAATATGCAGAAAGGAAGGGTTTTGGTTCTGTTTGCAGCTCTCCTACAGTAATTCCCATTGCAACACAACTCACTATTGTATGACTTAGCTGAAAAGGATATGTCTCTAATTGTACATTTCATTGTATTTGCAATAGAAGTAAATTTTGGAGGCCAAATAAACTTTTCAGCTGATGGGGGTGAGTTAGGGAGCTTTGTTGTATCTACAGTAAGGAATAAGAAAAACATTGAAGGAGTAGCATGCCTTCATAAAGAAAGACATGTAACCTGTTTCACGGGTTATTCCTATCTTTGCTTGAGCACCATGCGAGTTGGCATTTCAGTGCTTTCTTTTGATTGCACGTTACCCAGGCATTCTCATACTAAGTTGCAGGAAGGTGCAAGTATGGAAGAACATCACCTCCCTATCTCTTGAAGGAATTGAAATGTCTCTTAAGTGGAAGTGGAGAGTCAGGACATGGGAGAAATTTTAACACTCAGGGTTTGCTGTTACTTTGTATATAGCACTAATAACTGGAAACTCAGGGTTCCAAAACACAGCACAGTGATTCATATACATGAAAGGTGAGCAGAATAGGGAGGCTTCCCTCTGAGTTGAGGGAGTTGATGTATAAAAGACCCCAGGGAATACTGGGAAAAGACAAGTGATAAGGCACTGAAGGAAAAATGGAAAACAGTCCATTTACAGTTATTATTACCAAGTCCATCTTAGAAACATTTACTATTGTAACACTTGTAACTTGTTGCTACTACATATTACTGTGATTAATTTTGTATTATTCAAATGGAGCCACTATGAGAAACTGAACAAGTTACTCACCTCCTTCTGCCTCAGTTAATATCTACATAGGATTTCAGTTATAAACTGAAAGCCTAGCTCCAGCCAGGTATCTCACAAATAAACCCACTGTGTACAAAAGAAACCAGTTAAGATAGTGTAGACACATCCATGCAAGCACATCACCACTATTAAGGAAAACAATTTAAAGCCTGTTCAACTCAGATATAATTGGTCCTAGAGGGACACATTATTATTGATAATAGATTTTTCTCCCAAGGAAGTTGAACTCCCCAGTGGGAATGTATTTTTATGGGTTGCAGATTAGTAAATTTCCAAATTGAATTAGTTACAACTGTTTCAAAATATTGAATACTGGAATGAGTACCAAAATAGATAATATGATTTGGTCATTAAGACACTGAAGCAGAATTTTATTTTATATGATTGCTAGCATTACTCATTGACTTATAAATAGTATGATTAACTGGGGATGTCTCTCACCCACTGCTTGCCTCTTGACCTGAAATACCAAGCTAGTCAAGAGTAAGCTTAAAGGAGACTCACTACAGTTCAGTATTACTCACTGATCACTGGGGCTGATCACTTACCTAAGCTGTTGGAATGTGTTATTCCAAATAGCTAGGTAGAATCAGGCAACCCCACTTGGTTGTTGCTGTTGACTCCCCAGTTCCCTATTCTTAATCCACGCCTCAGATTTTTTTCTCATATAAAGGAGGCCAGTGTTCAGAAAACCGGGTTTTTCTGGCCTCAAAATCACTGCTGAATTTTCTCCTGATTGCTGGTGATATTTGAACCTCTCAGCAAAGTTCTTTATAAACATACTTGTGGTAGTTATGTCTCCACTGTAAACTTTTTGAATTGGAAACATAATGTTATCAGGATATTTTTCAATAACATTTCCTTTATTGTATTTTAGATAATAATTTTAGTACTAAAAAGGGGTCTTTATTGCTAGATTCAATTCACTGTTGCATATTAAATTTTGTCTCAGGTCCAATATAAAGTAAAAATGAGTTCAAACAAAGTGCTTATTAAATCATGGCTTGAGTGGCCCTTATATGAGCTAAACTGCATATATCATTGAGATATTTCAATTATTTCTTTTCCCTTATATTTATATTGATTTACTTTACAGAAACACTGTAGCAATAAATAATTCTGTTTCACTAGATTCCTAATCTTATTTTTCAGGTACCAATAAAAAAAATAAAATAAAAACCCCAAACAAACGAAAGCAATAACAACTTTTCTGTTTTTGTCATAATGTAATTATAAACCATTCTTTTTACAAGTTATATATTTAGAATCCCAGATTTCTACCATGGCCCAAATTAAAATGTGATGTCTATATTAAAATTCTGAACCAACCAGCTAAGCAGGTTTACATCTTTAAATATTCTGGCTTGTAAGAATAAATAAGTATGATAAGCTACCAAATAATGCTTTTGCAGACATTATTACTTGTCAGCTTTATAGTCCCTTTCATTCATGCTTTTCCAGTTCCACAATATAAAGAAGCTACAAAAAAAAAAAAAAAAAAACTATAATAGAGCTAGTCTTGCTATTTTGTGCTTGCCTCCCTGGTAAGAAAAATTAAGTGCCAAAAATGTAAAATTTATTTCAAGAAAAGTAACAGGCTACACAAGTAAATTTTGGCAAATGCAACTTTATATTGAAATTCACACATCTGTATCTTAAAGAATGAGACTCACAGACTCTAATGTATTTCTAAAATACCAGAAATTATATTATAAGCTTTCACAAGTTAAAACTGAAATAATTTAAACGACCAATACACTGAATGTGCAGAAAGTATAAACAAGACTGTGCCTTCGGTAGAATAAATGCTTCACAAATTGTGCAAGATGTCATACTAAGGCTGTAGTCTCCCCTTAACAGCCGACTTAAAATATAAACACATCAACCGCCTGCTTCTTAGAACACACTAGAATGGGTAGCACACCTCAGAAGAAAATTTCATTATCCCAGTGATGTGCACCTTAATTTTCAAATCATGTGAGGAAAAAGGAAAAAGAGTGTTAAATGATCGTCCATGCACTTCCAGATGCATGACCATGGCCAGTTACTGATTCAGTTTCCCTTGACTCCAATTTGCTCCAATACTAAATAAGATGAAAGATACTAGATAACCCTTTAAGGCAACATGTGTTTATTCTGCATTATTAGAACTGTTCAGTTGTGACTGGTTGGTACCGTTAATGTTGCCTCCCAGACCAATATCTAGTATTCATAAAATATAGATGAATTAGAAAAAACTTTATACCAAATCAACAAAAACCACATAATACAGTTCGATGCTAGCAATTTCACTAGTAGATAAGGAAAGCGGTATTTAGAAATAGTAATGTATTAATACAAAAAAGTAAACTATAATTGGAACCAATATACTGCTTTGGAACGCTCCCCAAAACTTACAAGGCGATTTTTTAAAAGTGATAATCCAATTAATTCATGGCATGTCTTTAGTGAATTACAGTACTTTAAGTCCCCAAATATTTTAGTCCTTGCAAAACAAATAGTATGAAATGTTTTAAAGTCTTCAAACTTCTAAAATTAGTTTTTTATCAACACATTTATCTCATGTCAACTTAATTTATTAAGATGTCCAATGCTAATTGGTTTTTTTGATGTTTTTTTCATAAGTAGTCATATACACAGCATTTAGCACTGATACTTAGCACCTGCTACTTTCATTACCTAGTTTTCAACCACATAAAGAAACTTAGGGCAGTGGTTCAGTCCTTTCTTAATTACAAACCTTCGCTGGCACTCAGCAGGATCACTCTGAGATTTAAAATAGGATTATAGGTGAACTATTGCAAAGACTGCAGAATGTTGCCCAAATCCTTATAACTGCTGATCCCATTCTTGATTTTCTTCTCAAGAAATGGCTACAGGCCACAATTGCTTAGCAGAGAAGGTTAGTGTTTCACAAGGCTAAAGATTTACAGATGCTCCTTCATATAACACAGTAAGGTTCCCTTGGTAACCTGGATTTTCTGCAGTAAAGAAGGGTTGTGCTGAAACAGCGCCTCAGCTCCCTGTTGGAGAAAATGCAGACAAAAGGATTGATTCCTGCTTGGGCAAAACTCATCCAGACAGCAGCTGTTAGAAATCCCCCTGGTACTACAGGCCCTCTTGCAAAAACTCTCCAATAACAGGCCACCAGGTAGGGGCCCCACAAGGTTAAGAAGAGAAAAGTCATTATATAGAACATTCTGCTGATTCTTTTCTCCATTTTGAATTCATCTAAGACCAATAGCCTTCTTCTGCTCGTGGTGTTTGCATTTTGCCTGATGCCCAGCAAGGTGGGTGGTGTGGGACCCCTTCCAAATCCTGCTAGCCAATTGGCAGCTGCCTGGCCACTGGCTCCAGGACCATGAAAAGTCCAGTTCTGGCTGACTGCTGCTACAAACTGGACTGGCTTCATTTTCCTTCGGTCGTGGACAAAAAATATCAGCTTGAGGTAGACAAGCTGTGTAGCTAGGAGGATGAGGGCAAGGAGCAGCATAAATCCTAAGGAATCATTAGCCCTGAAGGAGCGGTGTTGGAAGGTACATTGATCTTCTTCCCTAATGAATGAGTAAGTGCCCACATCTAAAACTGGGGGAAATGCCATGGCCACAGACAGAGTCCACACCATGCAGATCACAGCCAGACACGTCCAAAAGGTCAGCCTCTTTGTATAGAAGCGATGATGGGCGATAGCTAAGTATCTGGTGACACTGATACAGAAGAGCATGAAAGCAGTGTGAAAACAGGACAAAACCCCCAGAAAGGCAATCACTTTGCAAGTCAGAGTCCCATAAGTCCAAGTAGAGCCATTTTTGACAGAGTTGAATACAAATGGGAAACAAATTGCAGATCTGAGGATATCTGAACAGCAAAGATCCAACAGGAAGTAGTAAGGTGCTCTATGCAAGGTCTTATCTTTCACGAGCAAAATGGAGATCAGAAGGTTGCCCACCACGCTGACTCCTATTATGAAACCCAAGGAAGTCAGTTTCAGAAAGGCTGTTAGAGGAGAGAGATTTTGCAAAATGTTGTCAGCTGCATGGCTATAGTTCGCCATAGATGGATGGAGGATAAAGGTACAGCCTCAGTCAAGTCTCATGATCTAGATATAAGAACAAGGAAAAGATAGATCCATACATTTTACTGAAAATGTAATCCACAAAGAGAACGGATCCGATNATTTACTTTATAGAAACACTGTAGCAATAAATAATTCTGTTTCACTAGATTCCTAATCTTATTTTTCAGGTACCAATAAAAAAAATAAAATAAAAACCCCAAACAAACGAAAGCAATAACAACTTTTCTGTTTTTGTCATAATGTAATTATAAACCATTCTTTTTACAAGTTATATATTTAGAATCCCAGATTTCTACCATGGCCCAAATTAAAATGTGATGTCTATATTAAAATTCTGAACCAACCAGCTAAGCAGGTTTACATCTTTAAATATTCTGGCTTGTAAGAATAAATAAGTATGATAAGCTACCAAATAATGCTTTTGCAGACATTATTACTTGTCAGCTTTATAGTCCCTTTCATTCATGCTTTTCCAGTTCCACAATATAAAGAAGCTACAAAAAATAAAAAAAAAAAACTATAATAGAGCTAGTCTTGCTATTTTGTGCTTGCCTCCCTGGTAAGAAAAATTAAGTGCCAAAAATGTAAAATTTATTTCAAGAAAAGTAACAGGCTACACAAGTAAATTTTGGCAAATGCAACTTTATATTGAAATTCACACATCTGTATCTTAAAGAATGAGACTCACAGACTCTAATGTATTTCTAAAATACCAGAAATTATATTATAAGCTTTCACAAGTTAAAACTGAAATAATTTAAACGACCAATACACTGAATGTGCAGAAAGTATAAACAAGACTGTGCCTTCGGTAGAATAAATGCTTCACAAATTGTGCAAGATGTCATACTAAGGCTGTAGTCTCCCCTTAACAGCCGACTTAAAATATAAACACATCAACCGCCTGCTTCTTAGAACACACTAGAATGGGTAGCACACCTCAGAAGAAAATTTCATTATCCCAGTGATGTGCACCTTAATTTTCAAACCATGTGAGGAAAAAGGAAAAAGAGTGTTAAATGATCGTCCATGCACTTCCAGATGCATGACCATGGCCAGTTACTGATTCAGTTTCCCTTGACTCCAATTTGCTCCAATACTAAATAAGATGAAAGATACTAGATAACCCTTTAAGGCAACATGTGTTTATTCTGCATTATTAGAACTGTTCAGTTGTGACTGGTTGGTACCGTTAATGTTGCCTCCCAGACCAATATCTAGTATTCATAAAATATAGATGAATTAGAAAAAACTTTATACCAAATCAACAAAAACCACATAATACAGTTCGATGCTAGCAATTTCACTAGTAGATAAGGAAAGCGGTATTTAGAAATAGTAATGTATTAATACAAAAAAGTAAACTATAATTGGAACCAATATACTGCTTTGGAACGCTCCCCAAAACTTACAAGGCGATTTTTTAAAAGTGATAATCCAATTAATTCATGGCATGTCTTTAGTGAATTACAGTACTTTAAGTCCCCAAATATTTTAGTCCTTGCAAAACAAATAGTATGAAATGTTTTAAAGTCTTCAAACTTCTAAAATTAGTTTTTTATCAACACATTTATCTCATGTCAACTTAATTTATTAAGATGTCCAATGCTAATTGGTTTTTTTGATGTTTTTTTCATAAGTAGTCATATACACAGCATTTAGCACTGATACTTAGCACCTGCTACTTTCATTACCTAGTTTTCAACCACATAAAGAAACTTAGGGCAGTGGTTCAGTCCTTTCTTAATTACAAACCTTCGCTGGCACTCAGCAGGATCACTCTGAGATTTAAAATAGGATTATAGGTGAACTATTGCAAAGACTGCAGAATGTTGCCCAAATCCTTATAACTGCTGATCCCATTCTTGATTTTCTTCTCAAGAAATGGCTACAGGCCACAATTGCTTAGCAGAGAAGGTTAGTGTTTCACAAGGCTAAAGATTTACAGATGCTCCTTCATATAACACAGTAAGGTTCCCTTGGTAACCTGGATTTTCTGCAGTAAAGAAGGGTTGTGCTGAAACAGCGCCTCAGCTCCCTGTTGGAGAAAATGCAGACAAAAGGATTGATTCCTGCTTGGGCAAAACTCATCCAGACAGCAGCTGTTAGAAATCCCCCTGGTACTACAGGCCCTCTTGCAAAAACTCTCCAATAACAGGCCACCAGGTAGGGGCCCCACAAGGTTAAGAAGAGAAAAGTCATTATATAGAACATTCTGCTGATTCTTTTCTCCATTTTGAATTCATCTAAGACCAATAGCCTTCTTCTGCTCGTGGTGTTTGCATTTTGCCTGATGCCCAGCAAGGTGGGTGGTGTGGGACCCCTTCCAAATCCTGCTAGCCAATTGGCAGCTGCCTGGCCACTGGCTCCAGGACCATGAAAAGTCCAGTTCTGGCTGACTGCTGCTACAAACTGGACTGGCTTCATTTTCCTTCGGTCGTGGACAAAAAATATCAGCTTGAGGTAGACAAGCTGTGTAGCTAGGAGGATGAGGGCAAGGAGCAGCATAAATCCTAAGGAATCATTAGCCCTGAAGGAGCGGTGTTGGAAGGTACATTGATCTTCTTCCCTAATGAATGAGTAAGTGCCCACATCTAAAACTGGGGGAAATGCCATGGCCACAGACAGAGTCCACACCATGCAGATCACAGCCAGACACGTCCAAAAGGTCAGCCTCTTTGTATAGAAGCGATGATGGGCGATAGCTAAGTATCTGGTGACACTGATACAGAAGAGCATGAAAGCAGTGTGAAAACAGGACAAAACCCCCAGAAAGGCAATCACTTTGCAAGTCAGAGTCCCATAAGTCCAAGTAGAGCCATTTTTGACAGAGTTGAATACAAATGGGAAACAAATTGCAGATCTGAGGATATCTGAACAGCAAAGATCCAACAGGAAGTAGTAAGGTGCTCTATGCAAGGTCTTATCTTTCACGAGCAAAATGGAGATCAGAAGGTTGCCCACCACGCTGACTCCTATTATGAAACCCAAGGAAGTCAGTTTCAGAAAGGCTGTTAGAGGAGAGAGATTTTGCAAAATGTTGTCAGCTGCATGGCTATAGTTCGCCATAGATGGATGGAGGATAAAGGTACAGCCTCAGTCAAGTCTCATGATCTAGATATAAGAACAAGGAAAAGATAGATCCATACATTTTACTGAAAATGTAATCCACAAAGAGAACGGATCCGATCTGCAGTCATGCTTCCTCTTTTCTTTCACTTGATTTGCCATCAGAATATCTGAAAACAACAAAAAAAAGCTATCAGTTTTTAAGTTAACAAGCAATGATGTCAGGCAGTGCTAATATAGAGCTGTTCATTTATGGGGAAGCAAATAAAGTTTTAATTTTGAATAATATTATTTGGTTTAGTATTTGTGCTTGAGATTTCGGAGAACTGACTTGTTTAGTTTTCTGAGCTAGATGAATTTTAAAATGTCCCTATTTAAAAGAACATACATTTGATTGGGCACCTTTAGGAGAGAAGGAATAAAATGTTCCCCAAGCATAAAATATGCCAGTCTAGGAATTAATCACTGGTGTTGCAATGGAATCTACAAGATCGCTAATAGGAGACAGGAGACTACCCACATTTATTTGAGGTCTGTTAGTATCTGTCAGTGTTTTCCCGGCAGCTTCTCTGCTGATATGGATCCAATGAACCCTTGCAAAATATATCTTTTAACTCTACAGCCACTTTTCATGCTGCATGTTATAAGAAGAATATTTGTTGATTCATCTTAAAGCATCATTTCAATATTAGACTTCTAAATTCATAGGAACTTGTCCCAGGATTTGATTTGATTTAATCTTTTGTCTTTCCCTTCCCTTCCCATCCCCCATTTCTGGCAAATCTTTTCTCTTTTAAACCCACATGATTATTAGAAATGGTTAATGTAAATACTCGTCAGGGAAACACCCAGAGGAATAATGCACTTTCATTTGTAAACCTTGGCTGCCTGGTTTCAAATGAATTTAACACGAACCTGTATTTCTCGGGCAATTAAGCTTTTACCATTTATACTGACAATCTTCGTTGCAAATCGCAAGTAGCTTCATTTTAAAACAAAATGCATATTGTCTCCTAGGTGTTTGGGAACCCCACTAGGGAAATCGGTTTCCTCTGTAATTCCCACGAAGCATGTTTCCTTTGCCACTTCTCACTTGCCTGGAATATGCTGATAGAAGCCCAGGCAAAACTGCGTTGGATGATTTTAATTTCCTCACCGGTACATCCCCGGGTAAATACCGATCGCATCATGCAACATTATGAAACCTGAAATCCGCCACCCCTGGATTTATAATGGGGGGGTGGAGGAGGGGGAGGGGGAGAGAGACATGCATTACATACGCGAAGATGGGGAGAGAGATTGCTTCTGTGCTGCAAGGGAACTGTTCCCGGTGATTCGCGGTCCGATATTCCTCAGTCTTGCAACGCTTTCCAGAAATGGAGCTCTCAATAAGCCCTACTGAAGATGCATTGTCTGAATGTACTTCCATTATGCAGTTTATTGTAAAAACACACACAC
This sequence comes from Neotragus moschatus, assembly GCA_006410615.1. Taxonomy (NCBI): domain Eukaryota; kingdom Metazoa; phylum Chordata; class Mammalia; order Artiodactyla; family Bovidae; genus Neotragus; species Neotragus moschatus. Next base: position 1,292,788 of record SJYA01000646.1, read on the forward strand.
ACACACACA